>OZ024910.1:38652247-38741494 GCA_964017125.1 Flabesymbios commensalis | reverse complement strand
TAAGAAATATGAAACAGTCTTATTTGCAATAATTTGAGCATCATTGCATATCAACATTTTAACTCGTGATGTTTAGTTATCCCCCCCCCCAGCAGACAAAAGGCAGTCAACGTAGTAGACGATGGACCAACGTTAAACCAACATTAATTCAAGGTCTTGTGTCTGCTGGATTATTACTTATTACTGTATTATATAATGGCCTTGCAACGAAAAGGTCTGAATGAAAAAAAGTCCAATTCAATGATTTCGTTTGTATTTTTTCGCATTTCCATTACGTACTCACACGTAAGCCATGTTGACCTTGAATAGTCCATTTACGCTTAAAAGTACATTCTGCTGCAATTTCAATAGATATGAGATCTAAGCATATCATTGCAATGAGAGAACAAAAACGCAAATATTATGGAAATATGAAATAATAACGATATTTCCAAGACAAGAAACTTGCTGGAAAATTCAAATAGCATTGCAAATGCGTTTAATATAAAATTTGCGTATTCAGGGCCTAATTTATAGCAGCTGATCATCTTACCCCTGACATAACTTCATCTTACCCCAAATTGGCGGGGTAAAATGGCGCAGGATATTGATAATATCATATTGCTATAACTTGTTCCAAACGGTGTTTACCCAAGAAATAATTTTGCTGAAAGCTGTAGGACAGATAGAAGTTCTTATAAGAAAAATAAGTTCTGCTAGATAGCTTGCATATTTTTAAGCATATAAGACTGCTTACATGCACCGTTTTCCCCCGGTCTACCCTAAATGCAACAGTTAATATGCCTATAGATGAATGCATAGCTCTAAATAACAATCACAAATTACAATAAAAAAAATATAAAAAATAAAAATATATAATAAAATTCAGCACGTATATATGTCGTAACTATATAGGCCTCCACCGCGTGAAGCGAGGAGACAAGTATACTGACAATATAATGTATTGGATTACACCTCCTGCCAGGCTATGTTCTGAATCCTCAGATTCTAGTGAATATGCTCTTCTGTTTACCATCATCTGGTTCTATTTACATGCCAGCTTCACTTAGCCTTTCCGAGACGAACCTGAAGTGGTAAATGTGCTCAACAGCATTTCTGCTGTATATGATTATATCATCAATGGAGACAAAGCAACTAGAGGAGCGGCAAATCGCCAAAAGAGAGGTGTTTTTTCAAACAAAAATAAATATTGCCTAGCTTCGATTTTCTGTTAGTGTATAATATTTGGTTTCAGGAACTGCAATCCGTTTTGTGTGCAGCCTTGTGCATAACCTTCAAAATTGAGCATTTCCAAGACAAGGTATGCAATATATCGATAAATATTGAAAATCACTTAAATTCATGCTAGGGCCTTAATATTGGTCAAATGTTACCCCTTCACCTACCAAATTATCTAGAATGACGGACTGAGTCACATTATAGGCATTAAAAGACATGGGTACCAAAATAATTCTTAGATTTTGTGAAATGGGTTGTTTGTTTTGACCTATTTTATTGTCGTTTTAGGTTTATAAATGTTGCAATGTCAATATATTTGACATTTTTGAAGGTTTATATGGCCTGAAGTTGATTTTCATATTCTCATACCAAAAAGCTTAAAAAAAATTCACGCGAAGGTATTTCATGATAAATGAACCTTCAGGGACCGTTTATGCACCCCCCGCCCTAAATTACTATTCCGGCCGAGTAAAACAGCATATCTTAATTTTGCTCTTGAAATGTGTTCCATCTGCTACTGTAGAGCAACTAACAATAATTTGGAAGTAAAATTTGTGTCTTTGTGTTAAACTATATCTGTTTTGTACGCCGCGTTAGTTTTTTTTAATTTTGAAAACCTAGAAGGTACCATTTTCTCTCACAAATATGGATCTTCTCAACCAGTTTGAATGATATTAGTGTCAAATTGTATATTCTTCTGGCTCCTTTTCTAGTGCCAGATGACATCGACAGAACAATTTTTTCTCACAAATAATATCTATTTCAGTGGTACTGGTATCAAATTATATTTTTATATACAGTATGCATCAAATTGTGCTTGCATATATTCTGAATTTGTTTGTTCTAGTTTGAATACACTCCAGTAGGCACTTGGTCACAATTCAGCTAACTACAATGCATTTTGGACAGTTATTGAACTTTTCAATATTGTATGTTTTCATGGCTGTGTCGCAACTTCGAAGCACATAGCAATAACTGTTATTGTATGGGGCTTAAACGAGTTTAGTGAGAGGTATAAAAGTATCTATTTTTGACAGTCAGTCATATATCCTCTGGCTGGACTGTGGTACTGGTGCCTTGCGCTTGCCTGGCTTTATTTAAACTGGTGACGTTTATCATGAGCCAATACATGGAAGTGAGACATCTGAATAATTAGTGACCTATATTCCCTTTCTAGTGAGAGGATTTGTAATGTAGACATTGTCTTTCCTGACGTGCCAGAACTGGTGGAGTCGCATCGGCTGGTACAATTTAAGATGGATCACTTTTACAGCAAGGGCATATAATTATAACTTCAACTACACTAGGCCCAGCTCGCTCACTGGAATGTTTAACTTAACAGGGTATGTGGATAATGCCAGCTAGGTCTACTCAGAGATTAACTTTGTCTGCATTTGAAAAATTCTGAAACTCACTCCTGTTTTTTGACCGCATTATCATCCAGGTAAAGACTGAAGATTATCAGTGGAATGAGTGACATTGCTGAAAAAGTGACTTGAATATTCCTAAATAACTGTTATCCACCCACCCGTCTTTGAGCTGAAGCGCATCAAAAAGGGTGAAATGTTCTGACATTTAAAAAGAATATAGAACAATTTATCTCACAAGCTAACACATAAAATTTAGTTATCCAAAGGCGAAGTTTGCTGAAATATTATGACGTGACATGTTGAAGCATAATTTAAAAAAACACTCCATGCTATGTTTCTTGATTATGCAGTCCCAGCATCGCTACTAATAAATACGTCTCTATAATAAAACATGTCACTGGTATCAATTCCATGGTACACAATGTTGCTGACCACGATAATGTCATCGGCATGTCATACAATTAAGCCCTCAAAATCTTATCCCAGTCTGGAGAGGCTGTAAGTGGTTCAGTTTAAATGATCCAGTCATTTAAACGTCGTGTATATGTGTCAAAGAAGAGAAGATATGGGGGACCTGCAGCCCTTCTTGAAACGTTTGTCAATGGTAGCATTGTTCCGATCCGCTTCAGAATTAAGCCGCTTCACCATGAGGTAAATTATGTTCCTTGACCAGCAGCATTTAAAAGTAGTGTATTAGGTCATATAACGTTTCAAAGATACAGCTATTACCAGCAATTTTACCTGCCGTGACGGCTTTTGATGAGAAGGTTTAAAGAATGCAAGCAAGGTATTTCATGATAAATGAACCTTCAGGGACCGTTTATGCACCCCCCGCCCTAAATTACTATTCCGGCCGAGTAAAACAGCATATCTTAATTTTGCTCTTGAAATGTGTTCCATCTGTTACTGTAGAGCAACTAACAATAATTTGGAAGTAAAATTTGGCATGATGGTTCTTAAAAGTATACTTCAGCATTCCATACGACAGCTAGCACATGGAAAATCCAAGATGGCGACTATTTTTCAAGATGGCCGCCAAATGAATTTCTAATTAACAATTTTCTAATAAATAGGGAGCTAATTCATGTATTTGATTCATTTTAGTGTCAAAACATTAGTTGTCTTACATGTCGAGTTTATTTGAATATTCTTAGAATCCAAGATGGCGACCATTTTTAGCTCTTCCGGCCTTTAGGCCTAAGATGAGCTTATGCCATCGTGTTGCGTCTGTCGTCTGTCCACAATTCACAAGAAATGCTTCTCCGCCCTCAGTTCTTATCCGGTTTTAATTTTGTTTGGTTTGTTTAAAAGAGCTCGTGCCTGTGCAATAAATTTCCTCACAGATTTCAGAAATTTTAATTATTAATTAACTTATGACCTAATTAAGACCTAATTAGGGCACTATGTCCACAATTCACAAGAAATGCTTTTCCTCCCTCAATTCTTATCTGATTTTAATTTTGTTTGCTTTGTTTGAAAAAGCTCGTGCCTTTGTATTACAAAACCTCACGGATTACGAAAATTGTAATTAATAATTAACTTATGATCTAATTAAGACCTAATTAGGTCACCCGGTCCACAATTCACAAGAAATGCTTCTCCTCCCTCAATGCTTATCCGATTTCAATTTTTTTTGGTTTGTTTGAAAGAGCTTGTGCCTGTGCATTAAACGTCCTAATGGATTTCAGAACTTTTAATTATTATTAAATTATGACCTAATTAAGACCTAATCAGGGCACTCTGCCCACAAATTACAAGAAATGCTTCTCCTCCCTCAATTTTTATCTGAATTCATTTTTTAAAGATTATTTGAAAGAACATAGAACTGCCTCACGGATTTCACAAATTTTATTTCGTAATCAACTTGCCCTAATTAAGGATGCGCCTCTGTGTTATTGACACTCTGGTTTAACATGTTTAAGATGGCCGCCAAATGTACTTTTTCATAAATTAAATTATGTGACTTGTGTGATCTTTGTGTTAAACTATATCTGTTTTGTACGCCGCGTTAGTTTTTTTTAATTTTGAAAACCTAGAAGGTACCATTTTCTTTCACAAATATGGATCTTCTTAACCAGTTTGAATGATATTAGTGTCAAATTGTATATTCTTCTGGCTCCTTTTCTAGTGCCAGATGACATCGACAGAACAATTTTTTCTCACAAATAATATCTATTTCAGTGGTACTGGTATCAAATTATACTTTTATATACAGTATGCATCAAATTGTGCTTGCATATATTCTGAATTTGTTTGTTCTAGTTTGAATACACTCCAGTAGGCACTTGGTCACAATTCAGCTAACTACAATGCATTTTGGACAGTTATTGAACTTTTCAATATTGTATGTTTTCATGGCTGTGTCGCAACTTCGAAGCACATAGCAATAACTGTTATTGTATGGGGCTTAAACGAGTTTAGTGAGAGGTATAAAAGTATCTATTTTTGACAGTCAGTCATATATCCTCTGGCTGGACTGTGGTACTGGTGCCTTGCGCTTGCCTGGCTTTATTTAAACTGGTGACGTTTATCATGAGCCAATACATGGAAGTGAGACATCTGATTAATTAGTGACCTATATTCCCTTTCTAGTGAGAGGATTTGTAATGTAGACATTGTCTTTCCTGACGTGCCAGAACTGGTGGAGTCGCATCGGCGGGTACAATTTAAGATGGATCACTTTTACAGCAAGGGCATATAATTATAACTTCAACTACACTAGGCCCAGCTCGCTCACTGGAATGTTTAACTTAACAGGGTATGTGGATAATGCCAGCTAGGTCTACTCAGAGATTAACTTTGTCTGCATTTGAAAAATTCTGAAACTCACTCCTGTTTTTTGACCGCATTATCATCCAGGTAAAGACTGAAGATTATCAGTGGAATGAGTGACATTGCTGAAAAAGTGACTTGAATATTCCTAAATAACTGTTATCCACCCACCCGTCTTTGAGCTGAAGCGCATCAAAAAGGGTGAAATGTTCTGACATTTAAAAAGAATATAGAACAATTTATCTCACAAGCTAACACATAAAATTTAGTTATCCAAAGGCGAAGTTTGCTGAAATATTATGACGTGACATGTTGAAGCATAATTTAAAAAAACACTCCATGCTATGTTTCTTGATTATGCAGTCCCAGCATCGCTACTAATAAATACGTCTCTATAATAAAACATGTCACTGGTATCAATTCCATGGTACACAATGTTGCTGACCACGATAATGTCATCGGCATATCATACAATTAAGCCCTCAAAATCTTATCCCAGTCTGGAGAGGCTGTAAGTGGTTCAGTTTAAATGATCCAGTCATTTAAACGTCGTGTATATGTGTCAAAGAAGAGAAGATATGGGGGACCTGCAGCCCTTCTTGAAACGTTTGTCAATGGTAGCATTGTTCCGATCCGCTTCAGAATTAAGCCGCTTCACCATGAGGTAAATTATGTTCCTTGACCAGCAGCATTTAAAAGTAGTGTATTAGGTCATATAACGTTTCAAAGATACAGCTATTACCAGCAATTTTACCTGCCGTGACGGCTTTTGATGAGAAGGTTTAAAGAATGCAAGCAGTATTGAAAGGGAAAATTTTTCCAATAGAGTAAGCTGACCTACCGGTAAATGACGTAACATCAAAAAGAACGAAGTGGTGTTTGTTGGCCTAATAACCTATAGGCCAAAAACGTCTGGTCCACTTTTCAGTGTTCCTATGTCTACAAGCATGACAATGTTGCCACATGTTCAACGTGCTGAGAAGTGCTGAAATATTACTGACAGCTCTTCTCAAGATTATTCATGTCCTGTTAGATCAAACATTGTGAATTGCGGGACTCCTTCAAGCACAATAATCAAAAAGTTCCTGCCTGGCCGAGTGCAGAAGCAAGCAGAAGTGAAGGGAGATGTCATCATATTGATTGGTCAGCGGTGATAATTTCCATACCTCAGCAGTGTTCCAACTAATCTCATAACTATAGCGGAAAATACATTATGTTGAAGGCTGAGTCTATTGAAAGTCGAGTCCAAACTTCCGAAAGCTCAAGCTTGATTTAAAAGAAGACAAGGTATCAGTGCCAGAAAGTAAGAAGACCTTGAAAGACTGCAATATGACGACAACAACAATACCGCTTAAGGTGACAGAATAAACGCAGCCGTCGTGACAATGAGACAACACCATCAGCAACACAGTGAGAAAACTGGATGTAGTGGCATGAATCAGACGTAGGCATGCATGCCTTAGAAAGTAGCAAATCAGGTAGAGGTACTTTAGTGGTTATTCCAAATGTCAGTCATGTCCCAGAAACCAGCAGTCCTACTTCGGGTAACTTGGATGGTAAAGAGTAATAGTATATTTCGTTCCGACATGGGGCAGCTAATTAGGAAGTTAGCATCACTAGGCTAAGAAGAAGCTACAGCCTCCATGACCTGATGACTCTGGCTATAATATTTGGGCGGATTTCCACATCGGCTGAATGTAGGCTAATTACTCTCATGAGCTTCCGTACGAATGAATGCTTGCGCTTGACGAAACTAACCATTCGTCCGGCCAGACCCCTGGTTGAGACCATTCAACCCTTGGATAGCGGAGCTGTTCGAAAGGCCATATAGTGTCTTAGTATTAAATTGATCTGAGAAACATTTCAATAATCCACGATGCTCCATTATCCCATCCTTATATAATCATCTGTATATCATTCATTTTTCTTCTATGGATTGCACTGTTTTAACGTATTACAAAATAACTTAAAAGACCATTACAGCTGAAAAATGACATAAACCATTCTTTTATTACTACATGTTCTACTACTGCTACTAGCCTACTCCAAGGCGCTACCTGCAGATGGAAATACTTTCACACAGTTTTCTCTTTTACATACTGTTTTGTGTAGCTGTGTATGTGTGAATAGTGGCTTGAACACTTGGATAAATCCACTCTGTGCTATATGTATAGATATTAATAATTATGATTGTAGCGAGATGGCACGCTGAAACATTATATTTATCATGTTATGTTAATATTTCAATATGAAAGTGTGAGTCAATTTTCAGCAGCGGGATCGTAATCTAAGCAACTTTCTAAATGTTTTAGTGTGTTAAGTCTATTATTTATTTATTAGTACGGTTGTCCCACTTGTTTATAGTAGCTATATATCGAAAACAAAGAAACATTCAATCATCAGTAGCGAGATCGTATACTAACATAGGGGCCTACAATATACGTGGTATGATGTATTAGTGAAATGGGATTATCTAATGTATATGTCAATCTGTAAATCATAACGATTCCTTCCCTTTATTTATATTTGTGAGTGTTTTGTGTATTGTGTTTTGTGTATTAATAAAAACATTCTTAATTGGATTATCTGGTTCATAAATGTAGTAAAATGTAGTCAAATATATAGAATATGTCGCAATTGACTATAAATAGCATTAATAGAATGTAAGGGTGAATACAGTATAACTACTGATGCATAGCGAAGGATCATAACCAACAAGATTGTGTGGGATGACACATTAAAAAACTGAGGTGATTCCAGTCTTATTAGTGTAAGGTGGATGGACTATAATTGACAATTGTGGGTGTTCAAAAAGACTATCTTTTGGAGTGGGTTTAATGTAGCTTAATTGGGAAAATTACCGCTTTGGGGGGGGGGGGGTATATAAAATCATTATTTGTACGGGCATGAATCAGTAATAATATGGTAGTTTCATACCATAGTTTATACTTGGAGATGATTCGATAGCGATGTTCAAATGGCTGCAACGATTTACGAGCCAGTGATAGGACCCTAAACTTTTGTAAAAACAGCGGCCATATTTGAATTTTCACAACATCACCTTGTGTATCATAAAAATATTATGATTGTTGGAACTAATTTAAATTCAGGGGGAAGGGGGCACAATTTCATACCTTTAGAGCTCAATGTCATTCAATGTCATTCACAGATATAAAGAATTAATCTTATTGTAAAGCCAATAGATAGGGCTACAAGAATAATGCACAGTTTTGCCTTTAAGCATGAAAATCAGTCACATAAATGTAAAAAACAGCAATCTGAAAACTAAAACAAAATAGATGGATAAAGAATAGCCCATTTCCCCCATTATCTGATAATTGTGGTGATGAGTATTCTTAATGTAGGCCAATTCTAATGGTACCAGAACTACTCAGGTTGCTATTCTAGATATTGTGAAACTTCGATGGCTGAATTTGGACCAGTCAATTTTTTTGTGAATCTCATTTATCCTCTAATAAAAAATTGCAATTTTGAATGTGATGTACACGGGTGCACACAAAACGCAGTTCCTGATACCTGTACTGATAGAAAATATGTTTTCATTTTTGTTTGAAAAAACACTAATAATTATGTCAAATGTTTAAGTACGCATAAAAAGTCTTTACAAGTTTAATTATATTGATTGGAACACTTAGAATTATTGAAATCAATGAGTGTCTACAATTTCATGATAAGTGAGCTGAACTGGGATGTAAAGGGGGTAAGGTCACTATTTCATATCTTGAGAACTCAATATAATTCACAGATATAAAATGAGATATCATGGCAAAGCTAATGCATAGGTCTACAATGATACTGCATATTTAAGTCACGAGAACATCACAATCAGACACAGGAATGTTAAAATAAACATTATCAAACCTGAAACAAACAAAAAATTGAAAATAATTTATAATTTATCTACTGTAGTGGTTAAAGAGCATGTCCATGTGAGGGTATTGCTTACACGACTACTCAGCGTGTCATTACAAACAGTTTGGTACTTAAATTGTTGAATTTGAACCACTATTAAGGTCAGGACACGAATTTAAGTAATTTTCTTAATTTTTACGATTTTGTGAAAAAATCATGCACCCCCCATGTATTAAATCGCGTTTTAGAATGCTATGCACAACGATGCACACCCAACGGATTGCAGTTCCTGGCACCTAAGAACCTGTACTAATGGAAAATCAAAGTTAAACAATGTTTATTTTTGTTTGAAAAAACACCAAGAAATAGAGCTCTTCTGGAGATTTGCCGCTCCTCTATATGGTATGAAGCAGGAGAAAGAAATGACGCTCGAATTTTTACCTCTTGAAAGCGCAATTTGTTTATATTTGTTTATATATATATTTATGCAAACATCTGATTAAATTGCTAAAATAAAAGTTCAAAGCCCCAATTTGCTGTCTACCACAAAGCGGAGTCAAAATGGATGCTACAACTACACTAACAAGCCCCGTCATCGGCGGAAGTAGGCCTCATCCTCTTATCATTGTTTAAAATCGAAAAAAACGTATAATTAGAACATTTACAATTTAAACTCTACTATCTCATTACCACTTATTCCTAATTAGTCACGTAAAACAGATAATATGAAACCAATTTATCACAGTTTTAGACAAATGTCAAAATAAACTAGAAAGCTGACATTGCTGTGTATATTTGCCAAATAAGAAGAAGATCTGCTGGAAAGTTTTTCCTGAAACGCGCGAATAACTATTTCTTTGTTAGTGGCCCTAGTAATTGAAGAGTTGATTATATGCGGATTAAAATGTCACAAAATATCCCCCAGTGGTATATGATGGCTATGTGAAGTATGAGGAAGCAGAAATTCATAGATCAGCTATCATGCAAGATTTCCGAGATAGTGAAAAACTGACTTGACTTGCAGCCATTTTGGATTTTTTAGTATGCAATTTGTCATAGGTAATCCTTGTGTGAGACATTACATTTTGTTTTATATTCATGGTCGAGTCATTTTGCATTTCTTGAGTTAAAGAGACATGCCCAGATCTAAAATCATCAACAAATCTGTGATTTTATTTCAGCTTAATAATATGACCATATGATGTCCATAGAATAGAACTGCAAAAGTTTTTAAATTTTTGTGCTGCGCATTCGCCAGTTAGGCTAGATATACTGACGAAATTCCTGATTTCTAATTATTGACAACCATGTCAAAAATAAGAAATACGGGAATTTCGTCTCTATATCTAGCCTAATTGGTAAGTGCGCAGCACAAAAATTAAAAACCAAACTGTTTGTAATGACACGATGAGTAGTCGTGTAAGCAATACCCTCACATAGACATGCTCTTTAACCACTACAGTAGATAAATTATAAATTATTTTCAATTTTTTGTTTGTTTTATGTTTGAGAATGTTTATTTTAACATTCCTGTGTCTGATTGTGATGTTCTCGTGACTTAAATATGCAGTATCATTGTAGCCCTATGCATTAGCTTTGCCATGATATCTCATTTTATATCTGTGAATTTTATTGAGTTCTCAAGATATGAAATAGAGACCTTACCCCCTCTGCAGTGCCAAGGCAAAAGGCAGTATCTAGTATTTTATCAAAAATGAATTTTTCAGCGAATATTACTAAATGTGCCATTATACGTCTTGTGTATGATTATCTAAGTTTAACTTTTCGTTATTGGTGGAAAAAATAACTTTTTAAATTTTGATATTTTTAAAATAACATTGCTCAACAAGCAAAAAGACAAAAAGCAGTATGTTACTTACTGCCATTTGGGTCTGTAAAGGCACCACTGGCATTACAGATACTGCCTTTTGCCTCTGTAATGATGCGGGTTTATCAAAACGAGGCAAGTAGATACTGCTGTAGCAGGCCTGTACAACATATTTGCCAGAGACAGCAGACTATTTTAAAAGTTATTTGAAAGTGCAATTTTAAAAGAACAAGGATCATGTTGGAATTGTCCAGAAAGCGAAAGGGTACAGAAAGGGTGCCAGTCTATTCGACTCAGTGCAATTTCGACACAGTGCAATTTTGACAAAGAAGAGATACTTCGACACACAAACACTCCAAAAAATAAGTCAATTCGTCACAGCTTTGGACGTTTCGACACACTTTCTGAGAAATACATGTTTGTGTTTATTTGTAGGGTTTCATTCCATAGACTTTGTCTTATTTGATTTGAATTTTTTATAAATTTATCTAATTTACATAACTTAGCATAAATTAACAAAATTATCGCTAAAAATGCGCATATATATATGCCAGGTCGAAAAAATATAAAATGCTCTAACTTTTCGGCAAAATCACTCACACAGGTGTCTTTGGTTTCTATACCCAGGTTTTTCACCCCATGGAAGTCGTTTCACTATATTTTTATATCCACAGATCAACATAATTTGCTTAAAATAACATAAATTAACATAAAATTATCCAAATGTTCAACAAAATCACCCACAGATGTAATTTTGGTGTCTATATACCCAGGGTTTTCACTCCACAGAAGTCGTTTCACTACATTTTGAAGACCTGAGATCAACTTAATTTTCATAAATTAACATAAATTACCATATTTAATGCCAAAAAACTATAACATGCTTTAACTTTTCAACCAAATCACCCACAGAAGTGTTTTTGGTGTCTATACTCAGGGCTTTCACCCCATGGAAGTCGTTTCACTAACTTTTGAAGACCTCGGATCAACCTCACCTGCATAAATTAACAAAAAATAACACAATTAAACCTTTAATTTTTCAACCAAACACCGACAGATGTGTTTTTGGTGGCTATATCCAGGTTTTTTAGCCTATGGCAGTCGTTTCACTACATTTTTAGGAAAACATACCAACCTAATTTGCATAAATTACCATAAATTACCAATTTTAAATCCTAACATATATACAATGCTCTAACTTTTCAACAAAATCACTTACACAGCTGTTTTTGGTGTCTATACCCAGGGTTTTCACCACATGGAAGTCGTTTCACTATATTTTGACATCCACAGATCAACATAATTTGCATAAATTAACATAAATTAACATAATTAAAGCCCAAAAACCTTAAAATGTTCCAACTTTTCAACAAATCAATCACAGATGTAATTTTGGTGTCTATGCCAAGGGTTTTCAATCCATAGAAGTCGTTTCACTATATTTTGAAAGCCTAGGATCAACCTAATTTCCTTAAATTAACATAAATTAACATATTTAAGGCAAAAAAACTAGAAGATGCTTGACCTTTTCAACCAAATCACCCACAGATGTGTTTTGGTGGCTATACCCAAGTTTTTCAACCTATGGAAGTCGTTTCACTACATTTTTAGGAAAACATACCAACCTTATTTGCATAAATTAACATACAATAACATATTTAAATCCTAACATATATACAATGCTCTAACTTTTCAACAAAATCACATGCACAGCTGCTTTTAGTGTCATTACCCAGGATTTTCACCCCATGGAAGTAGTTTCACTACATTTTGAGGAAAAGAGACCAACCTAATTTGCATAAATTAACATAAAATGTATGCTCTAGCTTTTAAACAAAGTCACTCACATAGGTGTTTTGGTATCTATGCCCGTGTGTTCCACCTCATGGAATTCGTTTGACTACATTTTGAAAACCACAGGTCAGGAAGAAATTTATTGGATTAAACAAATGAAAACATATATGGTCTATATCATTCAAATAACATTTATATGAGCAAAAGCATTTTACAACCTAAAATTATCCTTAAAGAAATACTGAAACCCATAGAGTTTTAATTCGAGTTACTTAAAATATTTTTACACGATGAAGTCACATCGCTACATGTTGTTCTTTGTTCACAATATAAAATGGACCAATCCTCGAAATGGAATACTATTTTAGAACAATTACGTAACGTACTTTATGTCAATTTATGCTTACTTAAACTTCAATGACTTTTGATGACCCTGGAAATGTGTGAATTAGTGATGGCCATTGCTGGATTCCGCTGGTTGGCTAGTATTTTTAATTATTGGCTGCTACATATAATTAAATTTGAATATGATTTGGTGTAAGAGAGTATGATTGATGTGTTGATGCAGAGCGTCTGTGGCGACTACCAACTGCTATTTTAAAAACAATTGTAGGCTACGTGTCGACTAATATGTGATCTGAATAAAAAATCTATAAAAAATATGTTTTGAAAACTGCGACATAATATGTCGCAGTTTTCAAAACATATTTTCACGTTATCTTGCATATTATGCACTTTAGGCCTACATGTATATTAGTTTTATCTATCCGTGTATTAATCATTGCATTGACGTATAGGTGTAGGTATTGGGTGGAGAAAAATACATTATTTAAAGTTCAGTAGAATGCTGTTAAGATCATTAATCAACATCATACTAGTAGGCCTACTTAGCCCATACTCAATTACTCTTCAATGCTTTAAATATATTGAATATCGATAAAGGTGCAGGTTTATATCAATTCCGAAGATTTCCCCCCATTGTCTCTGGGCCTGTTCGTTCGTGTGCCATTTCAACTTCTCGGAGACCATAATATATAGACACAAAAAAGGTGTGTGGGGGATTTGGTTAGGTTAGGGAACTGAGAGGGCGCTGAGAGTGATTTTACGACAAATCAGAGTTAATCCGTAGAGTAAACTCCATGTAGCCGACCATTTTTGCTATATAATGACTTGTTTTATGATGCTGGGGATAAAACTTTGAAAAAAGGTAATAAGATAAAGATAATATTTTTCGCTAACGTGATTTCTATATCTATATGTCGGAATGGGTTGTGATGAGCTGGTATGGCACTAGCTATCTATGGTTTCCTGAGCTGTATCAAGATAGTATTCTAATTAAATTTTGGGCTTATTTGAATGGTCAGCATGAGACATTTCTTTTATTACATGCCTCTTGTGACCACTAAAAGTAGCTTATTCTAAAAACGTTGGATTTCGATTTTTTAGGTTGCATGATTTGCGGCTTCTAAACAGTTCAAAAGTGAATTTATGGTACACTGACTCATACCATATAATGTATTTGTCCTTCTGCTATATAGTGTAAGGGTTCATAATTGAATGTCCGAAATATTTTGGGGCAAAAACCGTGGTTGAACAACTTCCTTTCAGTTGTTTAACTTCGGATTAAAAATCCCCATGACTTCAATATATGATTAACATTATCTGTTGTTTTCATACATTAAGGCCATCTAGCAGCCTAGGCTGTCGCTGTGAATACATTATGTGATGTCGAGCGTTGATCCAATGTTATATTGACGTATTGTTGCAGTTTCAATTGTTATGCTTATAGTTTTCTTTGTAGTGTTCCATTAGTTTGTCTAAATAAGATGTTGTATCTCGCTTTTTGAATATTTCATTCAGTTCTTTTTGTAGTTTGAATAGTTCCGAATTTTCTTCTAACGAGTGTATGAATTTATTGGATAAGGTCTGTAATCTTTCGCGGATGGGTTCAATACCTGCCATTTCATGTAGGTCTGTGATTCGAGTGTGTATCCGTTTTCTAAAAGCTATTCGTAATGTTTTATTTTGTACTTTTTGTAGTTTTTCTAAGTGAACTTTGGCCGCGGATAGCATAACTATCGCGCCGTATTCTAGTACTGGTCTCACATATGTTTTGTAGATCCTCATTATTGTTTTTGGGTTGCATCCCCAGTCTGTACCACTAAGTAATTTTAAAAGGTTAATTCTTCTGTTTGATTTAGCAATGGCAATGTCGATATGTTGACCATAGTTCATTGTTTTTGTTATGGTGACCCCAAGTAGTTTAGCTTCTGCAACGTGTTCTATTTCTTCGCCAAAAAGTTTTTTATTATTTTCCCGTGTTTTCTTCCGTTTCTTTTTAATATAATTAGTTGCGTCTTTTTGGGATTTAATTTTATTCTCCATTTTGAGCTTCTAGGTCTTTTAATGTCTTCGATTTTTTTATATTGTACATATACATTATTTGGACCAAATGTCCACATGCCTAAGTCGTCTGCGAATTGTGAAATCTTTACTTGGTTATTAATGGGATTAATAGGTAAGTCATTGACATATATTTAAAAGAGTAGTGGGCTGAGGACCGAGCCTTGTGGCGTTCCGGCGTTCAACTGGTCATTTTCTGATGCTTCGTCATTTATATTTACTGATATCGTTCTATTGGTGATAAATGAGAACATTAATCTAACTATTTTTCTGGGTAGGTCGCCCGTCAGTAGTTTGTGTCTTAAGCCATTGTGCCATACAGAGTCAAATGCTTTTTCTACATCGATGAACACAGCAGCGCCTACTCTATTTGCTTCGTGGGCTATTAAAGTGTCGTCTGTAAGTCTGAGTATATGTTCCATCGCGCATCGTTTATTTATCCTAACTGCCAAATAGTAAAGAATGATTTTTCTTCCAGTTCACCTCTCATCCTATTCGCCAGGATTTTTTTCGAATAATTTACCCATGCAGCTCAATAAACTTTACACTGTCCCCATTTAAACACTGTCGCGTTACTCTGAAAATCCTGCCCGAGCGGCAGTTTCGTTTAAATGAAACAAGTAATCATTTCATACAGGGGGAGGGTGTTTGAAGGGGTCGGGGAAGGCCACCTGCAGTCGGCATGAATCAGCACACGGCGTAGAAGTGTGTAGGCACACTCCTACGGAGTGTAAATAAACTTATGGGTCTGTAATTTGTAGTTATTTTTGGGTCTTTATCGGGTTTTGGGATCAAAATTCCCGTAGCCTGCTTCCATGCTTTTGGAAAATAACCTATTTTTAAGCAGATGTTATATCCAAGTATTCGAAAACGATATCTGGGCATTCTTTTAAAACTGGGTACCTAATCCCATCAGCTCCTGGCGCTGAGCGTCCTCTGGTTTTACTTAGTTGGATTTTGATTTCCGCAATAGTTATTTCTCTCATTGTTGGACTATCATCGCCAATTTTTTCTTTTTCATGATCTAATGTATTGAAGAGTTGGTGGTATGAAGTGATTGCATCGTCTACTTCTTTCTTAAATTTGTCGGGGGATTTGGTTGACAAGTTACAGCATTTTATAGTTTTATTTTGTTAAATTATGTTAGTTTATGTTAATTTATGCAAATTGGGTTGATCTGTGGACTTTAAAACCTGGGTATGGACACCACAAACAGTTGTGTCGGTAATTTGGTTGAAAAGTTGCATTTGTTAGTTCTTTGGCTTTAATTATGTTAATTTATGTTTATTTAAGCAAATAAGGTTGATCTGTGGACTTCAAACCTTTGTTAAACACCTTCCATGGGGTGAAAAACTTGAGTATAAACACCAAAACACCTCTGTGGGTGATTTGGTTGTAAAGTTAGAGCATTTCATAGGTTTTTGGCTTTAAATATGTTAATTTATGTTAATTTATGCAAATTAAGTTGATCTGTGGACTTCAAAATGTAGTGAAACGACTTTATTAGTGTGGAAAACCATCTCTGCTATAATTCCCTGTGGTAAATATAATCAAAGCGAACACGCTTTCAAATCCTCTGATTTCCTAAAAAAAACTTTCCATTGCGCTTGCCACCGACTCTGAGACAATTAAATCTAGTTATTTATGTGAATACCTCGATTCAACTGTCTCAGAGTCGGTGGCAAGCGCAATGGAGAGTTGCATGCAACAAAAAAAATGATATCATCAGTAAGCTCTGCCCACTAATGCCTCAAAATAGACGCCAATTTTGGTCAAACTTAGATTCTAATGACACATCAAATGACCTTATAACCTGCAAATAGACACTCACATCGCATTTAATTATTTTGAACTTATAATGGTGGGTGCTGATGTGAATAATAATACCGTTGTTACTATTTTATTAAATCTACACATTATTAAGCCATTGGTTATAGGCCTAGCCCTATATATTATTGAATAAATATAGGAGACAATTTCTGACTTTTCACTACATGTCACAAGCTGTGTTATTTCTTCATTCAAAATGTAGATACTGCCATTTGCCTTTGCAAACATTCATTTCTTCCATTCTCGTTCCCAAGGCAAAAGGCAGTATCTACATTTTATGCCAAACGGATCAAAATTCGATAATTGAAATAAAATCATGAAAAAGAACATTTTAAATAGCAAATAATGACATTATAATAATTAATAAAACGATTAAATTGATCAAAGAGCGACCGTTAATCTTTGAAGGCCAATTACTCAGTTTGTAGTTTTTGCAGATACTGCCTTTTGCCTTGGCACGGCAGCCCTCTACATCCCAGTTCAGCTCACTTATCATAAAATTGTAGACACTTATTGATTTCAATATTTCCAAGTGTTCCAATCAATATAATTAAACTTGTAAAGACTTTTTATGCGTACTGAGACATTTGACATCTTAGTGTTTTTTCAAACAAAAATAAAAACATATTTTCTATCAGTACAGGTGTCAGGAACTGCGTTTTGTGTGCATCCGTGTGCATCACATTCAAAATTGCAATTTTATATTAGAGGATAAATGAGATTCACAAAAAAACGACTGGTCCAAATTCAGCCATTGAAGTTTCACAATATCTGGAATAACAACCTGAGTAGTTCTGGTACCATTAGAATTAGCCTACATTAGGAATACTCATTACCACAATTATCAGATAATGGGGGAAATGGGCTATTTTTCATCCAGCTATTTTGTTTTAGTTTTCAGATTGCTGTTTTTTACATTTATGTGACTGATTTTCATGCTTTATGGCTAAACTGTGCATTAACTTAAATAATTGTGGCCTTTATTACTTCAATATGCATTACACTGGAAAACGTGGCAGATAGCTAGACCAATACTATAAACAAAATGTGCGGCTTCAGGGATTGATATGCTAACAAATTTCAACCCGATAAAATTTAAAATGGCACACTTGTGGCCAGTATTGCCTTTAATATGAGTAATACTTGGAAAATCGTGTCAGATATAGCCACACTCTTATAAAACAACGTATGCAGCTTCATGGAAGGATGCAAGCTCAAACAATTCAACTCGATCAAATTCAAAATAACCGACTTTCGACCATTCTTAATCAGCCCTCGCCGAGGCGGGCTGCTTACTGTATTCCACACGATCCGCCGCCGCAGTTATTTGTTTTCAAGATAGCTACTAATCTATCAACTTCTGCTTCCTCATACTTCACATAGCTATCACATACCACTGGGGAGTTGTTTTGATGACATGTTGATCCACATATCATCAACCCTTTAATTACTATGGCTACTAACAAATAAATGCTCGTTAGCGCATTTACGGAAAATTTACGGAAAATTTTGAATTTTGTAATATTTACTTAAAAATTTTGTAATATTTACATTTTGTTTTATATTCATGGTCCAGTCATTTTGCATTTCTTGAGTTAAAGGGACATGCCCAGGTCTAAAATCATCAAAAAATCGGTGATTTTATTTTGGCTTCTTAATATGACTATATGATGTAAACATGTCCATAGACTAGAGCTAGATAAATAAATAAATAGACTAGATAAATAAATAATAGACTTAACACACTGAAACATTTAGAAAGTTGCTTAGGTTACGATCCCGCTGCTGAAAATTGACTCACACTTTCATATTGAAATATTAACATAACATAATAAATATAATGTCTCAGCGTGCCATCTCGCTACAAACATATTAATATCTATTCATATAGCACAGAGAGGATTTATCCAAGTGTTCAAGCCACTGTTCACACATACACAGCTACACAAAACAGTATGTGAAAGAGAAAACTATGTGAAAGTTTTTCCATCTGCAGGTAGCGCCTTGGAGTAGGCTTGTAGCAGTAGTAGAACATGTAGTAATAAAATAATGGTTTATGTCATTTTTCAGCCATAATGGTCTTTTAAGTTATTTTGTAATACGTTAAAACAGTGCAATCCGTAGAAGAAAAATGAACGATATACAGATGATGACATAAGGATGGGATAATGGAGCATGGTGGATTATTGAAATGTTTCTCAGATCAATTTAATACTAAGACACTATATGGCCTTTCGAACAGCTCCGCTATCCAAGGGTTGAATAGTCTCAACCTGGGGTCTGGCCGGACGAATGGTTAGTTTTGTCACTCTCAAGCGCAAGCATTCATTCGTACGGAAGCTCATGAGAGTAAGTAGCCTACATTCAGCCGATGTGGGAATCCGCCCAAATATTATAGCCAGAGTCATCAGGTCATGGCGGCTGCAGCTTCTTCCTAGCCTAGTGATGCTAACTTCCTAATTAGCTGCCCCATGTCGGAACGAAATATACTATTACTCTTTACCATCCAAGTTACCCGAAGTAGGACTGCTGATATCTGGGACATGACTGACATTTGGAATAACCACTAAAGTACCTCTACCTGATTTGCTACTTTCTAAAGCATGCATGCCTACGTCTGATTCACGCCACTACATCCAGTTTTCTCTTTGTGTTGCTGATGGTGTTGTCTCATTGTCACGACGACTGCGTTTTTTCTGTCACCTTAAGCGGTATTGTTGTTGTCGTCATATTGCAGTCTTTCAAGGTCTTCTTACTTTCTGGCACTGATACCTTGTCTTCTTTTAAATCTAGCTTGAGCTTTAGAAGTTTGGATTCGACTTTCAATAGACTCAGCCTTCAACATAATGTCTTTTCCGCTATAGTTATGAGACTAGTTGGAACACTGCTGAGGTATGGAAATTATCACCGCTGACCAATCAATATGATGACATCTCCCTTCACTTCTGCATTCGAAAAATTACAGTCAGTTGAGTCAGCTTGCTTCTGCACTCGGCCAGGCAGGAACTTTTTGATTATTGTGCTTGAAGGAGTCCCGCAATTCACAATGTCTGATCTAACAGGACATGAATAATCTTGAGAAGAGCTGTCAGTAATATTTCAGCACTTCTCAGCACGTTGAACATGTGGTAACATTGTCATGCTTGTAGACATAGGAACACTGAAAAGTGGACCAGACGTTTTTGGCCTATAGGTTATTAGGCCAACAAACACCACTTCGTTCTTTCTGATGTTACGTCATTTACCGGTAGGTCAGCTTACTCTATTGGAAAAGGTTTCCCTTTCAATACTGCTTGCATTATTCAAACCTTCTCATCAAAAGCCGTCACGGCAGGTGAAATTGCTGGTAATAGCTGTATCTTTGAAACGTTATATGACCTAATACACTACTTTTAAATGCTGCTGGTCAAGGAACATAATTTACCTCATGGTGAAGCGGCTTAATTCTGAAGCGGATCGGAACAATGCTACCATTGACAAATGTTTCAAGAAGGGCTGCAGGTCCCCCATACCTTCTCTTCTTTGACACATATACACGACGTTTAAATGACTGGATCATTTAAACTGAACCACTTACAGCCTCTCCAGGCTGGGATAAGATTTTGAGGGCTTAATTGTATGATATGCCGATGACATTATCGTGGTCAGCAACATTGTGTACCATGGAATTGATACCAGTGACATGTTTTATCATAGAGACATATTTATTAGTAGCGATGCTGGGACTGCATAATCAAGAAACATAGCATGGAGTGTTTTTTAAATTATGCTTCAACATGTCACGTCATATTATTTCAGCAAACTTCGCCTTTGGATAACTAAATTTTATGTGTTAACTTGTGAGATAAATTGTTCTATACTTTTTTTAAATGTCAGAACATTTCACCCTTTTTGATGCGCTTCAGCTCAAAGACGGGTGGTGGATAACAGTTATTTAGGAATATTCAAGTCAAAATGTACACTTTTTCAGTAATGTCACTCATTCCACTGATAATCTTCAGTCTTTACCTGGATGATAATGCAGTCAAAAAACAGGAGTGAGTTTCAGAATTTTTCAAATGCAGACAAAGTTAATCTCTGAGTAGACCTAGCTGGCATTATCCACATACCCTGTTAAACATTCCAGTGAGCGAGCTGGGCCTAGTGTAGTTGAAGTTATATTTATATGCCCTTGCTGTAAAAGTGATCCATCTTAAATTGTACGAGCCGATGCGACTCCACCAGTTCTGGCACGTCAGGAAAGACAATGTCTACATTACAAATCCTCTCACTAGAAAGGGAATATAGGTCACTAATTAATCAGATGTCTCACTTCCATGTATTGGCTCATGATAAACGTCACCAGTTTAAAGAAAGCCAGGTAAGCGCTAGGCACCAGTACCACAGTCCAGCCAGAGGATATATGACTGACTGTCAAAAATAGATACTTTTATACCTCTCACTAAACTCGTTTAAGCCCCATACATTAACAGTTATTGCTATGTGCTTCGAAGTTGCGACACAGCCATGCAAACATACAATATTGAAAAGTTCAATAACTGTCCAAAATGCATTGTAGTTAGCTGAATTGTGACCAAATGCCTACTGGAGTGTATTCAAACTAGAACAAACAAATTCAGAATATATACAAGCACAATTTGATGCATACTGTATATAAAAGTATAATTTGATACCAGTACCACTGAAATAGATATTATTTGTGAGAAAAAATTGTTCTGTCGACGTCATCTGGCACTAGAAAAGGGAATTTGAGGAGCCAGAAGAATATACAATTTGACACCAATATCATTCAAACTGGTTAAGAAGATCCATATTTGTGAGAGAAAATGGTACCTTCTTGGTTTTAAAAATAAAAAAAAACTAACGCGGCGTACAAAACAGATATAGTTTAACACAAAGATCACACAAGTCACATAATTTAATTTATGAAAAAGTACATTTGGCGGCCATCTTAAACCAGAGTGTCAATAACACAGAAGCTCATCCTTAATTAGGGCAAGTTGATTACGAATTAATTAATTTGTGAAATCCGTGAGGCAGTTCTATGTTCTTTCAAATAAACTTTAAAAAAATGAATTCAGATAAAAATTGAGGGAGGAGAAGCATTTCTTGTAATTTGTGGACAGAATGCCCTGATTAGGTCTTAATTAGGTCATAATTTAATAATAATTAATATTTCTGAAATCCATTAGGACGTTTAATGCACAGGCACAAGCTCTTTCAAACAAACCAAAAAAAAATTGAAATCGGATGAGCATTGAGGGAGGAGAAGCATTTCTTGTGAATTTTGGACAGGGTGACCTAATTAGGTCTTAATTCGATCATAAGTTATTTATTAATTACGTGAGGTTTTGTAATACACAGGCACGAGCTTTTCAAACAAATCAAACAAAATTAAAATCAGATAAGAATTGAGGGAGGAGAAGCATTTCTTGTGAATTGTGGACATAGTGCCCTAATTAGGTCTTAATTAGGTCATAAGTTAATTAATAATTAAAATTTCTGAAATCTGTGAGGAAATTTAATGCACAGACACGAGCTCTTTTAAACAAACCAAACAAAATTAAAACCGGATGAGAACTGAGGGAGGAGCAGCATTTCTTGTGAATTGTGGACAGACGACAGACGCAACACGATGGCATAAGCTCATCTTAGGCCTGAAGGCCGGATGAGCTAAAAATGGTCGCCATCTTGGTTTCTAAGAATATTCAAATAAACTCGACATGTAAGACAACTAATGTTTTAACACTAAAATGAATCAAATACATGAATTAGCTCCCTATTTATTAGAAAATTGTTAATTAGAATTTCATTTGGCGGCCATCTTGAAAAATAGTCGCCATCTTGGATTTTCCATGTGCTAGCTGTCATATGGAATGCTGAAGTATACTCTTAAGAACCATCATGCCAAATTTTACTTCCAAATTTTTGTTAGCTGCTCCACAGTAACAGATGGAACACATTTCAAGAGCAAAATTAAGATATGCTGTTTTACTCGGCCGGAATAGTAATTTAGGGCGGGGGGTACATAAACGGTCCCTGAAGGTTCATTTATCATGAAATACCTTCGCGTGAATTTTTTTTTAAGCTTTTGGGTATGAGAATATGAAAATTCAACTTCAGGCCATATAAACCTTCAAAAATGTCAAATATATTGACATTGCAACATTTATAAACCTAAAACGACAATAAAATAGGTCAAAACAAACCCATTTCACAAAATCTAAGAATTATTTTGGTACCCATGTCTTTTTAATGCCTATAATGTGACTCAGTCCGTCATTCTAGACAATTTGGTAGGTGAATGGGTAACATTTGACCAATATTAAGGCCCTGGCATGAATTTAAATGATTTTCAATATTTATCGATATATTGCTTACCTTGTCTTGGAAATGCTCAATTTTGAAGGTTATGCACAAGGCTGCACACAAAACGGATTGCAGTTCCTGAAACCTAAGATTATACTTTAACAGAAAATCGAAGCTAGACAATGTTTATTTTTGTTTGAAAAAGCACCTCTCTTTTGGCGATTTGCCGCTCCTCTAAACTAGACTACAGTCTATGCGACGGTGGGGAATGGTTCAAAATGAAAGTTAGCTTTTCGGTATCCAGTCAGTCAATCAATTCTTAAGCGATTTTATGAAATTTTGTAAACCCTATTGTCTACTTATTTGGCATCGATCCTGATAATTTCGTAAAAAAATATCAGATAGTTCAAAAGTTGGACCATTTGACATGTAGTAAATGTCCATTTATGCCGCACCTCTATAACATGTATAAACCCATTAACTTTATTCCGGTTTATTCTCAGAATTGCGTTACATATCAAATGGTCTAACTTTTGAAATACTAAATAGAATTTCGCGAAATTTCGTGACAATCGCTTGAGAATTGACTGACTGAATACCAAAAAGCTAACTTTCATTTTGGACCATCCTCCACCGTCGGACAGGCATATTTTCAGAATATAAAAAACCTGGAGGCAAAAGTTTGAGGAAAGTTGAAAAAACAGCTTTCTAACCTAATTGGGGTATGGAGAACTCGAAAAAACATATTTTCCAAGCTGGTAATTGGAGTTTAGTTAGTCAAAAATTGAAACCATTTTACCGATAATTTAATTATTTCGAAAATTATGTTCATTTTTAACAGTTTTGGTGTTGGATGTTTTTATTAACAATTTTCCAAACCTAAGGGGGTTATGCTGAATTGAAAAAAAAATAGCAATGCCTTAATGTTGTGATTCAGACATTAGAAATCGAAATACAAAATGGCCGCCAATTGAAATCATCATGTTTAGTCCATGGACTCTTTCACCAAGGTGTGATTATTGGCACAAATCCACGAAATTTGGCACAGGGACTCCTTATAAAAAGCTCTGTGATTTTTTTGCGTGGGTCAAAAATCATAAGAGGCCTAATTTGCATCAATACAAGATGGCCCCGACATGATTTGCCAATTATCAGATTATGCCTCATAATTTTGGATCAAATAAAGATAGAGAAATGAATAAGGTAACAAAATAATTAGAACTGAATTAACATAAATCTACTACAATCACGTAGGTCTATATAATTATGACAAAGGCCTCATTAGCATAAATCCAAGCTGGCCACCATATGGTTTGCAGATTATCACATTATGCATCATAACAAATGAAGATAGAAACATGACATGTCAAAATAATCAGGTTTGAAATTTCACAACCGTGTATATATATATGGCAATGACAATAGTCTATTTTGTATAAATTGAAAATGGCCGCCATCTTCTCTGTTAATCATCACATAATACAATGATCACATGATTATAAAATGTATTGTAACTTTGAACAAATGAGGAATAATGAATAATGTGTGAGGTGTCAAAATAATCAGGATTGAAATTGCAATACTGTGTAGTGTATGTACATGATAATATTAAATTGCTAGTTTGCATCAATTCAAGATGGCCGCCATATGATTTGGCAATAATAATCACATATCAACTGAATGACGGGAATGCTTAGTTGAGACTTTCAGACTGAGCCTATCATAATCTTATAGTGTTATATCATATCAAAATGACGTATCCTAAAATTAATATCATAGTGTGACATTATAATACAATATTCTGGCATTATATTACCATATCGTCATATTTTTGATACCACATTTTGACATTGAAGTGTCGTATAACAACTTTATAACTTTTTTTTAAATGTCATATCTAATATTCAAGTGTGATATCTTGACTTTAAAGTGATATACCGTGATGTTAAACTGCCATATACCGGTATTATCAGATTATAAAGCCATATCCTGACAATATTATGCCATAGCCTGGCATTTTAGTGACAAAACGTGATGTTTAACCGACATAATTACCATTGCTTAATAATATTATGACATTATAACGCCATCTTGTAATGTCAAAGGGCAATATTTGAAAATATTAATACCATATCATGGTATTAAATTGTGTTATCCAGATATTACAATTCAAAATCCTGATACAGAAAAGTTATATCTTGATTTTATGCTGTAACATATTATACAGGTAATGTCATAATCCGTTATTACCCTGGTATAATACCATATTATTGTAATATAATGTCATGTTCTGACATTCCAATGCAATAGTATCACCGTAAAATGCATAATTAGACGTTAAAGTGCAATATCCTAATTTTAAATATATTGAAATCCCATAACTGACTTTAAAATGCCATTTGTTATTAAACTGTCATATCCTGGTATTATATTGCCATATGCTGAGAGCAAAATGACAGATCCTGTCATTTCAATGACAATTTCAAATACAATGCCATATTGTGATATTGTATTACCTTATCCTACAAGCCTTGTGCCCTATTGTCACGGTAAGTACTGGTATTGCCGACACCCACCACCTACTCCCACATTTAAGGATACCCAACAGTTCTGTACATAATGTCATTATAACGCTATATATTGACATTATAATGTTATTCTTTGCATTATTATGCAATATATCCTGAAATTATATACCGATATTTCTGTCCCAATAATGAGAATCCACAGGTCCAATTTCGTGTGTATGCTGGATAGGTACCAAACAATGCTTAAGTTTACGGAATTTGCTGATAAATCTTTATCCTTTAATAATTAAAAGAGTGGCTCAGTCTCAGTCTCCTGGAGGGCTCAGCTAATCATTACCGCCATTCAATTATTATGTGAATACAGTCAGGGCACAATACCATACTTGAGAAAAAATAAATCTGTTAAACATTATTGACTGCAGAGTGCCCACAAGCAAAATATGCCCCCATCTTGAAAAAGTAGCATTTCAATTGTTTAATTATATTATTGTGCATTACTTTAATGATGTGCGATATTAATAATTGTTGTTAGAAATGATAACCCCGACAAAACACAGGAACAGGTGCTTTTGAAGGGCCGATATATAATGTTATCATCGCATTATGTGATGATTGGCGAATAAGATGGCGAATATCTTTAATTTATGCAAATAATACTGTACACGGTTTTGAAATTTTAATCCTGATTATTTTGACACATTATACATGTTTCTTTCTTCATGTGTTCCAAAGTTACGAGGCATAATGTGATAATATTCAAATCACATGGCGGCCATTTTGGATTTATGCAAATGAAAAATACCACTAAAATTACCATCTAATATGTTATGGGACTGCATAATTGAAAACATTAAAAGGGCCGCCATTTTGATTTTGATTTTTGACCACCTAAATCACAAAATTCAGCTTGGAAAAGATTTTTGTCGAATTCAGCACACCCGAAATAGGCTAAAAAACATACTTTACAACTTTTCCTCAAAAATGCCAACAGCAATGTTAATATAGACAATTATCCCATTTTGTGCCTAGTATAAACACTGATTAATCCATGTAGCCCATGTCCAAGGTGCATTGGAAGATGCTGAAGCGTTGGCATACGCTTGAACTTAAATAGGCCGCTATGGCAGGTGAAGGTTAAGATTTGAAGAAATATTTCGACATGGTCAATTTATTTTAGCCATGGCTGTAGTCTGAGTCTATTGGCAGATTTTTAACATTTCACAGCGCATGTCCGCATAACAGCGTGCAACAATCAACAGTGAACACATGGCGATGATTGTGGAACTGAAGACTAAATTATAGGTAGCTGGTTTAATGTGTTTGAATATTCTATTTTCAGCGCCAAATCGGTAAATTAATATAGCCGACAATTTGCTGACATACAGGGGATACGCAAGGTATGTTTTATTTTGCAATTATTTTTGTCCTGATATGATTTTTATAGCGTCAAAATCCAGCCACGAGTTTGTTCACTTGCTCTTTCCTGAACTTTAGTGGAATACCACTCTCAGTCGTACTGGGCTATCATAGATGAAGCATATATTTAGTTAATCTATGGTTTAATGTTGGGCCAACGTCACAAAAAATGTATAATATAAAATGTCAATGAATGAAATGGTTAAATAGCCATAATATTACCATAGTTTAAATTACCGACTAGTGTTCATCTGGAATAAAAAATGTAAAAGAGACATAATTTTAAACAAGATGAAATATCAGTTAGCATGTACAATTGCAATGTGACGATGTGGCGGTCATGTAGTTAGATGTGTGATCTGTGATAAGGTCATGCTTATCTACGTGAATACCATAGAAAAACTATAAGGGCACATGGTTTGTTTACCATGTTTACATGCGCCGTCAATCAATCACGCAAAGTGGATAATAACAACGATATGTTGTCGTGTATATGTGATATCAATGACTTGATTGATTGATTGATTGATTGATTGATTGATTGATTGATTGATTGATTGATTGATTGATTGATTGATTGATTGATTGATTGATTGATTGATTGATTGATTGATTGATTGATTGATTAATTGATTGATTGATTGATTGATTGATTGATTGATTGATTGATTGATTGATTGATTGATTGATTGATTGATTGATTGATTGATTGATTGATTGATTGATTGATTGATTGATTGATTGATTGATTGATTGATTGATTGATTGATTGATTGATTGATTGATTGATTGATTGATTGATTGATTGATTGATTGATTGATTGATTGATTGATTGATTGATTGATTGATTGATTGATTGATTGATTGATTGATTGATTGATTGATTAATAAATAGTTGGATGATTGAATGAATAAATGAATAAATGAATGAATGAATGAATGAATGAATGAATGAATGAATGAATGAATGAATGGATGAAGGAATGAATAAATGAACGAATGAATAAATGAATGAATGAATGAATAAATGAATGAATGAATGAATGAATGAATGAATGAATGAACGAACGAATGAATGAATGAATGAATGAATGAATGAATGAATGAATGAATGAATGAATGAATGAATGAATGAATGAATGAATGAATGAATGAATGAATGAATGAATGAATGAATGAATGAATGAATGAATGAATGAATGAATGAATAAATGAATGAATGAATAAGTATAGTGTAATTTATAACTCAAATCCACGACAAACAAGTGGGGTTTTTTGCGGAGATAGGGGGTGTTAAATCGAGAGAGAAGGAAACGTTATAGCATGTGTTTAGTGTGTTCTAACAAAAAGCAGTATATGCTCACTTGTAGATAAGCAGATACTGCCTTTTTGGTTTTGCAAGACAGTGTGCATTTTACTTATTGCAGGGATAATGGCTCATAAACTACTCACAGCAGTCCCTGTCATGCATTGGCAAGTAGCAGTGACTGTTCTCTTTTCAAGTAAGCAGTTACTGCTGTCTGATTGTGTATTACAGTATGTAGCTGTCATTATTCGTCATGATAATATCATTATTAGACCTGTTTCACGTGATTAATCACTTCGGAGAATATTTCATATATACATTGCACAAGGTCACGGGGTACACCACGTTTTCAATAAAGTAATAACGTGATTAATCATCAGATAATATAATTTGAACCGAATGAAAACATTTCTTACGAAAAAGCACTGGAAATACTGATAATGCTAATAATCAGATATTCGTGATAGCATGCAAAAGCAATCAGGAGTAATAGACTACCCTAATAGTAGGCACTTACTGTTGTTTTACCTTTGAAGACATAATTATAACTCTTCAACAACCCGACTTTATTTGCGTGAGGGCAACTTGTTTATTTTCGAGAAAATGAATGAGAAACAGGTGACGGCAATACAAATATTAATAACATTATCATTGGCAGTGAGAAAATTTTAATCAAAACCATTACATTATTATTATTATTTTTTACTATGTTTACTATCAGTGACGCACTTTTAGGAAGCGATTGTGTATATTATTGTGGAATGAGAGGCATATCACTAATCAAAATAATTGTTTCTGATATTTTGTGTGATTATCCGTAATTATGTGTTAGTATCCTATTATGTATTCATTTTCTTCATTCTTGAATTCACTTATCTACTGAACAAGGTGGCATCAACCTCAGACAAGCATGGGGCCACCAAGTGACAAGCGGACACATCATTATATAACTAATATTTAAAATAAAAACAATAATACAGGCCTATATATTGACACAATATATTACAGTTTTTTAACAAATTTGCTGCTTAATCAGTGGAATAAATACAAATGGCAGACAATACTATACGGCAAATAACTTCTGAGTTCAATGATTACAATTTTTGTTTTTATAATTCACCTTTTTTCCGCTAAGTTATGTTATTTTTTTCACCCACTGATGGTTTATACAAAAACAATTCAGCGCTGTAAGGGTTAACCCTTTAACCGCCAAATTATTCAATCTGAATTTTCACTCACTTGAAGTTGTGTCTCGCTGACGCGATCTACAACTTCAAGTGAGTGAAAATTATTCAGATTTGACAAAATGGAGGTCAAAAAAATTCAAATCTTGCTGATTAATGTCACGTTTTATCTTTAACAAGTGTTCATACAAAAATGTTAAAAAAACGAATATGGACTGCACCGGCGGTTAAAGTGTTAAAGGGTTGATACAAAATGTCCCTGCTTCTCTTCGTGTTTGCTGTTGTGTGTTTGCTCCGCGGGTGACATATTGTCAGGCGTCTGCTTTTTGGATCATATTCTGAACATGGAAAGCCATTTAGAATGTCTTTATCCCAGCCAGCACGAGACATCGACCCTGTTGCTTAACGTGGGCATGTCGTATACTTTCACGGGGTGAAGGGTGTGGCTCCCCACGGAAATCAAGGTTAATAGTGATTTAGATATTGGTATAATGTGACGGAAATGACCGAATGTGACTCCGACCCAGCGAATACAACAAACGTTGGTTTACTGTCGTAAACAAAAAAGTAATGCATTAAAGTAATTAAAGTAATAGTGTTGCAGCAGCGTCGCAGACGGTGGACTACATTAACCAGCATTGGCTTAATCTATGGCAGTTTGATGGGTGAATTGCGGCCCAAGTTGAACTCGTTTATATATTTAAATGAGGGATTCTATAAATTTAGGCACCAGTGATGATATTTTCCTTGATATATGAGATTGTCTGAATATTGTCAAAAATTTAAACACATCTCAACTTAGCTTTGTTTATTGACATGGCGTTGTCAGCAGAGCTTAATTTCAATTTTAAATGCTTATTTTTATCAATTAAAATTTTTCTCACCGTTATGGAAAGACCAATTTACCGTTATGGAGAAACCAATTTATGTTACGGAGTAATCTTCAAACTTAAATTTCTCAGTGACCTTTTTACAAAAGTATACTATATTTTACAAGTAGTTTAACATGGCTATTATAATGTCGATCACTTAATTTAGAAAGAATCACTTTATGACAACAACCCTTAAATAATGAAATAAGAATTACTCTCCGTTACGATTATTGTCGTTATGGAGAGTAATAATAACGAACATTGTCTCTCCATAACGACAGTTATTTCTGTTATGGAGTGACAATAAACAAATACTAAATATCGATGCTAAAACAATTAAAAAGTCAAAAAGAAAAGTTACTATTTCAACAAGTGTAACTTGTTGGTTAAAATACCAAATTTATAAAGGTTTATAGCTATTTTTAAATGAGTAAACGGGTAATTTGTGACTACTTTTTCTCACCATAACGTTTTTATTTTTGTTATGGAGAGACAGGAAATATGCGTTATGGAGAGACGTTTTTTTTACTAAATCGTGCATATATCAATAGGCTGAAAAGAGTGTATACTATGTAATTCGAAATTAGGATTCTAGTTATTTTTGCTATGCGAGATTATGCATTTAGTGTTCACATGATGTTGGGCACAAATGCTAGATGAATATTTAGTAAAAGCGTTACTCTTAAACTCGCTGCTGTAAATATACAGGCACCACAATAAAGCGGTCTCTATTCACGATTAAATGAAGTCTATAACTGTATTATATTTAATTATAATTAGGAGCAGCCTACGGCCCCCATCCTATTAAGTTTATGTTTGTGTCCTATTTAGGGGAAAGAGGGGTCCTGTGTGTGGGCATTCCGATCCGCGATTTCGGTATCGTTTGACACTAATGTGCCACCTGGTGAATGTCTTACACTCATACGGCCGTATTAATAAAGGAAATTTAGGGCTGGTTTAACCAAACTACTGTAAACACGAGTTTAGCGTTAAACCGTATGAACAAAAGGAGTTTAGGCCAAGCACTGGTTTAAACAAGGCAGTTTATCGACCGAAAGTTAAGCCAGGGGGTAGTTTAAGCACTGGTTTACCATGAAGGGGAATGAACATTATAATAACAATGAGCGCAAATAAACGAAATAGAAGAGAAATGTGTTAGAAACTACACAGACTGATTATTTTTAATAATGTAATTTTCTTTTGTTGATTGGTAAGTATGTATTTGATTTGAATAATAAATAATAAAAAATGTAAAACACGGATGTGAGAGGTAAAACCATTTGGCGTAAATAGTATTGTCACTATATATTTGGTTTAATGTCGTCTATTATTAACAGAAGGCATTTTACTACTGTAATCTTGCATGGTCATATTTTGAAATAATCCTACATTGTATTACTGTCATCGTTTGTATTTTTCTGAAGTTAAAACCCTTCTCATTACACGGAGCACCTGTCTTAGAGTAGCTTAGTCAATCACATGACTAGACCATTCATTCCGTCATTCAGTTGATATTGTTATTTAAATTAGGGTGGAGTATACCATACGTGAGCTGAATTTGACGGGTTAACAATTGATAATAATCGGATCAATAAATTAATGAATGAAAAGGGTTTAGGTCGCCTTTGTGCACATATAGGCTAGACCGGACCAGGAGAACCTCCCGAGGATGGTGCTATGAATGAGACGATGCTGCCTTTCAGACACAGGACTCGAAATTCGAGTCCTCGCAGTCTCACGCCAGAGTGGAGTTCGAACCTCTATTTCCGACTTTCCAAGCAGCCAGTTTTAATCAATGCATAAAAGGGCTCTCGCCCTATATAACTACAGTCTCTATATAAAAGGCAATTTTTTTGATTTATTTATGATCTATTTCTTCGACCCAGTAAACGGTAGACCTTGGCCCACTGTTGGTTTAATGATGCACCGCTGTCTGCTACACGGGTCCAATGTTCAACCAACATTGTGTTGACGTCTCGTGTTATCTGGAACGCGCTCTCAACCAGAGTATTCGATTTCGTATGCTGTGTACACACATTATTTTATGCATTTTGTATGAGGGTAATAGTCCAGGGCATTTAAGCCAAAAAGTAGTGAACATAGGAACAAATTGCAACAGAAGCTTTTTTGCTTTTTTTGAGTTCATTAACATATGTACAATGACCAGAAAAAGTCCTAAGCTAGAAAAAATCGGAAATTTTTTTACGGGCCTTTTTGTGAGGGTACCCTAAAATGGCTAAATTTTTGTTATTACTCCCCCAAATCGTAAGATGCTTTGAAAAAGGAATTGTTTGATACCCATAATTATTTGAAATACTTCTGAATACATCTAAAAGATAAAAGAAGTAAGGCTCGAATTTTTTGGCTTACTTTTCTTTTTTGTACATCAATGAATTTAAATTGTCAACCAAGCCCTAAATTGTCCCCGCTTCCACAAATTTAGTTTATACATGGCTATTTTGTTGTTCTTTTCAAAGTTTATAAGACTTTATTTAATGAGGGACTATTGCTCAGTGATTTTTTTTCATATATAAATTATGAAATGAGAAGCTTCTAATTTGACTAAATAATCGGCTCCGAGCTCAGAGGCGCAATTAAATTGATTTAATATGTTATAAAACTGTTTACAGTGTATTTTACCTTCAACATGTTTCTATGAATAATTGAAGCCTCACTTGAAATAAGAAGAATAAATGCACTTAACAATAACATTAAATAATAATAATAATAATAATAATAATAATAATAATAATAATAATAATAATAATAATAATAATAATAATAATAATAATAATAATAATAATAATAATAATAATAATAATAATAATAATAATAATAATAATAATAATAAAAATAATAATAATAATAATAATAATAATAATAATAATAATAATAATAATAATAATAATAATAATAATAATAATAATAATAATAATAATAATAATAATAATAATAATAATAATAATAATAATAATAATAATAATAATAATAATAATAATAATAATAACAATAACAATAACAATAACAAAAACAATAACAATAACAATAACAATGATAATGATAATAATAATAATAATAATAATAATAATAATAATAATAATAATAATAATAATAATAATAATAATAATAATAATAATAATAATAATAATAATAATAATAATAATAATAATAATAATAATAATAATAATAATAATAATAATAATAATAATAATAATAATAATAATAATAATAACAATAACAATAACAATAACAATAACAATAACAATAACAATAACAATAACAATAACAATAACAATAATAATAATAATAATAATAATAGTAATAGTAATAATAATAATAATAATAATAATAATAATAATAATAATAATAATAATAATAATAATAATAATAATAATAATAATAATAGTTATAATAATAATAATAATAATAATAATAATAATAATAATAATAATAATAATAATAATAATAATAATAATAATAATAATAATAATAATAATAATAATAATAATAATAATAATAATAATAATAATAATAATAATAATAATAATAATAATAATAATAATAATAATAATAATAATAATAATAATAATAATAATAATAATAATAATAATAATAATAATAATAATAATAATAATAATAATAATAATAATAATAATAATAATAATAATAATAATAATAATAATAATAATAATAATAATAATAATAATAATAATAATAATAATAATAATAATAATAATAATTCAAAACATTTCAAAATGTATATTTTGCTATAATTTTCAGTAGAAGACTGATAAATAATGAATCATGATATATGGAAGTAAATTTGTAATCTAAAACTGGTCTGGTACTAAGATGTTATAGTACATAATTTATTTTTTGCTGAACCTATTGCTGCACACAGAGCAGCTGAATATATGAATTGATCTCAGACAGTGCTCAGAAAATACAAGAAGATAAATCGGTCGATTCCAACTCTATGTTTCCAACTCTATGTTGGCTTCAGTATTTTTTTATAATTCTACAGGATGAGATTATGCAGCTTCAGTTGATTTTTGATCATGAATACATGGATATATTCATATATATATATATGATGCATTTAAAACAAATTGCTCGTTTGATTCATTTTCAAGTTTGTCTGAAATTGAAATTGACAAGATTATCAAACAATCTAAGTCTTGTGATCTAGATCCGTTACCTACATCGCTACTGAAGGAAAACATGTCAAGTATTTTACCACTTATCACTGAAATAGTCAATGACTCTCTCTCATCTGGCCACGTTCCAGAAGAATTCAAGGTGGCTCATGTCACTCCATTGTTGAAAAATTCATCCCTTCACAAAAACGTTTTGAAAAATTACAGACCAGTTTCAAATTTACCATTTGTATCAAAAGTATTGGAGCGTGCTGTAGCTAAACAGCTACAAAACTACCTTACTGTCAATAACTTACACGAACCTCAGCAATCAGCATATCGCAAGCATCACAGTACAGAAACAGCACTCCTATGTGTACAGAATGATATCGTTCAGGGTATTGATGGCAACAAATCTGTTATCTTAGTACTTCTTGATCTATCTGCAGCATTTGATACAATAGACCACACCGTACTACTTCATCGACTTTAGCATGACTTTGGCATCACTGGCACAGCCTTGAAATGGTTAGATTCCTATTTGAGTCATAGAACACAAACAGTCAAAATTGGTGATTCGTTTTCTACAAAGCAGAAACTTTTATTTGGTGTACCACAAGGATCGGTTCTAGGTCCAGTGCTGGTCCAGGTCTCACTATACTCATCCCCTGTCGCTAAAATAGCGAGGAAATATGGTATGTGTGTCCAGCTTTACGCAGATGACACACAACTTTAATACCTCTCATTCATGCCTTGTGAATGGGGAGATGCGCTCGAAAGGGTTGAGGAATGCGTTAAAGAGATCAAGGCGTGGATGGTGGCAAATAAACTTCAATTAAATGGGGATAAAACCAAGATTGTTTTGGTGAGTGCCCCACGTGCTAATTCTGGGGTCTCTGATCTGGTCCATGTCCAAATTGATGGGCATCTTATACTATTCAGTACTTCTGTTAAAAATCTCGGCGTAATTTTTGATAAACAACTCAATATGGAAGCACATGTTAAGTCTCTGTGTCGTTCGTGCATGTTTCATCTCAGAAACATTTCCAATATACGTCGTTTACTTTCTCACAAAATTGCAGACCAACTTATACATGCCTTTGTAACATCCAGACTGGACTACTGCAACTACAGTGTCATCTCAATCATCTCACCATCCTCAGGAGGTTCTCCTGGCCCAGTTTAGCCTATATGTGCACAAAGGTGGCCTAAAGCCCGATTCATTTCATTTTTACTACTGCAACTCACTGTTATCAGGTCTACCATCCTCAACAATATGCCACCTCCAACGAGTTCAGAACATAGCTGCTAGAATACTAACTCGCACAAAAAAATATGACCACATCACTCCTATACTTCAATATCTCCATTGGCTTCCGGTAAGGGAAAGGATTATTTTCAAAATCATGCTTCTCACATACCGTGGGGTAAATGGAATGGCGCCGACTTTTATTGAACGTATGCTGATCCCGTACAAGCCACAACGGAGTCTTGGGTCCAGTGAATCTGGTCAGCTAGTGGTACCTCATTCCAGACTGAAAGGTTACGGAGATCGTGCTTTCGCAGTGGTAGCACCCACTTTATGGAATAACCTGCCAGAACATATCCGTAGAGCGAAGACACTTGGATCCTTCAAAACATTTGATTAAAACTGAACTTTTTGTGAAAACATTTTATAAAAAATAGACAGCGCAGTGAATGGACTGACCAAATACCAGCGCTATAGAAGTTTTTATTATTATTATTATTATTATTATTATATATTCGAGCAATTTGCAGCATCGGGACAGTGTTGCCCGTGTCTTTATAATGGGATCATTTACATAAGCATCAATTCGCCCAACACTCTTGACAGAAGGTAAAAAACATATAATTGTGCTAAGTATCCTAAAGTTCTGTAACAAAATGCAGTCTTGTTTGTAGAATGTTGCAAACAAAGTCATATTTAGCTGTTCTATTATTTTTTTTTAATTATTGTTCGTATAGCAATTTTTATTAGTTTTTATCCAGGGCTTAAAATTGTGTATTCTTATGTATTGTATGCTAGTATCCAATTATACACACACTGTATTTCAGAGATGAGCGTCGCTATGTTTGTTTTTAAATATCATCATTTTCGTTGTTATATTTTACATGATGTTCACAAGTTTATCTGGACATTATTGTGCTCGAAATATCCGACGGATAAGAAGACATTATGTTGTCGACGCTGATGAAACAGTCACGCATGATGTTTAAAATGTCAATATATATAAATATAAATCATCAAGTAATAGTCATAAAAAATAATCATTTAAAGATTTTAATTTTTATGATTTTTTTTTCTAGATTACAACCTAATTTTGACAATATTTTTATCACAATCTGATAATTGAAACGTGAAATCGCAATTACCTGAAGGGCCGGCATCATGTACACGTTGAAGTTGACAAATATACAGTGTAATATTTTGTGAAAAAATGTCGTAATTTGACGATAATAAATTAAAATTCAATATTTATCATCATTATAATTATTCTTATATCACTTTTCGTTGTACTTGACAACATAGAAACACATTTAGATAAAAAAATACAAAAGAAATACCAGATCAGTGTCGCTTGCGATTTAAGATGTTTATTTCTAAATGACATAAGGACAATTACACCATAATTAGTCAGTTTTATTCTAATGATATAGTTCTGCTGGTGTTATTTTCTTACTCTCATATTACTATGGGGAGCTTTTTAAATGTAATGTGATGTATAAATTAGTATTGTAGATAACTTGGCATGTTTGGTATTGGAAAATATAAGATTTGTTTGATTAAAAATGATGATATGCAAGTCTAAATTGTACGAAGCCCCAGAAGAGACTTTTGCATTATTGTTACTTTTTTTAACTCAATATATTGAGTTAAAAACACGACTTTAAAAGTAAATATATTGAGTTTACAACTCGATATATTGACTTTAAAAGTCAATATATGAGTTCCTAACTCAATATATTAAGTTTACAACTCGATATATTGACTTTAAAAGTCAATAGATTAACTTTGAAAGTCGATATATTTACTTTAAGTCGATATATTGAGTTTACAACTAGATATATTCACTTTAAAAATCGATATATTGAGTTCACAACTCAATATATTGAGTTTACAACTCGATATATTCACTTTGAAAGTCGATAAAATTAGTTTACAACTCAATATTTGGAGTTTATAACTCGATATATTGAGTTTACAACTCTATGAATTGACTTTAAAAGTCGATATATTGAGTTCACAACTGAATATATTGAGCTTACAACTCGATATACTGAATTTGCAAGTCATTATTTTGAGTTCACAACTCAATATATTTAGTTTACAAATATATTGACATTAAAAGTCAATATATTGACTATGAAAGTCGATATATTGAGTTTACAACTCAATATATTGAGTTTACAACTCGATATATTTACTTTAAAAGTCGATATATTGAGTTTACAACTGAATATATTGAGTTTACAACTCGATATATTGACTTTGAAAGTCAACATATTGAGTTTACAACTCAATTTATTTACAGCTCGATATATTGAATTTACAACTCGATATATTGACTTTAAAAGTCGCTATATTGAGTTTACAACTCAATATATTGACTTTGAAAGTCAACATATTGAGTTCTAACTTCAATATATTGACTTTTAAACTCAATATATCGAGTTATGGACTCAATGTATTGAGTTATGAACTTAATATATCGCCTTTTAAAGTCAATATATCGACATTTAAGTCAATATATCGAGTTATGAACTCAAAATATTGACGAGTTGAGAACTAAATATATCGACTTTTAAAGTCAATATATCGAGTTGTAAACTCAATATATCGAGTTATAAAGTCAATATATAACATTTGTACAATGTTGGGCCAACGTCGAAGACGTTGGGCCGGCGTTGTACAAAAGTTATACAAATGTTGTGTGTTTGCTGGGCAAGCACGAGGCATTTAACCCTTACAACGCTGAATTAATTTTGTATAAATCATGGAGACCAAAGGGTTTTTTCAGATTGAAAGCATCATAAATGTCATAGTTAGCTCTGTCCGCTTCATTTCAATACCTATGTCCCGGTTCTACGGCCATTGGCCACATTTCAATTATTTCAGCGCGGAGACCGTTTTTGTACGTCAGAATCTGACGTCTGCAGACGGCAGATTCTGACGTAAAAAGACGGTCCCCGCACTGGAAGGGTTGATCGCAATGTTAGCTTAATGTTGGTGCCAACATGCATACCTGAAAAAAATCGAAAATCCGTGTTGCTATGAGACATAGAGGACCTTTGACCTGCCCTGGCGCACGGATAATGATAATACTTTCAATTATCGGTGCAAGAATTAAAAAAAGAACAAGATCCATGAGGAAAACAATAATTTGGACATAAGTGCACCAATGCTGTTTTTATATTAAAACATACAAAACAACATATTCTGTTCCACGTCTTTGCTGGGGGTATGAAACGTCATTTGAATGGCACACATTAAAGCAAACACGAGAAGTTGAATAAATGTTGATTCAATGTTGGCCCGACGTTTACGAATTCGGGCCAACAATAAATCACCATCCGGTCAACGTCGCTTGTTCGCTGGGATACCCGCATCGCCGAGAAGAGCTGGGATCCCTCTGCAGAAACACTGATGAAACGTCAATGTGACAATGAGCGAATACCACAAGTGTTGGCCCAACGTCCAGCCATCGTTGAAACAGAATGTACGCAGATAATGCCAGCAGAATGGGACTCCGTGTGTACACCTCCAGGCAGGTTTTCATGTCCAAAGTTTGTTCAATTGTGGGCTGAAGTTTGCACCTTGGCTCAGAATTGTATCAGCGTCGGGCAATCGACTACGACGAATACGACGTACAGCTCTGCCGTGAAAAGCCAAAATGCATTAACTGTTTACTTGAAACGAAGCAGTTACTGCCTTTTTGATTTGCAGAGCAAAGCTTGTGGAAGAGCATTCATCGTACAATGAACAGGGCATGAATAACTGAACAAGGGGCAGAACGAATAATTCAGTGGACGTGGAAGCATCTCTTCTCGCTCACCTTGTTCCTTTGTCTCATAGCCTGCCTTCTTCGTCTCCCATTTATCTTGAGAGCCATTAAGTGAGTATCATAGAATTAAAATAAACCATGGTCAATGGTTTTCACTGATTTATCATACGGCCGTATGGGTTGCGTCAGAGCTGGAGAGCATGGCAATAATAAAGCTGTGTTTTTGTATGCTGGGCCCATATTCTCGTACAACTTACGATATATCGTAGGCTTCTGATTGGTCGAGATGGCCATCTCGACCAATCAGAAGCTTACGATATATCGTAACTTGTACGAGAATACGGCCCTTGGTATGCAGTGTACGCCGATATCGACAATTTCGTTCAAATTCCCACGTTAAGCATTATTCAAATGAGCTGTAAATAATTTCAATAAAAAATAAAAAGAATATAGATCAAGAAAAGACGCATTAATTCATTGCGCAATCGATAGTCCGCGCAACGGATTTTTGGGGCACAACGAATGGCAATGATTACAGACTTGTCCACACGGTATGTTATTACAGACCAGCAAGAACTTTATCATGTTTATATAAGAGTTCTTGGGACTAGTGACGGCCGGCGATGTGACTAACTTTAGCAGAATGTTTGTATTTATTTAGTATGTGTTAAGTCCTTGCTCAAGATTCATGCTACTCAGAAACTTGCCAGCTCTTTCAATGATTTTTTTCATAAGTAAGATCGCTAAAATCAGGGACACTCTGCTGTCAGCAAAACCAGATTCAAACATTCATCCTGAACCTACTCCTCCAGCTGCCCCAAATCCTTTACTCACTTTCTCACAAATCTCAGAAAGTAACGTGTCAAAACTTATTCAGTCATCACCCAGCATATCATGTGACCTGGATCCATGTCCAACGATCGCAAATCGTCAAGGACTGCGCTGATATTCTGGCCGGGTCAATCACAATGATCATAAATCTCTCGCTAGCAAAAGGGAAGCTCCCAGATATCTTCAAAATTGCTCATGTTACACCACTATTAAAGAAACCTTCACTAGATCGAAATGAATTAAGCAATTTTAGACCTGTATCTGGATAAAATTTTGTTTCCAAATTGACTGAGTAAAACCTTGCTAGCCAAATAAAATCTCACATGCAAAATTCAGGTATTTCGAATAACTTGCAATCAGCATATACATGTGGAAATTCCACCGAAACGGCCCTTTTGTATATTCAAAATGATATTTTGTCAGCTCAAGACCGTGGTGAACTCACTGCTCTTTCGCTTTTGGATTTGTCTGCGGCTTTTGACTCGATCGATCATGACCTCTTGCTCAGTAGATTGACTGAGTGGTTTGGCATTGATGGTGTGGTGTTGCAGTGGGTTCGATCATACCTGACTGGTCGTTCTCAGCTTGTTAAAGTTAATGGTGTACTGTCTACTCCGCAATTGTTATTGTGCGGTGTTCCGCAAGGCTCTGTGTTGGGTCCACTTCTTTTTACTATGTATACTACTCCTCTCAGTTCAATAATAACAGCTTTTGGTCTTAAGCGCCACCTTTATGCTGATGATACACAAATATACACATCTTTCGTTGCAGAAGATATAGCACAGTCTTTAATTGTTGTACAAAATTGTATGCTGGCAATCCAGGTTTGGAAATAGACTCCATACGAAACCTCGGTGTGGCTTTTGATCCAGCTTTTTCATTCAAGAAACATGTCTCGAATATTTGTAGATATCTTAGACGCATTCGGGACAAATTTGGGACAAATTGCCTCTTGAAATACGTGAAGCAAAATCAGTGACTATCTTTCGGAAAAAAATAAAAACACACCTATTTACATTAGACCTACCACCTTAATCTGAGCATCCACCGACCGTCACATGATGAATTCCTTTTCCGACTATGGACCTCCCCACTGAATACTGATTTTAGTCCACAGCGCCATTGAGTTTTAATATTGTTGAGAAATACTGGCGCTATGGAAGTCATTATATTATTATATTGTTATTATAAAGTTATAACGGGTTTATCATGTTAACTACATGCTATAGACCAACTTTTAAAATATTTGTTCAATACAATTCTCCGGGTAGTCGCCGCATCACTATAGGAAATAGTGTTTGTAAAAGTGGGAATTGTTGGGAACTGACAGAGTAATGTGGGGAAATCATTCAACACTGCGCATGCTGTGAATCGTAATCATACTTTCATGACAGTAGCTTCCATGGTTAGACGAAACTCCCGTATTTCTTATTTTTGACATGGTTGTCAATAATTAGAAATCAGGAATTACGTCCCTATATCTAGCTTAAGTGGTGAATGTGCAGCACAAAAATTAAAAAAACAGTTCTAGTCTATGGACACGTTTACATCATATGGTCATATTAAGAAGCCAAAATAAAATCACCCTATTTTTTTATGATTTTAGCCTGGGCCAGTCCATTTCACGATGTTATGTCAATATGTTTTAATGTTACCATAAATAAACATTTCTATAAGCTAAATACACCGTGACGTTCAACACAGAAACGCTCTATTTTACACAACTGTGCACTCGGGCCATAATAATTATTGAAAATTATTGAAAGAAGAAAAAATATTGCATTACAAGTAAAAATGTTCAAGCGAAAAAAATCATTATAAACTCTGGTAATTGTACAGTGGCACAAATATTTTTTTTAACTTTTTTAATGTGGGCACCTGATCTGGAAAATTAACTTTCATGCATGCGGACTACTCTCCTATCATAATGATTTTACAAATGTTGCTAAACTAATGGACATTTTAAATATAACATCCATTTTGTCATGTACCATTTTATACCGTGGACTCTTGCCTTGTCATAGAGTCGCCACTCAAGCTGTGAGCCTACAGATTTGGTTTGCCTAAAACTGCCTCATGTCAAGAGAGGGATGCATTGCCATTGGAATATTGCTGGAGCCTCTGTACATATACTGCGGAATGACCCACAAACAATATATCACCCAACACCGACTTGGTCAGTTTATTTCCCTATAGTTCATGTAAGCTAAAGGCGTAGTTCGTGGATGTGCAACCTTTTAGCTGCTCCTTGGCGAACGACGCCATGAGCTGATAAGCGCCACCTGGGGAATACACGGTGAATACACGGTAACAGGGACAGAACAGAAAATAATTTTCATTTAGTTGCGTAATGCGCTACGGTTTACTTTACATTTATTGACACATACAATCCATCTAGGTGTTTATATGTATTTTAAAGGCCTGATATATTGTCATGCAAAGCCGAAAGGCCGTAAGCGAATACTCCTTTGGCGCTGTAAGGCGGTACCATAAGCCTATGTAGATTACATGTACTTATACTACCTGTGAAGTTGAATACTTTTTGCAGGAATAATGAAGTCGTTGAAATACCTTGTGATGCTGGTTGTGGTGCTGTTCGCCAGAAATCTCCACATTGAAGCAGGTCCAGTGGATAGAATGGGGTATATCAACGAGGTGCAGCAAGACGTCATGAAGGCGTTAATAGATGCTGAGGTGAGTCTTGAAATTTTTGGTCCGAAATTACACAAATTATTACGCCGAATAAATTTCAGCCACTTGAGGCTGTGGGTCGCGGTAGCGAGACCCAACTTTTGGTTGGGTGAAAAATTAAATTAATTAAAATTTGAATTTATTTGATTATAACTTAACGCTTTCAAGGGATTTATACAACCTTTTATTGAAGATATATTTTTGTTGACGCTTGTTGACAGATGAGCCTACAGAAGGTCGCCACTAGAATGAAGACCACTCGTTCGTCTATGTCCACCACTATTGAACAGATGACCAATCTTACCAAAGACATAGCCAACGGCTTAATGGTGAGTTATCAACCTGAAAAATACTCATTGGTGCTCGATAAAAATAGTTAATGTGTAGTTTTTCAACAGATTATGTTAGTGTTAGACGTGCACAAGTGTTTTTTATGGCATTCAAGACGGAGAATAGTGGACATTTTCACAATGATTAGTGAGACGTGACGCTTTGGAAGTGCGCCTGACTTCCTCTCCAGTCGTGGATGCGTTCCGGGCTCGAGCACCGTTTATCCTGAGTGGGTTTTCAAATAAAATGTATATCCTTGTTTCTCAATGTCACTAATAGCGATGATTACAATGGCGGTCTCGTTGTGTTAAGGCTGAAACCAGTGTATCGACGTTACCTTCGCGCAGGGCCACGCGCAAGAATGTCAGAAAGGACATACAAATTAATAGCAAGGCTTGATTGTCGACACTCTGTATGGCTGATTCATCCTGACGATCATTTGAAGTCACGAAGTTCTGGCTGTCACAATGATTAGTTCTTGTGATAGTGAGAAAATATTTCAATTTTTTTTCACAGAAGCGGTGAACAGCTAATCGACCCACCGATGAATTTTAACCCTTTGGGCTTTCACCCACTTAAAGAGCAAAATATTTATAATTGCCGAGGACCTGTACCATGTGTACTGCTCTACAAAGCCAAAAGGCAGTATCTGAAAGATACTGCCTCTTGGCTTTGCACTGCAGAATAGCATTAATAATAGGTAACAAAATAAAGTGGAAAGATACAAGTTAATTTAATTAAAGTAAGACATTTCTGATTTCAAATTGAAAAAACTTTTTGATCCCTTAATTTATATAAAAATAGTCCTGGGCTTAAGGTTTAAACTAACAGGGTCTGTTGGTAGATCCACTTTTCAAATTCGCAATTATTAACCCGCAAACAACAGACTGGTAAACATATAGAGATAATAATTCATCTGTTCAATGACAATGGAAGCAGTCTACTTTTGACATAATTGTATTTAACCCGATCATCGACGTACAGAAAATCTGCATCATAGGGTCACGCATTTTTTTCAGTTTTAGATGAACGGGCGCATTAGATTAACCCTTTAAACCCTCACGATGCATCAAAGCATTATTTTGCATCTCTGAAAAATTACTTAATTTCCTACAACTAGTGGTTATAAACCACAATTTTCGTGGAATTGTTTTGAAAATAACAGTATCTTTTTTTCATTTGCCACCCACTTCAAATAATCTTCATCCACTACAAGTCGGGAATTGCGACAGCAATTCGCGGCTTGTAGTGGATGAAGATGACTATGGAAAATTCAGGCTTGAAAGGGTTAAGACCGCGAATTACCAAACACATATTTTTTTTCTGCCCAGCGCGCACATTGGATTATTTCCGATTTAAAAAAAAACCTTTTGTTTTTTCAAACAAACAGTTCATTTCAGGCGATAAAAAAAATACAGCTTTTGTTTGTTATTGCTGTTTTTTCTTCGCCCTCATTAACTGTTTTTTAAATATAACATTTTTTTGGTATTTCTTCGCAATCAATAACTTCTCTAGGAATTATCTTTCGTTTTTTTGGTCGACCTCAATAACTTTTTCAGAAATAGGTTCAATGTTGCTGTTTTTTCAAATGTTTTGTTTCCGCCGTCAATCTTTATATTTTGTATTTTTTATCATCTGAGTCGAGAAAAAACATAAGTGGTCTAATGTATCACATATGTGCACAAATATGACTTTTTCAGCACTTCCCTTTATAATACCATGATATAACGTTATTACAGTTCAATATATTGAGTCTTTCATCCTTGGTTATTAACCATTTAGCCGCAAAGTTATACAATAATTTATAGTTTTACCTAGCTTAAAGTTGTGTCTCTAACGCGATTCACAACTTCAGGTGAGTGAAAATTAATCATATTTGACTGTTTGCATTTCTTGATGTCACGTTTCACCTTGAACATGTTTAAAATCCCACAGTGAAAGTGAAAGTAAAAAAAATGAATATAATCATGATCGGCCAGTAAAATGTTAGCCCTGGAGCACTGAGCCATTCAATTTAAATTTTCAGCCACTTGAAGTTGTGTGGCGCGGTAGCGAGACAACTTGTTATTTGTAAAATTTAAGTCCTAACATATTCAGTGTTTCAAGATTGAAGGCATATTTTAGTTTTAACAACTGGTTATACAGCCTTACAGGTAGGACCTACTTATAAAAAGACAGAATGATTACTGTAGTCGACGTCAGTGTTGTAAGATTTAATAGGTTCTAGACATGATGCTTTTGTGTGTTTATGGAAATCATCTGAACTGAGCTGTGAAACATTTACAATCGCAAGTTCCAAGTTATTTTAATCCATATTTAGAAGCATAATATATTTTGTTAGAACTACTTATTTTTTTCTGTATTTTTTAATGCTGGTAATATTAACGCGATTACTGGCCATGCTCGACTTATGATCATGAAACAAACGTGATAAAGAGGCGCTAGCTGGTGAATAAAGAAACAGACGTGGAACAAAATTAATGATGATAGGACATCTGGCGACTGATTGGAGACGAGAAAGATGAATGTGAATACATAGACGCAATGAGACTAATAATCATAATTATGATGCACAAATATATTGATTTAACCTAACTTTTAAAATGCCAACAAATCTTGTAACTAGACTATAGCGAGGTGATAATAAAGATTTTTGTTTTTGTTTATCAGAAAGCAAATTATGTCTTTAAACTATAAATCATAAATTATCACGGTTATATTGAAACAAAATTATTTTTATTCATGAGTTTTAACTCCGCTCATTATTTTTTGAAAATTGCATTCTCGGTGCGTGTTCCGATATAATTCGGATAATTTTGTGAAAAAGGCTGAAGCAGAAGGCACCGGAGAACTAAGATGGGCCTAAACATCTAAATTTGTTTGTAGAATTTGTTTTTTCTCGATTAAAAGGTATATCAAAGAAAGGGTTTTCTAAAAACACTTTAGGGAGGGGGTTTCCTCCCCCCACTAAAAACTCGCCACTCACCCCCACCCCCTTAAAAAAACCTGTTCGCGCCGCTCGCACAGCAACCCCCTTTTTTATCAACCCCCCCCCTTTAAAAAAAAAAATATAATAATCCAGGAAACACTGAAAGAAAACGGACGCGCCCCAGTGTGGCCCACTCTGATCCGTCCTCCAGTTCATACTGTGCGGTCCAAAGAATTCATTTATCAGCCTGGTGCTCAAAACCTCCTGCTCGGACTACTTTAAATATTTGCAGTATGCATATTGGCCCTGTGGAATATGCCAGGTAATTTTTTTATACTTTTTTTTAGTTTATTTCAACGAAATCCGAAATGGCCGCCACAATCCTATGTCTCTCTAGACCTTGAACCGCTTCATGGATTTGTTTTGTTTTTGGTTCTAAGAAAAGACCTCACCCTGGACGTATGCTATTTAGGTTTTGGTGTGATTATGATAATAAAAACTAGGAAAGGAGTTTCCGAACGCGGCAGAGGCCTGCCTTTAGTCTTTTTGAGTGTTTTAGACTAAAAATTGTCCTAATATTTTGTAAACATAACTGTATTGATAATCCTCATGGGCCAGAACCCTAAATGTCCAGGTTATAAATATCGAAAGAACCAGAGACGTATATCTTCACTGTGTAGGCTTATTCCTTCCACAACCGTCGCGGGTGCTGGCCAACTTCCATGCAATACTTTGCTGTGAAACATGTTGCCGCGTGTTTTTTTCACTACTGAACGTACTGTGTCATTCCTATCGTATGATTTTTTTACGTTTAATAATTTTTCTTCAGATTTCAATTTTGCTAATTTTGGCTGTTATCAAAATTTGGTAATATAGATATACAGCTCAAATTTGATCTTTTCGGTAATCTCGCTGGCCCTGAGAAATTTGTCTGCAAATTGTTTTTCTTTCAGCAAAATCAAGATGGACGAATAATCACATGCTCCACCCATTTGTTCCAGGGAAGCACCTTACTCTGGCTATTATGTTGATTCGATTTTGGTGTGATTCTGACATCCCATGTTTTTACGTGGTTAGATTAGAAATTTATTACTGTACAGTATTTCTCTATGATTGGTGTATTTTGGCTACAAAATATGTGGGGTGGGTGGAGACGCAAGCTTTGCCCCTCAGGCAAATATAATTTCAATTTTAAATCATCATAAATGTCTTGGTTAGCTCTTTCTGTTTTATTAGAATACATGTGTACCAAAGAACTGCAATATTGTTAATACATTACCTGATTTGCTAAAAAAAAACAGGAAATGTTATGTTGTTTCTATTCGCCAGGGTGCACCGTGTTTCATCCAGCGTTCCGGCAGATCCAGTGTGGATCTGGGTTGTCCCGAGCCTTACACCTGTCTCCGTGGTGACGACAACGCCCACCGATGGCAGGGCCTGGATGATCACGTGTTCTACTATTGTGATGCAGATGCCAAAGATATCCTGGTTGGTAATGATTTGACAAAGTTTGTTTATGTGTAAAATGAGTCGCACCTATTTTTTTTTTCTTGCCAGCCTATATTTACATGATAAATACAATGGTTATCTCGACAATGCAAGTGTGGTCCCAAACCTTAATATAATGCTATTGGAAAACTAATACTGAACAGTTTTTTTTTAATCAGTATGTTAAAATATATCTCCATGTGGCGTAACATCCGCTTTGTAAAGTGACAATATGTCATTATTTTGCAAGGCACCGGTAAACTCGCCTGATTTAATTTTTCGGATTCTCACATAATGTGTAGGCCTATCTTAGAAATTCTAAATTTACGAAGAAAACCATATAAAGGTAAAAGGTCGGGAAGTGGCTGCTTTCTTGTAATATAAAGTATACCGTTATTTACGTTTGTTTTTGCACAACAAGACACGGGACTCTGCAAAGGCAAAAGGCAGTATCTTCTTACTTGTAAAGTAAACAGATGGTTCCTTTTGGCTTTGCACGGCTTTATACGTGATTCTCCCGTTAAAACAATCCACTGGATGCGATTTTGGTGAATTGGGCTCAAGTATAAATTTGAATTGGTCATTAGCTGGTGTCGTCATGTGATGGGCGGAGTCACTTTTTCATCACTTTTTCATAATTATTATTACACCTGATCCATCAAGTTTAATGAATAAGACCGAAGTGATTTGGAACCCCCACTACAGTACACCATTCCCTCTTTAGTGCTGGTTACACAAATTATATTGTTTAACTATGAAGGAAAACTTCCAAAATACTTAGTCAAATTTAAGAAGATTTTTAAGCATTAATTACCTCTTAAAGCGTTAAATTAAATATTTTTTAGCCACTTCGAAGTTGTCTCGCCACCGCGACCCAGAACACAAAGAGGGTAAAAATATCCAAAAGACCCATTTTATTCCCAGTATCTGTGATAGTATCGACTAATAAAACATTTTAAAATAAATGAAAACGACCCAATTTTGATATTTGGCCACCGTCTGCCTATCCAACAACATGGAATCAACATGTTTATTACACACATTCTGTGCTTCAGAGTTTCATGCTTCTGTGTTTCAGAGTTTCATGCTGGACACAGTGAAAGAGCACAAGAAACGAAACAAAAGAAGGAGCCGGTTGTGATGACCACCGACAGAGCTGCCGTGCATAGCCAAAAGGCAGTATTTGCTCACTTTACAAGTAAACAAATACTGCCGTTTGGATTTGCAGAGCAGTGACTACCAGAATGTTGGTGTCACTCAATAGTCATGTGGTGATAACAAATAAAGTGTTAAAACTTAACTTGTGGCGTTTTGTTTGATCATAATAATACACTGAAAGCCATCGGAACAGATGATTTTGAGAAATTGAACAGTTGAACGGTTATCAAACTAATCGTTCCTCCATGAACAAATTTATTTGACCAAAAATAGTGTGTAAGTGTGCTGCCCTGCAACGCCAAAAGACGACGCTTACTTTTCAACTAAGAAGTCTAGTTTGGCTTTGCATGGTAGTGCAGAAAGACTTTTAAGTTGGTTTCGACTTGATACATGGATTATTTAATATGCACGTTATTAGCCACATTCCTTATTATACAAAACAACACAATCCTCAAAGCAAACGTATTTTATTCAAAAAAATCGAGTTGTAACAAAGCTGTCTCGTGATTTCAGATAATGTGTACAATATTAACATTCATTTCAAAGCATAGTCGAGTGGTATAATAACCCATCGAATTGGATCAAATGGTCGTCTATACCTGCTGCCCATGGCAGATGCAAACTTTTAATTCTGTGGCTTTAATAATAATGGTACAGTAGGGTTTAATGTTGGCCTTTGTCGACGACGCTGAACCTAAATTAACAATTAAAGTGCTTGGTTAAATAACTTAGATTTTCACCCACTTGAATTTGTCTAGCTACCGCGACCCACAAATCTCTGGTGAGTGATAATAATATTCGTTTAATTTAGGACCGAGCATTTGAAAATCTAATTGTTTACTCTCATTCCATTCCATTGCATTAACCATGCGCACAGTGATTTGATAAAAAAGTAAAAGAAATTAAGAAGCGCTCTAAGGGTTTAACCTTTAAATCGCTGAATTGTTATGTTTAGGAGACCAAAGGGTTTTTTCTCAATTTGAAATCATCATAAACGTCTTGGTTTGCTTTTTCTGATTCATTTGAATACCTATGTTATGGGTCTACGAGCATTATAAATATTTTAATTCATACAGTGCGGAGATCGACTTTAGTCGACATAAATAATTACTTTTTTACAGCAGCAACACTGTTTGATATAGAACATGGTGGTATGCATGTAAAGCTGTATGATAACGCGTGTCTTATCCGTTTTAACATGACAGACATGATAATAAAACTGATCAACAATAATAACAATCGATTATTCACAACTATTAAGTGCATGGCCATATGCACCCCTATCCCCACTCACCCCACCCTCTCTGCATGTACATGGCGTAGTGTAGAGGAGGTTGGTGTTGTAAGGGGGTGCCTATATCATAAACCAAAAGACAACACAACATAACCCAAAATGTGGTTACGTCACCTGCTTGTTGATATTAACATATTTTAAACAGACACGCACCCAACATAACTTAGGCCATTATGTTTGAGACGAGGGCGCCAATTAGATGCAAGTCCGCGCATTACCAAAAAAATTAGATGTTAACTCATCTAAGACAGTGAAAAAACAGTGGCCATACTTTTATGTTCACCACTTTCACGATTAATAAATTTGTGAGATCATCCGAAATAATACTGGATCAGGAACACACATGTTCGCCTCCTTCGCAAATTAATTTACTACGTACAATTTACATACAATTCACCAATAAGTGCTTAATTATTGAGCATGCTTGGAGAAGAGCCTAGCCCTGCTCAGCCCACTGAAAATAGTAAATTTTAGGTGTTTTATCTTTCTTCTATTTGCAATAGAAAACTTGCATTAAATAAATAAATATGTAAATTTTGTAAATGAAGATGAGTCTATATAATTTTGGTTTTAAGTGGGATGGGCCCCAGCCCTATGGACATCTCTGAAGCAAACACGTGATGCAGACACATTTTCTAGCCACCAGAGCATTATCAGCTGCAAAATTGCCTGTAACTGTTTACTTTTCCTAGTAAAGAGGTACTGTCGTTTGCTTCTTTTTCAGCGAGTGGCTGTGTGTGGTATGAAGAGTTCACAATATGTGCCGCTCTTACATTTTTCGAAAGCGTTAATTTATATGTCGCCATGCATATTATTACTAATTTCACCACATTCAGGACAATTTCTGCGAATGAAAGAAATAGCGTGAAGTCTCTAAGAAAATAACATTCAAGAATAACATTTTCCTAAGCTACTAGACTAAGTAAGCTTATTTATTTAACTGGGCGGGGGCCCTAGGGTAGGGGTTAGCACCGCTGCCTTTCAGTCTCGAAGGTTTAAAAGAAACAACAATGTCTCCTCCATCCAGTGTAAAACTGTATTGTGGGGAGCCTTCGTGACCGGGAGGTAGCGTGCTCGGCCTCAGACCGCCAGGGCTCTAATTTCGAATCCTGTGTCTGGACGACAGTGTCCTCTTATTCATCTCCCCATCCTCAGCAGGTTCTCATGGCAAAGTTTAGCCTATATGTGCACAAAGGTGGCCTAAAGCCCGATTCATTTCATTTTTTTTATTTATTTCACCAGAGTGACGAAGTCATTTCCCCTCAAAAATATAGTATTTCATATACTAATATTCCTGATACTAGACAGTCGATACTGCAATCCTTCGCAGAAATTAGTGTGTTTTTTCTTGACCGAGACGAATTTTCACCCACTTGAAGTTGTCTCGCCTCACGCGATCCACAACTTAAAGTGAGTGAAAATTATACGCCTAATCTGCTAATGTAAAAGTTTACTTCAAATCCGTGAGATTCGGATCATCCCCAAAATATAATGGATTTGTCCCGAGGCACATAAGTGCACCTCTGGTAAATCCCTTCATTACTTGTTACGTAATCCTACTTGCAAACAGACGGACAAAAAACAAACCAACACTAGCAAAATCATTATTTCCTTTAGCGGAGATATAAATGGTCGGATACTGCTTAAATTTTTAAGGTATTAATGAAGTAATGATCCAATTCCAATTAAAACCGGTGAGACCCAATGTTGTTTGATGTTAGGCCACCGTCAGCGACCCTGGTATAGCCATGAACAAGCTTTGGTTTAACAGGTGACGAAATATGCCACATAGTATACGCTTACTTTTCAACTAAGAAGTCTGTTTGGCTTTGCATGGTAGTGCAGAAAGACTTTTGAGTTGGTCACGACTTGATACATGGATTATTTAATATGCACGTCATTAGCCACATTCCTTATTATACAGAACAACACAATCATCAAAGCAAACGTATTTTATTCAAAAAAATCAAGTTGTAACAAAGCTGTCTCGTGATTTCAGATAATGTGTACAATATTAACATTCATTTCAAAGCATAGTCGAGTGGTATAATAACCCATTGAATTGGATCAAATGGTCGTCTATATCTGCTGCCCATGGCAGATGCAAACTTTTATTTCTGTAGCTTTAATAATAATGGTACAGTAGGGTTTAAAGGGACTAGCCCAGGTCTAAAATCATCAAAAAATCGGTGATTTTATTTTGGCTTCTTAATATGACCATATGATGTAAACATGTCCATAGACTAGAACTGCAAAAGTTTTTAATTTTTGTACGTCGCATTCACCAGTTAGGCTAGATATAGAGACGAAATGTCCGTATTTCTTATTTTTGACATGGTTGTCAATAATTAGAAATCAGGAAGTTCGTCTTTATATCTAGCCTAACTGGTGAATGCGCATTACAAAAATTAAAAACTTTTGCAGTTCTAGTCTATGGACATGTTTACATCATATGGTCATATTAAGAAGCCAAAATAAAATCACCGATTTTTTGATGATTTTAGACCTGGGCTAGTCCCTTTAATGTTGGCCATTGTCGACGACGCTGAACCAAATTTAACAATTAAAGTGCTTGGTTAAATAACTTAGATTTTCACCCACTTGAATTTGTCTAGCTACCGCGACCCACAAATCTCTGGTGAGTAATAATAATATTCGTTTAATTAAGGACCGAGCATTTGAAAATCTTATTGTTTACTCTCATTCCATCCCATTGCAATAACCATGCGCACAGATTTGATAAACAAGTAAAACAAATTAAGAAGCGCTCCAAGGGTTTACCTTTAAAGGGCTGAATTGTTATGCTTAGGAGATCTAAGGTTTTTTTTATTTTGAAATCCTCATAAATGTCTTGGTTTGCTGTTTCTGATTCATTTGAATACCTATGCTATGGGTCTACGAGCATTATAAATATTTTAATTCTTACAATGCGGAGATCGACTTTAGTCGTCAGAATCTGACGTCTACAGACGTCAGATTCTGACGACTAAAGTCGGTCCCCGCGCTGTAAGGGTTAATCGCAAAAAGGGCAATGCTCGAACAAGGAAATGCGGTTGCGTACGTCAGTTCACTTAGCTATGCCTACTCGCCCAATTTACATAGCTTTGACATTTTAGCTGACATAAATTACTTTTTACAGGAGCAACACTGTTTGACATAGACGATGGTGGTATGCATGTGAAGCTGCATGATAACGCGTGTCTTATCCGTTTTAACATGACAGAAATGATAATAAAACTGTGATCACTAGGTATTTTTTTTAAATATGGCGCATGGAATTCGACTATAATTCCGGTGAGCTGTAGGATTTGCCACAGAACAAATTAATCGGGCCTATAATAACAATGAATTATTCACAACTATTAAGTGCATGGCCATATGCACCCCTATTCCCACTCACCCCACCCTCTCTGCATGTACATGGCGTAGTGTAGAGGAGGTTGGTGTTGTAAGGGGGTGCCTATAGCATAAACCAAAAGACAACACAACATAACCCAAAATGGGGTTACGTCACCTGCTTGTTGATATTAACATATTTCAAACAGACACACACCCAACATAACTTAGGCCATTATGTTTGAGACGAGGGCGCCAATTAGATGCAAGTCCGCGCATTACCAAAAAATAATGTTTTGTTTTTCCTAGCGCGCATTGGATGGTTGCCAATGGAAAAAACATTTCATATCTAGATTTTTTAGATTTTAGATGTAAACTCATCTAAGACAGTGAAAAAACAGTGGCCATACTTTCACGATTAATAAATTTGTGAGATCATCCGAAATAATACTGGATCAGGAATGCACATGTTCGCCTTCTTCGAAAATTAATCTACTACGTACAATTTACATACAATTCACCAATAAGTGCTTAAATATTGAGCATGTTTGGAGAAGAGCCTAGCCCTGCTCAGCCCACTGAAAATAGTAAATTTCAGGTGTTTTATCTTTCTTCTATTTGCAATAGAACATTTGCATTAGATAAATAAATATGTTTTTTAAATGAAAATGAGTCTATATAATTTTGGTTTTAAGTGAGATGGGCCCCAGCCCTATGGACATCTCTGAAGCAAACACGTGATGCAGACACATTTTCTAGCCACCAGAGCATTATCAGCTGCAAAATTGCCTGTAACCGTTTACTTTTCCTAGTAAAGAGGTACTGTCGTTTGCTTCTTTTTCATCGAGTGGCTGTGTGTGGGATGAAGAGTTCACAATATGTGCCGCTCTTACATTTTTCGAAAACGTCAATTTATTTGTCGCCATGCTTATTATTACCATTTTCCCACACAAGGCTCGCTTCTCCCGAGGTCGTAGACCGAGGCCTTGCTGAATCAGTGTCAAAACCATCTATTGTAGTGGGGACTTTCAAGAAAGATTTTTTCTGTTTGACCCAAGTTTGACCTCTGGCATGAGTGCTGCTTTAATGCAGGGCCACTGTCTACGACGCCGGCCCTGCATTAAGCAGCGCATGTCTGGTCACAGGAAGTATCTCAGACAGCTCCAACCACACCTCACCAGACACGAGACGTTACATGCGGCAGGGTTGGATTAATGTTGAGCCAATGTCGCAGACAGTGGGCCAACTTTAAGCTGGCATTAGGTTGAAAAATTAATGAATATTCAATATCTAAATCATCCTCCCTACCCCAATAGGTGGATGATAACACTGACTCAGCAAGGCTCGGTCTGCGACCTCGAGAGCAGCGAGCCTGGCTGTCAGGAAGATGATTATTACTAATTTAATCACATTCAGGACAATTTCTGCGAATGAAAGAAATATCGTGAAGTCGCTATGAAAATAACATCCAAGAATAACACTTTCCTAAGCTACTGGTAAGCTTATTGATTTAACTGGGGGAGGGCCCTGGGGTAGTGGTTAGCACATCTGCCTTTCACGCTAGAGTTCGGGGTTTGGCTCCCGCTCTCGAAGGTTTGAAAGGAACACAAAATTGTCTTCCTCATCCACGTGTATAACTCAGTATTGTGGGGAACCTTCGTGACCGAGAGGTAGCGTGCTCGGCCTCAGTCCGCCTCGAATCCTGTGTCTGGTGGACAGTGTCCTCTCATTCATCTCATCATTTTCATTTTTTTATTTATTTCACCAGAGTGACGGAGTCATTTCGCCTCAAAAGTATAGTATTTTATATACTAATAATCCTGATACTAGATAGTCGATACTGCAATCCTTCGCAAAAATTTAGTGTTTTTCCCTTGGTCGAGACGAATTTTCACCCACTTGAAGTTGTCTCGCTGACGCGATCCACAACTTCAAGTGAGTGAAAATTATACGCCTAATGTAAGTTTCCTTCATATCCGTGCGATTCGGATCGTAATCGGATCATCCCCAAAATGTAATGGATTTTGTTCCGAGACACATAAACACCTCTGGTAAATCACTTCATTACTTGTTACGTAATCCTACTTGCAAACAGACGGACAAAAAAACCAACACCAGCAAAATCATTATTTCCTTTAGCGGAGGTATAAATGGTCGGATACTGCTTAAATGTTTAAGGTGTTAATGAAGAAATGATCCAATTCCAGTTAAAAGCGGTGAGACCCAATGTTGTTTGATGTTAGGCCACCGTCAGCGACTCTGGTATAGCCATGAACAAGCTTTGGTTTAACAGTTGACGAAATAAGCCACATAGTATAAATATTTAATTTACACAAACGTGTAAATACATATCAGCTATATCTATATCATGTATGTAGCTATTTTTTATAAAAAGTAGTTATTTGGGTGCAGAGTCCGAGTGCTTTGGAAAGGCATTAGGTATGCGCGTATGGTCAATCTCTGAAACAATCACATCGCCATCAGTTATCGAGAAAACTTGATGAAACCGTCAAATTAATCAAACGTAGTCAACTCCAGAAACATTTTTTTCCTGTCAGGATTATTGTCGCTGCACTTATTCCGAATCTTCCCAGTTCTTCTAAACAATTCTTGAAAGTTAGCTATTTTTCTGTTTATGTACATATTTCGGTAGAGACCGCAATCATCTGATTTACGTATATTGTAAATCCCGTTTATTCGCATGCTGTTCAATGAACTGTGTTTTCCGGGCTATCTCTGGAATTATGTAGATCTATGAACAGTACTGTACGTGATTCGCTCGTGGAGGGATATTAAACCAAAGCTGAATGAATGCTGATCCACCGTCTGCGACGCTGGCCCGCCACTGAACCAGCCTTGGTTACACATCCCCTGCTTTCATGGGCATACGGAATGATTGAGATTAAAGAACAGTACGCGCAAAGCCAAACAACATTTCAATTAAGCAGTTACTGACATTTGGCATTGCACGGCATGTATGGGAATTGGGATCCCTTCTCCTGGTGGCGGGATATTAAACCGAAACCGGTTGAATGTTGGTCCAGCGTCTGCGACGCTGGCCCAACATGCAACCAGCTTCGGTTCAAAGTCCTTGATGATCCGAGGAGCAGTACATAATATGGACATTGAAATCACTTTTCCTGCTGTGACGTCACTGATGCCGGTACCTCTGGATCCAGCTGGAAATACCTGGGATCGTCCTCCCTGGGAGCGGCCCGGTTCTCCTCCCGTCTGGCCAGTGTCCGTATGCCGTACGTCTGCCCGCCCAGAGTCGAACCCCCGTACTGAGAGATGGACTGCTCGTAGTAGGAGGGGTCTCCCATCGGGCCGTACGTGTTGGCGTTCTCGCCCGATTTAACTAGGTCACTGTCTTGCGCGGGGGTGGGTAGAGGGCGCTCCCAGATGTGGGCGTACCCCGACGATGACTGGTCGCCGGGGTACTTGTAGGGATCACGTTGCTGTGAGGACCAGTCGCCCCCCTTCTGGAGTGGCTGTGACGTCACTTTGTAGGGGGAGATCATTTGAGCCTGGTTGTGGCCGGATCCCGGTGGTTGAGCTGTGAAACGTTTCCTGAAAACACACAGATTAATAATTGGAGTTGTTGACATTGACAATCCTAAAGCGCTAAATTAAATACTTTAAATTTTCACACACCTCAAGTTGGTGAAAACTACTGATGATTATTTATTTTGAGGCCAAACATCTGCAAATCGTGGTTAACAAGACAGCTTAGTGATGTAAAGCTGCATTCACATGTCAAGGCTCAGCTGAGCAGCAGAGCGTCGCTGTTGTCAATTAAACATTATGTAATATGATCAGATCATTCAGATGGGCGGCATAACAGTGAGCGCTCACCTTAAAAAAAATAGATTTAATTCGAAGAGAGCGGCAGCGGGCCATACAATACAATAATATTTTTTTCAGGGTCTGTGTTATTTTACCGTTTTCTCTTTACTCAGAAATAGTGAGACCAGTCTTATCTTTTCCAATGGAAATGAGGGACAGTTAAGATAAGGTCAGTCTTTTGCTATCCAGTGGAGCGTATTTAATGCCGGAGTCACACATCCAATGCGACCGCCGTCCGATGCTGTGGCGGCATGTTTTGTCGCTCATGGGGCCAGCGTCCAGACGATGAGCGTACAGACATATATATATGGGGGATGTCTGTGACTCGGGTTGTCGCATTAGGAGCGTGTTTATAACCAGTTTGAATAAAATCGTGGAATAGATAACACATAGGCCTAATTCATCACATTAAGCAGAGTCTTGAGCTTTTCAATCCACGAGTCATGGGACATTATGTTTTTCAAAACATTAGCAGAATAGGCCTACTTTTAGTTGCATAACTGATGGGGTGCACATCACATAAGTGTGAAAGTTCAGTTGTCATAAATAAATAGTAGCGTCCATCGTTTTGTGACCATTTCTATAGCTGATAAATAATTAAGATCATATTACCCACCGTCTGACAAAGAAGAGTCCAAAGCCCAAGATAAGCAGACCAACGACAACAGCCACCGCCAATATCACAGCTATGGATAAACCTGCAGTGAAAAAATAAAGTGTAGGCTTTTGAAGCATGCGTACAACTGGTCTGGTGATTTACATAAGTTATTTACATTTATAGCCCACTGTCGTGTTGTGAGACTTTAAAGTTAAGATGAGGAAGTTCATCGCAGCTAGCGACTTAATCTGTTAACCCTTTCAATCCTGAATTTACCATTGTCATCTTCATCCACTACAAGCCGCGAATTGCTGTCGCAATTCTCGACTTGTAGTGGATAAAAATGACTTGAAGTGGGTGATAAATGAAAAAAAATTACAGTTCCATGATATGTTTGGTCTAAAACCACCAGGTTTCAGGAAATTAAGCCATTCTTCAGAGATGCAGAATGATGTTTTAATGCATCGTGAGGGCTTAAAGGGTTAATAACGCTTCTCACAACTGTAGTAAACTCTTGAGAACAAATCGTTCCCCTGTATTACTAGATCCTGTATTATACAGCAAAGAACCACCAAGTCCCTTTAGTTTATAAACCAACATAAATTTACATTATCATGCATTGATGCAAATCATTGACCTCTGAATTAGCTGATTATTATGGTATTGACAGCCCACGCTGCCAACTGACATTTGCGACCATACTAGAGACATGCCATCGGTATTTAACAATCTTCACACCATCATATAAACCAAGTTGGTGATTTTAATGATAAAAACACGACAAATAAAGTGATCAGTTTCTCAATTCGGTTTGCACGTACGTCATATAAATTAGAGTTGAATTAATATTGAATCAATATTCGTTTAACGTTGGTTCATCGTCGACGTCGCTGCCCAAAGCTAAGCCAACACTGATACAACTCTCGTGTCTGCTGGGTTAGTTAGGATCACTCACCATAAGGCAGGCTGCTCACTACCAGACCTGTCGCCCGACCTGTTTTAGCACCTGAAACAAATATCGAAATATCTTTCAAGCATTGCATTTCATACAATAACAATGCATATATCCCGACTTTATTTTGTAAACCTTCTTGTGCCGTCATTGGAGATCTTAGTTGACATTCACACAAATATATGCCTACATTTGAGAGGTATTATGGTCTATGCAAAATGGTCTGGCCTTGTCATCATTTCACAATTTTTTTATCAGTCAAGACTTTATAAGTCTTGTCATTTGTATCTGACTTTTTTTATTTGGGGTTATTAGGGTATATCTGCCTACTGTTGGCTATTGTCCGATTGTACTATTTCTCACTGTTGGCTATTGTCCGATCTACTAATTATTCTCATAGTCCAAGAATAGATAACATATATTATTTATATACGCATACTTATTATGTTGGTTATACTCTATCGAATGACCGTAACACATTACCAGTTGGGATACAATTCCATATAGTGTACATATTTAATTTACGCAGACGTGTAAATTCATTTTCGTGTGTTTGCACACTTGAGTTAAAAATAATGTTATTGACTGGAATATGTAAGAAATTGGGATTTGCACAGAAAAACATAAAATTTTAAGGCATCTTTTAGAAGAACTGAGATGATTCGGAATAAATATATAGCACTAATGTATGACAGGAAAAGCATCATGCTAGGTTCGTATTACTCAGGTTCCCTGAGCCACACTACGTGGCGCCGCATGTACCAATAGGGAATCCCCGTATACGCCATTTTCAGAGGCTTTACCATAGTGCTGGGAAAACCTACATCTTGTTTTGACTACCATTTTGAAATCTAAAACAAAATTACAAATTTCATATAAGTTTATTCATTGTTAAAGATTATATAATTTTATTTCCCCTTTGGCATAAAGGAATCACTTCCCATGACTTGACCCACGCCATTTTGGTTGACCTAATTAACATAGGTATGTCATCGACCAATTCCCGGCCATACATTTAATTGGCTGGGCTTGCCAGGAAAGATGTGAATTCAATTCGTATAACTGTAGAAAAGGTGTTATACCAAAGAAAACAACGTCTTTTGGTTGTCGTTTTATAAAGTTATTTACACTGCCAAATCTGCAAAATGGCGTGCCTGTTGTAGATTTGTTATGATATTAAACATTATTGAGTGCGCCTAGCAAGCTCCTTTCCCAAAAAACCTCGACACTCCAGGACAAGCTGAATGGATACGCGTGCTCGTGTAAATGGCCTTAATCATACTGCACCGGCTCACCTTCTTTTTTGTCATGCGCATAAGCATGTCTACTTTTTTAAATTGACATTTACCTTGTCACTTGTAATCGAACACTTTCCATGTTAAAATGTTTAAGTGATCATGCCCATGCAGTCATGTATACGTTTTAAATCTTCAACCCATTAACCGTCTAACCGCCGGTGCCGCATATATTCGGGTTTTCATTTTGTATTAGCACATTAAGTACCACCTTTGAAACATTTTAGAGATAAAATGTGACACCAATCAGCAAGATTTGAAAACAGTTGACCTCCATTTTGTCAAATCTGAATAATTTTCACTCACTTGAAGTTGTGGATCGCGTCAGCGAGACACAACTTCAAGTGGGTGAAAATTCAGATTGAATAATTTGGCGGTTGAAGGGTTAAACACAAAACTTTCTACAACATTTATCCAACGTCGTCCCAACGTCTTCGACGTTGGTTCAACATTGTCTAATTGTTATACAAATGTTATGTGTTTGTTGGTAAAGTTACCTGATCATTAATTTTGTCCGCGAAACATGCCTTCTTTTTAAATTTTAACCCTTTCAGTGCGTGGACCGACTTTAGACGTCAGAATCTGACTTCTAAAGTGGATTCCTGCACTGAGAGATTTAACAATGTATAATGGCCGTATACTCATAGCCACTGATAACATAGCCTTGGTGTTCAAATGAAGCGGCAAGAGCTAACCAAGACATTTACAATTATTTCAAATTGTATAAAAAAAACTTTGGTCTCTATAGTTTTTATAAACATATTTCAGAGTTGCAAGGGTTAACCCCTAGAGCACTGAAAAATTCATTTTTTTTAGTAACTTGAAGTGGCGTCTCGCTATCGCGATACACTTCTTCGAGTGACTGTCAATTTTTGTGATTTGTGGAATATAGGTACCAAAATATATCAGTGTTTTAAGAATTAAGGCATATTTTTTAACAACTGGTTATCAGGGTCCGAATTCGCGTATAAGTTACGATATATCGTAGCCTTCTGATTGGTCGAGATGGCCATCTCGACCAATCAGAAGGCTACGATATATCGTTACTTGTACGAGAATACGGCCCCAGGGTATATAGTAAATCTGTTGATAATAAAAAATACTCAAAATGTCTACTATACTGCCGCGGAAAGTCAAAATGCAGTATCTGCTCATTTTAAAAGTAAGCAGATACTGCCCTTTGCCTTTGCAGAGCAGTATCGTCGACATCGTGTGAGTTCTATGAGTTAAATTTACCTCTGTCGCACTGTACCGCCTGTCCCTGCCACTTGTCATTCACACATGTTATTGTCCACTCGGCTCCTGTTCTGTTACACCCGAACACGGCAGAGCTACCCGTCCGCTTCACCCACCCACCACTAGGGGGCTCTGGGTCAGGGCAACCAAACACTGAAAATACAAATTTAAATAATTCTCAGATGAAGGTATGGGAATATTGGTCAGCTATCATAGTTAATTCATGGCGTGAAAGGGCATTCAATATTAGATAACATAAGTGAACATGTAGCTGTTTCATGGGAGTGTTATAAATATTAATCCTTATAGCACGATATTATATAAAATAAATTTTCATCCAATTGCATTTGTGTCTCGCTACCGCAACCCACAACTTCAAGTGGGTGATAAACTCATTTTGCTTAATTTGAGACCCAGCATCTATGTTTCAAATATAATTTCCTTCTCAATAAAATTGATTTTATTGTCTAATAAAATGGATTACAACGAAAATAACCGTACTTATAGCGATGAAAGGGCTAACATAATAATGAAATTAATTATTGTGCCCTAGCAGCTAAGGTGTTGCAGGTGACACTCATTTTGAAATAGTGGCACCCTTATCCTGTTAATTTATTTCAATTTTCACCCACTTGAAGTTGTGCTTCGCAAGCGCGACCCACAACTTCAAGTGGCTGAAAATTACTCATATTTGTTTAATTTGAGCACACATCTACAAATATCTTTGAACACAAATATGTTTGAGCACACATTTCGTACCCAATTACAGTGATTTGGTCGACTAATAAAACAGACTAAAAAACGACAACATTCGTGATCAGCAGGATGAGTGTTAATGAAAAATTAACGTGTCATTGAATAACACGTTTAACTCTTTAACCGCCGGTGCCGCTTATATTCGGGTTTTCATTTTTTATTAGCACATAAAGTACCACATTTTAAATATCTTAAAAATAAAATGTGACATCAACCAGCAAAATTTGAAAAGACCTAACCTCCATTTTGTCAAATCTGAATTATTTTCACTCACTTGAAGTTGTGGATCGCGTCAGCGAGACACAACTTCAAGTGGGTGAAAATTCAAATTGAATAATTTGGCGGTTAAAGGCTTAAGTTATGACCTGGGATAGCTACACAAATTTACGTTGCCATTTTCTCTTTGGGCATACAACCCCCACAGCAACAGCAACAAGCATCCAGCTGATTTGAGAAAGGTGCCCTGGCCAGGGAAAATGGCCTTTGAGAGCAGGCGCACTTCCTTGTATTTTAGAGCAGGTGGACTCCCGCGTTGTCGTTTGTGCTTCTTAAATCTCTCGGTGAGATGGATGCTCAGTTATAAGAGTGCAGTGTCTTGCACACGTTTATTTTATTTTTTGACAGACCTCAAAATCTGAAGAACTAGGGTCATTATAGTACATATCCTTCAAATTGTATAATTCTCATTGCATTGTACAGGACTACACATTTGCCATTCGCTCGTGCAATATCATATTAGCCCTAGCAAACACAAAACATTTGTATTGTTTACATTTATGCAGTACTGGGCCAACGTTGAAGACGTTGGGCCGACGTTGTACAACATCTATACAAATGTTATATAAAACATTTGTGAGACATTTGTGGAATGTTGGACCAACGTCGTAGATGCTGGGCCAGCGTTGTACAAATGTTATACAAATATTGAGTGTTTACTGAGACGTCACAGACGCAGAACCAGCATTGACCACAGTTGTGTTAAATCTTCAAATCGCGTCGGTGGCGCATTCGGTTCGGCTGTGGCTCGAGACGCAGAGGTACCTTCCCAGAAAACACGGTACATTGACATAATTCTGGGTTAATGTTGGGCCGACGTCGGGGACAGCGTGCCAACATTAACTCAGTATTTGGTTAATGTATCGTGTTTGCTGGGTGGGTACAGGATTTTAATATTGATAAGTTACACACCAAAAATCCCTGAAAGTTTGGTGGAATTGTGGATTATCGAAGTTAGACCATTTGGCAGGTAATAAAATTTCAAAATGAAAGCTCTCATTTCTCCATCACCGTGAATAAAAAAAAAAATTGTATTGCATGCCAAAACCACAACAAATTTCCACTAAATGTTTAACGATGTTGGGGGAAGATGGAAAAAAAATTCTAGAAAATTTCACACACAATTTTTTTATTCCCAGCGCGCGGATTGGTTTGTTGCCGATTATAGGAAAAAAACGGTTTAATTTCGAGAGATAAAAAATATTTTTTTACTGCTGTTTTTTTGCATCACCCTTATTAACATGTTTTAAAATGGGATACAAATTGTTTTATTTCCTCCACTCGTTACTTTTTCTGGAAATTTGTCCAATGTTTCCAATGTTTAAATTTTGGTCGCCATCATTAACTTTTCCAAAAATAGGTTTAGTGTTATTTTTTCTCAAATGCCTTTTTTCCCGCCCTCCCTCATTACATTTTGGATTTTTTTCTGCTCTAAAACAGAGAAGTAAAACATAGTGGCCTTACCTTGATATTTAAAAAGGAACTGTTTTGGTGTTCTTTGTTCCTTCCCCACAATCCTCAATTCCACCTCGTGGCCAAAAGAGGTATACACGTGTCTCTCCCGCTCTGCGCCTGCGCAGACAGTCTCACTTTGCTGGAGCGCCCTCTCGCGAATAGTCGCATAAACAGTGCCGCATTTCTGCCTGCCCTGCTCGGTGTTGCCATGGTGATAGTTGTCCCTAGAGAAGTCAATCAGGGTGAGGTTGACCTTTTGACCCGGTTGACCTCTTATCAGCCATGGGCATCTCTGTGATCCGCAGGAAGTCTCTTCTGTGGTCACGCTGGCGATGTACCCGTTATTGTCCCGCACCTGAATGTACTCACACTGATCACAGCGCTGCTGGACCGCCGCAACTGGAAAACGATAGTATTTTTGTATATGCCATGGAGACTAGAGGGTCATTTTCATCAAATGATGGAATATTATGCTGTTGGTTTAAGATATCAGATAATTATGTGCTAGAATATGAAGATAGTTGTTGTAAATTTTTCGATTTAGGAATACAATCTATAAAATATACTCAACAATCTTTAGAACGATATTATTAATTGGTGAATAACAAAAAATCGGATGTCATCTTTGTTAATTTGTACACCATGTATTGCAGAGACGGCCAGCACCTGAATTTTTATTTGCACCTGAAGTCAGATACCTTTATTGCACGAATAAATTATTTGAATCGAATTGAATATTTAAAAAAATCTGCCGTACAACTGCAGTAAATAAAACCATTATACCGCATACACAAAATATGTAGCATAATAATCTGCCAAACATGCCAAATGAAACTGTCTGTAATTACAGCGACAACATAGTCGAATAGATTGCTGTGTTGTTATCTCCCAAGTTACATTTTCACAACAAATACGCGTGGCCAGCAAACACGATACGTTAAACCAATGCCGATATAATGATGGGCCGACGTCGCAGGCGGCGGGCCAACATTAAATCGGCATTGGTTTAACGAATCTTTTTTTCTGGGTAGGCCCCGCAAACACAAAACATTTGTAAAACGTTGTACATTTTGTACAGCGTCAGCCCAACGTCATCGACCTTGGTCCAGCATCGTACAAATGTTATACAAATGTTTTGTGTTTACTGGGATGGTTAACTTGGATAACTTTTCAAAACGTTTTTGCCTTAACCCTTTCAAGCCTGAATTTACGATTGTCATCTTCATCCACTACAAGCCGCGAATTGCCGCAATTCCCGACTTGTAGTGGATGAAGATGACTTAAAGTGGGTGAAAAAGTAAAGAAAATTGTCATGTATTGGGGAAACAGTTTCATGGTAGTTTTCCTTCTAAAACTAGAGAAATCAATTTTTTTCAGGAATCTAAAATGATGCTTTAATAAATCGTGAGGGCTTAAAGTGTTAAACCTCACCTTCCAGACAGGTATAATTCGCTTGCAGGTACGGCTTCAGCTCGCTCATACACTCCTGCTGCACCGCTCTGGAGAAAGCTTCGTCCGGGACATCGATGCTACAGCTACGGTGTCCTGAACACTTCCGGTCTGCAAGGTCAAGGACGGTGACGTAGCAGCCGACGAAGCCAAGGTCGGTGGTGACACACTTTCCCAGGCGCATGCGCCCGTACAGGGCATTGTCCATGACAACGACCTCGTTTGACTTGCACTCCGCTTGGAACTTGTCAAACTCACAGAAATCTGTAAACAAACAAGCAGATTGATGTGTAATAACCGTTACCATGTGTGATAACCTCCGTTACCTTAATTACTGGCGAGCAGTGTGCGAAAAGCAAATGGTGGAACTGCATCTGCACCATATGATATCAACACGCAGTATTAGTGGGAGAATTATTTCAAAATATCGTGAATTGGTCGTTGTAGTTTTAACCATTAGGCCTGAAGCCCTAAAATAACTATTTATACATAAATGTCTTAGTTAGCTCTCTCCGTTTCATTTGAATACCCATGTTATGGGTCTACAGCCATTTTAAATATTTTACTCTTTCAGTGCGGGGATCGACTTTAGACGTCAGAATCTGACGACCATAGACGTCAGATTCTGACGTCTAAAATCATCTATATAAATTGTCCTTATTTGTCCGTAACCAATATTTGGTTATTGTGAATGTATTTAATCAACAATAAGTGTCAAAGCTTGCTTTTAAATTAATAATATGTACAAGTTTTGTTCATTATTTTGTACTTTAGGTCGCTATAGCGAGACACAGGTTCGCTTGGGTTGAAATGGTGTGTGAGGAAAAAATCATACCACTCAATTGCGTCCATGGGGAGGACACGGAATACGTTCCTTTTCACCATTTCTAAATTTGACTGATCCAGACAACCCATCTCAACCGGAAATGAACCCATTTATCGTTTCCTATGCCTAATTCACACAACCCTTGAGTGGAATAATTTAACCGTTTCTACTTTGAAACTTGAATGTTTTCTTATCGGCTTTCATTGCATATCGATAACAAAGGTATTGTTCTATTATTACATATAATATTTTAATTATATCATCAGCTAGTTGTTTACAATAATTAAAACACTGTTACACTTGTTTATGTACAATAACCGCCAAATTATTTAATTGGAATAAAAAAAAAGCGTATTGCAGCTTGATGTCGCGTTTTATCTTTAACATGTTTAAAAGCTGATAATTATGTATCGTGATAATAAAAAAATAAAGAATCGAAAACAATCTGGACCGCGGAGGATTAATGTACAGGCTCAAGTTGGTCCGATAAATCTGATTAATTACTACATTTTATTAGCCCTTTAAACCGCCAAATTATTCAAATTTAATTTCCACCCACTTGAAGTTGTGTCTCGCTGACGCGATCCACAACTTCAAGTGAGTGAAAATTATTCAAATTTGACAAAATAGAGGTCAACTCTTTTCAAATCTTGCTGGTTGATGTCACATTTTATTTTTAACGTTTTTTAAAAGGAGGTACTTAATGTGCTCATAAACAATGAAAACCCGAATATATGCGGCACCGGCGGTTAAAGGGTTAAATAACCATTGTTTGTAATTTCCAGGGGAAATAAGGTCGAAATAAAATGGCAGAATGAAAATTTGAAGGCGCTTTAATTTGGAATATATTGCTAAGCTTCATACCCAAAGTAAGTCTGAATAACTTCTGAGATGAATTTACAAAGTATTTAACCCTTTAACCGCCAAATTATTCAATGAGAATTTTCACCCACTTCAAGTTGTGTCTCGCTGACGCGATCTACAACTTCAAGTGAGGGAAAATTATTCAGATTTGGCAAAATGGAAGTCAACTATTTTTAAATATTGCTGATTGATGTCACATTTTATCTTTGTCACATGTTTAACAGGTGGTACTTAATGTGCTAATAAAAAATGAAAACCCGAATATATGCGACACCCGCGGTTAAAGGGTTAATATAGATATCGTGCGATATCCGCCTAGTAAAATTTGAAGATTTTGTGGATTTGTTATTGAGCTGCTATACTATTTTCACTCCAATGTTCGAAAATTAAATCACTTGCATGTCAACGTGTTATAGGTACTACTATACAAAACGAAAAACCATGTATAGAAATCCGACACCTTTGATTCAATCATGTATTAATGTTGGACAAACGTCGTAGACGGTGGACCAAGAATAAATCGGCATTGGGTCGATAGTGTCTCGTGTTTTCCGGGTGCGTGGCAAATGTAGGCCTACAGTTACTGTACAAAACAAATGGCAATTAAATTGAAAAATAAGTAACGCGTTGAGGGGGAAATAAATAAAAGTGGATTCTATTTTGTCAGTATGTGTATTTACATACCATAGAATGTCCATGGACGTGAAGGACAGTGAATGAATTAACAGACGAAGACGATGACGTTAGGTACATTTGTGGCTACATATACATACAGGCTAAGATGACACGGGTTAAGATGACACTACCCGCCAGCCACATGATTCGAAATAAATATGAGCCCTGGCGCTCGAGGTCGAGCGCGCTACATGTGGCCCTCTGTTACAGAGGCTCCCCACAACACAACATTTGATGAAATAATGTTGTAAGCATCATGCCATGATGTAATATAGGCCTATGGCTGATATCAACACAAATTAATCAGCACACATTAATCCTTTTGAATATTTTATTATGTATTCATAATTCTACATGAAAAATTTAATGTGAGTTTTAAAACATGCATTTTGAAAAGTTAGTTTTACACAGACACTGGCAGATACTGGCCAAGCAATCAGCCAACAATGTTAGATTATATTGTGTTTGCCGCGAGCGCCTCGGTTGCCGACTCATGTTTATATTAACCTTTACAATGCTTACAAATTATATATATATAAACCCTGGGGACCAAAGGATTTTTAATTTTAAATCACAATAAATTTCTTAGCTGACCCGCCTCTCCCTTCATTGAAATTAATTCTTTCAGTGCGGGGATCGACTTTAGAAGTCAGGATCTGACGACTTTAGACGTCAGATGCTGACGTCTAAAGTCGGTCCCCGTGCTGAAAGGGTTAATCTATGAAAACGGTATTTTTGAAAGAGCATATTCCACACTAACTATTTGTTTATGTTTTATAAGCCTTGCTAGCTTCTTCTACGTGACTCAGAATAACCATGATTACTATAAATCCCCACGCAAATTTGTATAAGGCTTCAGAAAGGTTACGTTCAGTTGATTAGTTTATCCCAGACTAAAGTCGAAGATGAATGGATACAAATAGAATCGTAACCTTCTCTAGTTTATTTCATGATTAATACAGTTCGACTTAGTTGTGTCTGCTCTTGGGAAGCTGATAAACATAGATTGTAATTATTGATACGATATAATGTTAAAAAAAACACCCACACCAAGCACTAAACGTCGAGACAATGGTTTATTAATGTTGAACAAGCGTTGCAGACGGTGGAGCATCATTAAATCAGCTTATTGAGATCACTTATATTATTATTCATGTATTGAAATGACTATTTATTTATCTTTATAACGTAGTTTTTTCTCATTTACACTAATGAAAAACAGTAATCTTATATTCATGATCTTTGAGCCAGGATTATTTTCTCAGTCGTCTTGGTTTCTTGACCTTTCAGGCAATATGACATTCAACTTCGTTATGTCCCACAAGATCACGAGCTGTACATTATTATTCCACCTGTTTTACGCGCCCGTACGTGTGTTGTTGAAAGTGTAAGTCCCCCAACTCATCTAACATTTGAGATATGAGTTATATAGATTGATGTACACCTGTCAATTGCTAAAACATCTGATATTCGAAATCTACAACTATCTTTCATGCCAAAGTTCATATTGGCTGTCGTCCCTGGGCAAGGTTTAACATTTGACACAACAAGGTGAGTCACCTTGACAGATTGAGCAGCCTCCACATAGATACTGGGTAGTAGCAAGAACAAAAGTTCTAGGTAGTTACTAAGGGCCTAATAGGCGTGCGTCCAACACTCGAATCTGATTGGATAGTTCCGCCTTCTAAACAATGTCATAGTCACTCTCCATCCCGCGCCAGAAACACCAGATAATACGATACATTGGCCCAATGCTGCTGTAATGCTGGGCCACTGTCTGCGAAGCAGGGCCAGCGTTACTCCAATCAAAACCCTTTAAGCTCTAATCACTATATTTAATCGCGAAGGTACATGTATATTTTTTCTGAACACTTATTAAAGACGAAAGTACTTAACCTAAGGACATCAAACGTTATGGCCATGTTCAATTTCATGGGTGCACACCAAAATCTTTATTATGATAACAAAAAGTTGTTATGATAGTAATTTATCCTGTAAATACATACCATTAATATTTCAAGAACAAAATGACACATGTAGTTACTAGAAAATGGTATCCGGTATAACACTTACAGCGAACCACAATACCAAGTGGATAAAAAATAATTACGTTAAATTTTGTATAATTCGAAAAGGAACATGCAAATGTAGCCCCGTAGATCCATAAAAGAGGTATCAAAGGAAGCGTAAAGTGCTAACTAGGAAATTTATGAAGATTTAAAATTGAAAAATCCTTTGATCTCAATGGCCTCCACACAAATCTGTCGGCGTTGTAATGAATAAAATGCGATTCAAGTACCTGTAAGCCGTCAGAGTGAATGAAGTATGTTTTCCTATAAGCATATATGCAGGCTTACAGTGACATTATGCATATATGCATCATGTCACAGTGAATCATGTGACTTTAGCCGTCAGAATCTGACGTCTACAGATGTCAAATTCTGACGTCTAAAGTCGATCCCCGTGCTGAAAGTTTGGTCCGCGCCTGCGATGATGGCCAAGCATCAATCCAATCTAGGGAAATCATAACGGTGCAGACGGTGCATCGGAGGAGATGGTCAAGATGAACGAGCCAGTGGGCAGGCCATGGAGACCGCCGCCTAAAGGCAAACAACAGTAGCTGCTTACATCTCAAATGAGCACGTACCGCTGTTTACCTTTACACTCCACAGATCCAGATCCCGGGATATGTGTAATTTCATCTAAAAGCCCCATGAAGACGTGCCTCTGCCTCTCAGCAGCAAATATTGGATCTCGTCCTCTGGTTTATGGCGATCATCTGCTTGGAGACGACACCTATGGCGCCTATATTTTCGCGGTGCTTTCATTTTTGCAATATCTACATGCGTAGAATGCATCGCTTATTCATAGAATATTTTGCAGATTGATGCCAGCTATCACTAGACATGGTTCAGTAGTTAACCATTGCAACGCTAAAATATTTGTATATAGGGTTTTTTAATTTGTAATCATCATAAATGTCTTAGTTATCCCTTTCCGCTTCATTTGAATACCTGCTATGGGTCTATGGCCATTATAAAAACTGTAATTCTTACAGTGCGGGAATCGACTTTAGACGTCAGAATCGGACGTCTACAGACGTCAGATTCTGACGTCTAAAGTCGATTCCTGCGCTGTAAGAGTTAATGCGCATACCCTTGAAAATAGTAAGAAATAACGACTTTACGGTAGCTCTCAGCGGCATGGTTTGCCGGTCAGCTTCCGTAAGATCTGGTACCTCTCCACACTTGTCGGGGCATCTCTGGTCATTCTCAAACTGACCAATTTACCACAGGACCAGCCACAAACTGTCAATTAACATCCCTGACGACGCATCCCGCGCAACGCTTCCCTGCAAAGGCAAACTGCAGTAACTGCTTATTTTTTTAAGTGAGCAGCTACTGCTGTTTGTCTCTGCACGGCTGAGTTGTAAACCTATTAGATGACAAGTTTCCAGGACTCGCAGCGTCTTTTCTTCTGTCTGTGCGGGGCCCTCTGCGTCCCCTCGGACTTGACAGATGAGTCAAATCTGGCAAATTGCGTCGCTTCCTTTTCCCTCTGCCGCTAATGGAATATAAAAGGAGGAAGTTTTTCTTGGCTTTCTTAGCGGCCATTTTCCTGGCATTTCTCGGCCATCTATCATCGTTGAGTAATCAGGTAAGGCCTTTTTGTGCAGGCGGCACACAAATCCAGTCGTCTGCTCAAATGGAGTTGTCCGTACAACAGTTAATCTAGCCATTTCTCGTAATCTCCTAGATGCATTTCATCTAAGCATTGGCTCAACATTGGCTCAACGTTGCGCTTACGTGACATAGAGCCACAATTCTTCTGTGCTAAAATGCCGCGTACGGTAAACATATCCATTGATTGAAGATAAGGGGCCCATCCCGATAAGAATCTTAGAATTAAGATTATCTTAACTTTCTCTTATTTTCATTAGAAAAGTTAAGATTTATCATAACTTTTCTAATGGAAATGAGAGAAAGTTAAGATAATTTTAATTTTAAGATTTTTCATGAGATGGGCCCCCGTAGAGCCCATCTCAATAAAAATCTTACAATTATTATTAATTCCCATTAGTGTAACTGTTATGATGGGAATAAGATAAAGTTAAGATGGGATTCCAGCAAACACAAAACATTTTGTATACCACTTGTACAATGTTGGACCAACGTCGAAGACGTTGGGCCGACGTTGTATAAATGTTATACAAATGTTTTGTGTTTGCTGGGATGGGCTCTTAAAATTAATATAAATCCTAACTTTTCCAATGGAAATAACATAAAGTTAGTATAATCTTAGTGGGATGGCCATTCTCCTTTGCCTTCAGCATATTGAGGCGGTAATTACAGATGAAAAAACATGACGTATGCAAAAGTCACCCATTGTAGCCGTCGAAATACACAATATCAAAGAAAAATGTTTCAATAGTTTGCTATATTTCTTCGCCTATATTGGCAGGTCAATCTTCTAACATTGTCAATGCTATATACATGGATACAGCAATAAATTTAAGTAGATTTGTGAAAATGAATACTTAAACTTTATGACATAATTTTTCCATCAAAAATGCAAAAGGTAGAAAAAAAAATAGAAATTATAAACATTTAACTGTTATCTAATTAAAGTTCTCACTCAATCAAAAATGTGTCTTTCTGTCTCTACCCCAACATTACGAACATAGGCATGAAAATTATTCGGATTTGACAGAATGATGATTTTAAAATCCTCTTGAACCATGTTAAATGGTTAAACTAATACACTTTTCTTCTTCTAAATGCCAATATTCTTAAAGAAAATATTAATGTTGTTATTGGCATATATTCTAGTTTTCATTTTTTAATACCACATTAAGTACCACATTTTAAATATGTTGAAAATAAAATGTGACATCAACCAGCAAGATTTGAAAAGAGGTGACCTCCATTTTATCAAATCTGAATAATTTTCATTCACTTGAAGTTGTGGATCGCGTCAGCGAGACACAACTTCAAGTGGGTGAAAATTCAAATTAAATAATTTGGCGGTTAAAGGGTAAAGCTGTGTAAAAAACGCTCATTGTGAGATGTTCAGCTATAGAATAATAATTGATTACAAGCGATAACTGAGGAACGTTGTTAATATGGGCGAAATTTGACACGAAGTGATTTATTTTGTTCAGCAATATCATTATGTTTTCCTTTATCTCGGAACACAGCACTAGATTGTCGTGCAAAACCAAAAGGCATTAACTACATGCTTTTCGAGTGAGCAGTTACTGCCTTAACAGTACCAACCCCCGCTACACATCATAGCGTTGCTTACTGGGAAATATTATGGGGATCCTCTGTGACCGAGAAGTAGCGTGCTCGGCGTCAGACCCCCAGGCTTAAAATTCGAATCCTGTGTCTGGAGGGCGATATCATCTGATTCACCTCACCATCCTCAACAAGTTCTCCTGGATCAGTTTAGCCTATATGTCACCAAAGGTGGCCTAACACCCCATCCATTTCAATTCATTTCCTGGCGAGCATCCCATCAAACACGAGATGTTGGCCCAGTGGTGGTTCAATGCTTGCCGTTCATCTGCGACGTTGTTCCGTAACCAAACTAGCACTGGGCCAACGTCTCGTGCTTGCTGTTTTTTTGTAAATCGAGTTTGATTAATATTACTTATGACTATTTTACCAAATCTTGTAATTTTAGTTTACAATAAGGTGAAACTGGCGGCATCGTTTACGTCGGTTCCCAGAAAAGACGAGATCTACTGTCTACTGATCCAATGGTACATGTGATCTTCATCTAACAACTCACCCACGCCGACACGTGAAGCTGAGTATAAGATTCCAAACCTGCTATTGAGCTACACTGGTGACCATCTGGCCAACGGTGGAAAGGGTATTTTTCGATGCAACACAATACTTTGAATTATCTCATTTTATTTGTACTGTCCCAGACAAGGGTATATGTTTCCGCATGGAAACATATACCCTTGGCTGGGACAGGACGTTTTCACTGCGCAATCACAACAAATGGGAGACAATGAGACCAAGTGGAAACTGCGGGAGCCAACAGGACGATCATGTAACGCGGCGTAAAGCTCCCTGCAATTAATCGCACAAATTAATTGTCCTCGATTGTGCGGGGGAAAAGCTCGGTTTAACACGCTCTGTGTGGTAGACGTTTTACAACTTCAGAAAACTCACCCCGCACTTGAAAAAGACATCGATGTTTTTTTCGATTCGACAAGAAAAATGTCTTTGCACTGCGGCAGCGAGCTCGATGTTTCCACAGGTAATGGCATTTAATGCTAATTGATCCATGTCCTGTAATAAACGTGAATTTAGATAAAAAGCCTGTCAGCTTATAGATGGTGGTTATTTTTGTCACGACTTTTCGCCGGATCAATAATACAGTTGGGCGCGGTTTTCAGTTGTATCTTTTATTATGTTGAATTAAAGAATGAATGGATGAAATAATGAATGAATAAATGAATGAATGAATGAATGAATGAATGAATGAATGAATGAATGAATGAATGAATGAATAAATAATGAATGAATGAATGAATGAATGAATGAATGAATGAATGAATGAATGAATGAATGAATGAATGAATGAATGAATGAATGAATGAATGAATAAATGGGGACATTACATGTAAATAATTTTTCACAGGGATATGAGACCCCCAGTGAAAGTGAAGCAGCACTGTATCATTTTTCACAAATTATTGTGAAAATATATTTGGATTTTAGTACCGACAGCGTGTGTTGATACAACATTGGGAAATGGTACAAAAAGGTGAGTTTAAAAGCGTGGGTAAGAATTATGTAAAATTGTGTACAAATCCATGTCCATTGTCCACTCCACAGGACCAAGACCTCTTGTGGGTGGTGAGATATGATTTATATATGGCACTGCCATACAAGCACAAGATTCGAAATTTGAGCTCTGTCGAACTGAGAACTGAGCCCAAGCACGGTACATTCAAATACCTCTCCGCGGCGATGTTCCCAACTCGACAAGAGTCCTCGAACCTCTTATCCTACGCTGGGCCGAAACGCTAACCCTTAGAAAACTGATGTCGACTACAGTAGATATTCTTTTTATTAGCACGTGTATAACCCCTGATAACCAGTTGTCAAAAATAAAATATCTCTTCGATCTTGAAATACTGACATATATGTTGGACTTAAATTTCACAAATCACATACATTTTCACTTGATTTACTTTAACTTTTCAGTCACTTGAAGTTGTGTCTCGCTACCGCGACACACAACTTCGAGTGACTGAAAAGTTCAAGTAAATAGCTCAGTGATCTAGGGATTAATACAAAATCTATATTTACACGAGTACCAATAAACTATCCCTTACCGTGGATAAAATACAACATCTGAGTTTGACAAATGATGTAGGTCTCCCAATCATGTGAATTACGACATGGTACTTCATTGCATACTAAAGAAACCCACTAACGGCCCAGCCTTTATTGACTGATCCAATGATTGTTTTTTCAAATGGCATAATAAATCAGACAATTTCTGTGCTGTACACAAAAGGGGTATAATCGGTTGTGATATCTATGAGTATCCTGGTCAAACGTTTGCTTAGAGACATGCCTGATTAATTGTGATTTTGTTTTTACCACAAAGCTCACACTTTGTCACTCTGATTTTGCTAAGCTAACTTGAGAGGGCACATACATCTAGTTAACCATTGCACCGCAAGCACGAAAATAGTCAGATAAAAATATCCCTTTTTATTTCTCCTTCAAACGAGAACATGTCTTTGAAGGGGAAATTGTTATTAAAAGTTTGAATTGTACAGATTATGAACATGTTTTACCAACTTAAAGTTGTGGGTCGCGGTAGCGAGACACAACATTAACAGATTAAGTGGGAAAAAAATTAAATTATTTAATTTAGCACTTCAATGGTTCAGGCATGGGCGGACAAACCCTTGTGATTTTTTAAGACTAGTGTTTATTTCGACTATATATATAGAGTAAGATACAAAGATCAGTCGGGTTGTACCGCTACTGTACGCAGATTATACCATTCAGTCCGTACCCTCCGGGATAACTTACAAGGAGAATTGTATCAATGTTTGGCAACCCATCACAGTCGCAGCACAGAGATTCAGCAACCTCCATTCTTTCCGTTATTTATTAATCTGTCAGTCGTCCGTCCCGCGGAAAAAAATCCCCCCCCACCGTTTTTATCTAGGGCAGGCATGCGCGGACCATACACCAAGGGAGCGAAAGAAATCGCGTATTTTTTCCAGGGAGCCTCTCCGGTTGTTTATTTATTTAGATGTGCAAGCCATGAAAAAATAACTGAAGGTTGAAATGTAGCTCTAAGCAAACACGAAGCACGTTGCCACAAAGCCGGGTTGACGCTGGTCCGCCGTCGCCGACGGCGGGCAAGCGTCAACCCGGCATTGTGATAAACTACAGAGACGAGTGAGAGATGACCGTAGGGATTGGAATGATGCCTTCTGTGAGCGAAGATGAAACACCCTCTCCTCCCCAAAGGCGTCCCCTGCTGTGATTCACCCGACCACTGACGATATCTCTAATAGCTTAGATATCTTTTTCAATATGTTTATCACTGAAATGTATAATGTTGAATAACAAATCGATTTGATGCTTCCTTTATTAAAGATTCATCGGATGGTCTTAGTTGCTGAATTTCAACAATTCTCATTTTGTATTGAGCATTATTAAAAATATTATTATTTTTTGCTGTGCATTAGCCACTAGAATGTATTTTTGCGAAAATATTGTGGAGCAATAAAAACATAGCATTTTAAAATATGGCGTAAAAAATACATAAAAATATCATCCCTTTATCCCTTAACTTCTCAAAACTATTGGATGTGCAGCAGTTTCTAACCCAATTTCAAAATCAGTGTTTCTAAATCAATGTTTCTTGAACTGTAGTGGTACTTGAACTGTAGTGGTACTTGTGAAAGCTTCTGTGATTTTCTGTTCCAGAGCTTTTAGTGTTGAGTAGACAGCTGCAATAATCCAATGAATAATATGTAAGCTCTATTTCGTTGATAGAAGCACAGCGACAAGTTAGTGGAAACTAGAATATTGCATTTTACTGTATAGGACCTGCCTGCTAGCCAAATAAATATAATGTAAGTTCAATATTTCTCCCAGATCAGAATATAATTTTAGAAACACTTCAAGCGCATCCAGTCCTTACTCACTTACTCACTGACTCACAGACAGACAGTCTGACTGACTGACTAACTGACTGACTGACTGACTGACTGACTGACTGACTGACTGACTGACTGACTGACTGACTGACTGATTGACTGACTGATTGACTGACTGACTGACTGACTGACTGACTCACTCACTCACTCACTCACTCACTCACTCACTCACTCACTCACTCACTCACTCACTCACTCACTCACTCACTCACTCACTCACTCACTCACTCACTCACTCACTCACTCACTCACTCACTCACTCACTCACTCACTCACTCACTCACTCACTCACTCACTCACTCACTCACTCACTCACTCACTCACTCACTCACTCACTCACTCACTCACTCAATCACTCACTCACTCACTCACTCACTCACTCACTCACTCACTCACTCACTCACTCACTCACTCACTCACTCACTCACTCACTCACTTAATCACTCACCGACAAGGGTTCTCTTCACCAGATTCACATTGCAGAGTCTGGAGATGAATAATAAATCACGTTATATAATAAGAGGCTTTGTCTGGCATACACTCTCGCAACTCCGATCCATGTGGATATAATACCATTGGCCTTAAAGTGTCGTATATGTCACTCAAGTGAGTGGTAGAAATACACTTTAAGTCCGATGAGGCTATACACAATAAGCTTTGAAGAAAAGTATGCCGAATCAATAGTCTAGTTATTTTTAAATGGGTGAAAATATATAACTTATTAACTTATAATAATATTATACTCTCACCCGAATTGTTTGAGTTAGAAATTTATCACCATTACGACGTGTAGCCTCCCAACAAATATGAGGCGTTGGTCCAATCTTTGCTAATATTTGGGCAAGCGTCGAATATCCCATCACAAAAAAAGAACAAATTATCTGCTATATCTAGAATACTAGATAGAGATAATTTCTTCATTATTTGCTCCTCTCTGTCAGAGATATGGTTAACGCTCCTTGGAGTTGTCTACGGCTTTATCAGGCATACTGACGGAAAGCGTAAAAACAGTCTCATATTCCAGCGAAGGCGACTGTAAGCACTGTATTATATGCCCGAGGATGGCTGGTCGCCGTATAAGATGTTAGGCCAGCTTTAAACCAGCAGTGAAATATCGGCATGAAAACTGACAGTCGTCATGTCTTCATCCAGAAGTCATGAGACAGCCGGAGAGGATGGCTGGCCCGCTGCCGGCTCAGCGGTGGGCCGGCGTCGCCGGCATTGCCCAGATAGTGATCAGGATCGTCTCGGGAGAGACGTAATGGATGCTATGAATATTTACGACGCTTTTTTACCTCGCCGTTCTTACGGGAGCTGGAACAATGGGCGGGCCCCGCGCCGCACTAAACATCATAATCAGAGCTGAACACGACAATCACGCCTCGCAGTCCCCGTCTTCCTCAATGGTCCCCGCTAAAACATTTCTCCTACTGTCATCAACCCTCCGAGTGCCACAGGCGACGGATAAACCACTGACAAGCACCTTTTAAGAGCAACGTGACGTTGGCCCAATGTTGTCATGAAGGTAAAGGTAAAAGTGTTGTTTTTTATAGTCTGATATATATCAAGTCTGAGGACCTATCATCGGGCTTTACAGTTTACCCCCTGGTCACTGGACCTGTTCATACGTGTGCCATTTCAACTCCCCGGGTAGCATACAGTCCTGAAGCTCGTATTTGTTTGGGTCCAGCCTGAGGAATCCACATCACAGATATATATTATAATATATAAATCTCTACATAATGTGTGTCGTCCCCTAGGAGCCAAAGTGTGTTATTTGCCACTCAAATGAGGTCGACGTATAACGCTTTGGCTGCTAGGGATCGGTATATATGGCGTAATCTAGCAGTCAAGCCGTTGTATGTGAAACTCAATGATAATTCACTGGTAACATTTGACAGTGATTTTTATCTGTTTCGGCCCGCTGCTTAAAATTCACCTTTGTCTGTTGCAAATCTGTTCTACTGTAGGGCTGGTTTGGAAAGGTGCAATTTAAAGTCAACGTCACCATTGAGTCGCCCACGTTGTGGATCTCTCTCTGCTGATTTCATAGGTGTGATATTCTTGATTGTATTCTGTGAAACGCAGTGACGTCACTCGGTAAAACTAAGGTTATATAACACCCCCCTCTCCATATTTCATTTTGTGAAACGCAGGGAAATCACTCGGTGAAAACAAGGTTATATTAAACCCTCCCCTATACTTCATTGTATTAGCCAGCTCAGTGAAAACAAAGGAGGTCGAGGTCATTAAGTTTCATAGAATTCCCTTATGTAAAAGCTACATGCAAAAGTTACGTGCAAAATGTACACACACCATATTAAAGGGGTGATGCACTGTGACGGAGGTTTAAAATGACATGTTTACATTTTTTTAAAGTGTGTTTGTCGGACGTTTTGCAGTCCCACTCATGATTGAAATGCTGCCATCTAACACGTCTAATCATGTAAACTCTAGAGAGAAAATTGTTATGTTGCCTGGGCTAATCTTTAATTGACAAAAGCATGTGGTCAAAAAGAAAGCAACCCAACTCAACTTCAGTGTAATTTTGTTCAGGAATCATCTAGATACCAAGTAAGTTGTTATTTCATGCATATAGGACTATAGTATGTTATACGATAATATAACCGTCACATGATATAATTGTGCACGTGGGAAAACGTTGCCTCGACAGCTTTAATTAATATAAATCACTTGTCGTGACTTGGTGAATTTCGGTATAATGTGAATGCCTGCATACACTTATCGTGCACAGTCAAACAGTACTTTTGTAACAGTAAGAGTCCCCTTAGTACTTTCAACATGTTTAAATGTATGGGGAATTCAACTGCTTTGAAGCTCAAAGCTGGAGTTGGTGTTCGTTAATCCAACTAGAAATAAACATAATAAGCGTAAATGAAAAATAGTAAGGAATAGAAAAAGCTATGAAAAACAGTATGGTAGATCTCTTGTTGGAGATTGGGCCTTATATTAGATCGTCCGAGCTACCGATACATAGGCATTGTATACATTTTTACCCATTGTCCCGTGATAATTCACGAATATCTGAAGATTCCCAAGCAGCACTGAAAACGATGCCCGTTTCGCCTTTTAGATAATTCAATGTCTTCTGCCGTGCTGACTGAGACAAACAATACGTCTGCCATTGAAGCCTGAAAATTAATTAATGATCAGAATGAAACATTACCATTCATAGACGAGACAATAACGGACTAGGCCGTAATGATAACGTACGAGCTCTACGTGAGCACGGCTTTCCCAGTTTACATTTGCTGACTGTTAAATTATGGATTTTTCTTTTTTGTTCCTGCGCCGCCATTTCTTTGCTCGCACAAAGTAACAGTCATGTCAGGATGTTAGCTGGTCCAGTATCGGCCCAACGTCTGCGACGTAGAGCCAGCATTGACGCAACATCTCGCGCTCATAGTGCCTCCGTTTGTGTAATGCGCCGGGGTTTGTGAATATTCTATTTCGTCATTATGCCTGGATTTAATGTAACTGTGCGTGCTCGACAGGGCATTATAAATAATGCAGTGTTATAATTACGGCGCAAATGTAAAAAAGAACGCTTTGCATTTCGTCTGTCTGGTCATCCAGGTTTTTTTATGTTGAGTCTTGCTCGTCGGAGTGAGATTCAGATCCTAATGGTTGACGATTGACATCTCATTCTGTACAGCAATGCAGCGAAACCGCTATTAACTACCATTTGGGCGCCAATCGCGACAATCAATTAAAATAGTTATTTTTATCAAGTATAATAGAATATTATAATATAATATTCGCACAATCGAAATAAATTGTCAATAAAAAAGAGTAATAATTAAAACTTGGTAATTAATTGTTTCTAGATCCCATTATTTAGCCTGGTCACAGAACGTGTTGGTTCATGTGCCATCTCATCTCCCCGGGCAGCATACAGCCCTGCAACCATTTCAGCGCTAGAAATTTACTGCTCGCAATGCTATCTCTATTCTACAATGCAGTGGCACATTTACACGAGAAGCATAATTCTTGTTTTTATCTGAGCCCTTATTATCTTACAAGTTTATACGATAAATCTTAAGCGAGACAGAGGCCTACGATATATCGTAACTTGTACGAGAATGTACGGGCCCTGGATATCCGTCTATGAATGGCCGAAAGTGGGCTAGCTAGCTGATAATTATACCAGGCATCTAAATCTTCATTAAGTTATTAATTGAGAGTTGAAACCTTGGTGCTGTATATACATTACAGTAATATAACTCGGTGCCGCATATATTCGGGTTTTCATTTTTTTATTAGCACATTAAGTACCAACTTTTAAACATGCTAAAGATACAATTTGACATCAATCAGCAATATTTGAAAACAGTTGACCTGCATTTTGTGAAATCTGAATAATTTTCACTCCCTTGAAGTTGTGGATCGCGTCAGCGAGACACAACTTCAAGTGGGTGAAAATTCAAATTGAATAATTTGGCGGTTAAAGGGTTAAATGAATAAAAAGGTGGTGCATTGAAAACTACTTCACCAGTTCATTCCCAGCAAACACAAAACATTTGTATAACATTTGTACACGTTGGTTCAACATTGTACACATGTTACAGAAAAGTTGTTCGTTTACTGGGTTATCATTATTGTTGAGACAGATTTAGAAGGACTAATACCTACTAAATCATCAGAGTGATACCGATTGTGACATGCGAGTCAGTGATCAGAGGTGAGAGAGACGTATTTTAAATGAAATTCACCAAAAAATATATTAGCCAACACAGTAAAGATTCGTGTTCTGAGACGATCTTAAAAGTTAAGCTGATATTTAGGTCCATCTTAACCAAAGTATCAATGAGGAAAAACAGGTAGCTTGCTCAAAACTTAACTATCATCTCTTCTTTGCCCGAATTCCCCACGAAAACGTATTCTTCATATCCACGTGTCACTTTTAGAAAATAGTGATTTAATATTTTAATTAGACCCGCATAACTTAATAAACTATAATAAACAGCATAATAAAACGTGACACACAGCTATTTAACCATCAGGGCTTTATTGTGGCATAATGAGTGAAAACCGCATTATTGCTAACTTGAGAGACCACCGAGGACTTGGTCAAAGCAGGATTTAGATGGCCCCCATGACACAGAAATTCTCAGCTTTCCAATGTTCATTTATCTTTCACTTGTCAGCATGTCAAACATGCATGTTAATAGGGTTAACAATATTTTATTTTCAAACGAAATAGTTCTCAACTCAATCGCCTAAACAGTACCATCTTCCAAAAAGTGAAACGCAACAGCATCCCTTTATGGTAAACATTTGAAATGCAAAACATATATTTTAATTTCAAATGAACTGATTCTCAACTACATGTAAGTGGCTGCAGCCATGCCATACAAAATCGAAGTAATGATTTTCAAATCTTGCTGACTGGTGTGACGTTCAATTTTAAAATCCGGTATTTAATGTGATAATTAAAATATACAAAACGAATATCATGACCGGTGATTAAAGGGTAAACTATCACAGCGGGGACTGACCTTAGACGTCAGAATCTGACGTCTGTAGACGTCAGATTCTGACGTCTGAAGTAGATCCACGCACTGAATTAGCCGTAGATTTATTAGGTATTCAAATAAATCGGGAGGAGCTAACTAAGACATTTATGACGATTTCAAATTAAAAAAGACCCTTTAGTCACCATGATTTGAACAAAAAGATTTCGGCGCTGTAAGGGTTAGGCAGGGAGTGGGTCCAGTATAATGTATTGGACACCGCGGTCCATCTGTCCCTCCCGCGACAAATCCAATTAGAAGATTCCCGGCCCCCAATTTGGCAAAGCATGGCCGTGTCATTTCTGTCTAGAAATGCCAGCCTGTTTTTATGTCATCCCTGTCTTCCCGGCTTCCTCCCGTCTCCCCGGTTCTTCCCGGCGCACCTCCCTCCCCTCCCTCGTGTTTCCCGGGTTCTCAGCACCATACTCTTCCCAGCGGGGCATACAACTTGGATATAACTTGACACTTGGACTGCAGAGGGATGCGGAGTGTATTTTTGGAAATATAAGTAAGCCAGTGACTGGGTATCTCGTATGTTTTGCTAACTATAGGGGTTTAAACACTTCTCCTTTGTTCACGGACAATATATAGATAATTATGATGTAATAACATTAATTAAACAGTCTGATATTGGAGCGAAATTTTTATGCATCGCCTCTGACAGTGTTATACTCAGTATGTTGGATTTGCCTAACAATGCTCATATACACGAAAACAAAAGTATTTCTCAAGTAATCAAAATAACGATAATCCATAAAACAAATGTACACTGAATGTGATTTAGAAACGATATTTATTTTATTTTATTCACCGGAAATATCGTGATTGCTTAAACTTGTATGTAACAAATAATGGGTGAAGTCAAGTCATATAATATTTGTTGCTAGCCGCGACGCTGCCGACTCATGCATTCGTTATCATCCAATGTAATAATGTAACTCACTGTAATTCACACATATACTTAAATGATTTTCGTTTGAAATGTCTTTTCAATTTACTAATCAATTTACACTGGTGTTTTTTCATTTTGTTTGGAAATTTCATTTCAGGTGACTGCATGTTATGTGTAACTGTAATTGTATACAGTCCGCAGCCGATCCAGAGATTGCCGGGAGCGCGTTAGTTACGGCATTCCTGGGGTAACAGGCTCCTATCGGGATTATACCCGTGTCGCGTTGATCCCTTAACCTGCTCGGACGGGCAATTGGTACAGTGCGGAATCAATTCCGGGCCAGCGTCGCGGACGCTGGCCCGGAATTGATTTCGCACCGTGCCGGGATCTCTTGGAGATCGTCTCCGGTTGTCATGCTGTGACATGCGGGGTGTTCTCGCAGCGGCCTCCATGTCAAGGGGGGATAAGCTATCTGGCCCGCTAACTGAGAATGAATTGCCCTTCTGGATCCGCAACGTGCCCCGGACAGACCTGCTGTGCAAAAGCAAACAGTGGTATCTCCTCATTTCTAAGTGAGCAGTTACCGCCTTTTGCATTTGCACTGCAGGTGGACAGAAAGATATGCAGCTGCCAAGACAGACGCAATAACAAGATGCTAGCAATAAGACTCGGGTGGATGATGAATGTGGTAGTATAGATTGGAATATTATGGAAATGAAACGAGGTACATTCGTGTTTTCTGACGTAAATCTTTGTTGAGTCAAGCGTCAGGGGTCTCCAATGTGAGGGAAAACAGAAAGTTATTGTGCGAAATACAATATGTCAGGTAAGATAATAAAAAAGAGAAGTGCATGGTGGTTGATTTCCATAAACATATTGAGACGATTTCAGAACGTCTCAAGATAATATAAAACTATCGTCACATAATATAATAATTTGAAAACGAATAAAGTCGGTATTTTTCTATGAGAATGATTGATGCCACATGCGTCAGGTTCCATCTACATTTACATAACAATCAATTAAACGTTGGATTTCGTGCAGTGGTTAGGTAGTTTGTTTTGGATCATCTGTTCTGGTGGTGAATGAAGGCACACAACATTTCAGCAGATAATAGGCGAACACAACAGAAACGTAACGTATTTCCAGCAGGCTAGGCCAGAGCTATTTTAAATACAATGTAAATACAGCGGCTTGATTTTCACATGATAACAATGATAACACAGTATTCATACATTTTAGCTTAATGTTGAAGGAAAGCGTTAGAATATGGCTTACTATTCTTCAGTGGCACATCAAACGCTAGTATATGCTTCGGCAACAAATAAAAAGTAAGCTTTTTCTGTGCATAATATACCTCTGCGCGGCAATATTACCATTGTCAAGCTGTACATGAAATGGTACACTCTTTTCATAGCGAAATTTGAAACAGTTGTTTCGTTCTTATGCGTTTAAATCACAACTAAGCGCTACGGCATTATTCACATAGCCACCCATGATGATGAGGTTAACCCTTTAACCGCCAAATTATTTAATCTGAATTTTTACCCACTTAAATTTGTGTCTCGCTGACGCGATCCACAACTTCAAGTGTGTAAAAATTATTCACATTTGACAAAATGGAGGTCAACTGTTTTCAAATATTGCTGATTGATGTCACATTTTATCTTTAACATGTTTAAAAGGTGGAACTTAATGTGCTAATAAAAAATGAAAAACCGAATATATGCGGCACCGGCGGTTAAAGGGTTAAATCCATCTTAGAAGTACATATAGAAAGGTGATGCAGCTGTCAGCAACATCAACTTGCTATATACTTCAGCTACTAGACGAATCAAAACTTCCATCTTGTCTATAGGAAAGTTTGTTAATTCCTCGTCTTGAATTAGAGTCACGTTTTCCTCACGGGCGACTGGCAAAGTGAACATGGAGTCAATTTGACCCTCTGTAACCTTGTTAACCTCACGAGTTCGCCAGATGATTGCATTACAAGGACATCCACTGGTCTCTCTGTGTGAAAATACAGCTGAACCGATAAGGCTTGTTAGCTAACAAAGTTATTGTGGTCAGTCAACACTGATTTAGATGAAGAAAATGCACGTGCTGTGCTTCCATTATTCACCTCACAGCAGTAGTTCACTCTGACCTGTGGGGGAAATGCCACAATTTCGCCGTTTCTCTGCCTACACATTGTGTAGTAATTTAGCAATCGGGCGATGCGGTTTCAGATATGAAGCAATAACAATCGTCAAAATGTTTTTTAGGTCGCGATATAAGATTGATACTTTATACCCGTTAAGTTATCTACTTAAATTTTCACCCTGGTACCACGACCCACAACTTCAAGTGGGTTAAAATTACTCGTTATTAACCCTTTACCCCCGGTGTTGCATATACTCGGGTTTTCAATTTTTATTAGCACATTAAGTACCACATTTTAAATATGTTAAAGATAAAATATGACATCAACCAGCAAGATTTGAAAAGAGTTTACCTTAATTTTGTCAAATCTGAATAATTTTCACTCACTTGAAGTTGTGGATCGCGTCAGCGAGACGCAACTTCAAGTGGGTGAAAATTCAGATTGAATAATTTGGCGGTTAAAGGGTTAATTAAAATTTAGACCAAATATTTGCAAATCTTGATAGTTTTACAATAATTTCACACCCAAAAACAGCGATTTGGTCCGATAATAAAACGAATTGATAACGATTATAGTCGTGTTCAGCTCAGCCCACAGGGTTAATTTAGACACTGTGTCAAATAGTGACGTGCTTAACTTTGACCCTTTAACCGCCGGTGTCGCATATATTCGGGCTTTCAATTTTTATTAGCACATTAAGTACCACATTTTAAATATGTTAAAGATAAAATGTGGCATCAACCAGCAATACTTGAAAAGAGTTTACCTTCACTTTGTCAAATCTGAATAATTTTCACTCAATTGAAGTTGTGGATCGGGTCAGCGAGACTCAACTTCAAGTGGGTGAAAATTAAGATTGAATAATTTGGCAGTTAAAGGGTTAAAGTGCTGAAATATTTATATATAAACCAACAGACCAAACGGTTATTTCCATTTGAAATCATCATGGTTATTTCCATTTGAAATCATCATGTCTTAGTTAGCTCTTTCCGCTTTATTTGAATACCCATATTATGGGTCTACGGACTTATAAATATGTTTCCTCTACTGACCTCTAGTGCGCTGATCGATCAGCCGTCAGAATCTGACGTCTACTGACGTCAGATTTTGACGCTTAAAGTCGGTGCCCGCTCTAAAAGTTTTACCCTTCAATCGTCAGTCATGATATTCGTTTGGTATATTTTAATTGTCACATTAAATACCGGCTTTCAAACGCGAACGTCACACCAATCAGCAAGATTTGAAAATCATTACCTCGATTTTGTCGAATCCTAATATTTTTCACTCGCTTGAATTTGCAATTAAAAAAACTTGGCGGTTAAAGGGTGAATGTTGAGCCAATGTCTTCTGGCTTGAAGTTCAGTCTATATTTGCCATATTATTATATCGAGATTCCATATCATAGTAAAAACTATCCAAATACCGGCTCAGTCCGAATCATATGTTATGGTTATTTTGTTATTGATAAAATCATTACTCAAGACGCGAATATTGCAATGGAAGTGTCAACTTTTATGGTCACTTTACCCTTGCTTTATGTAGTAGTGCTATCTAAGTTACTGAATTTGTTCAATTGGATTTGGGTTGTTAATTTGTCAATTTATGAATACTATTGACAGGCTGAACTACAATTTTTGTCATTCTAAGAGCACGACGAAGCAGCAGGTGAAAAATAGTCCACAAAGAGCAGAGCATTACAGAGCAAGCAGTGGCGCGCAAAGACAAACAGCAGTAACTGCTCACTTTTCAAGTGAGCAGTTACCGCTGTTTGTCATTGCACTGCGGAGGGGACATCCTCTTTTCACCGGAGCTAATACCATCTTGATCAAACGTTCAATAAAGCTGCCATAGTGGCCGCAATCGGCCGACTTATTACGATCTCTCTCATTGTGCTGCCATCGATTGCAGGCTGCAGGGCGCCCCTCCCGCACCGGCCACGCCGAGCTTCTATTTGACATCTTGTTCTTTCGCTTCCTGGCTCGGCCATGTCCATGGGCCGCTGAAAGCCAGCACCGTCCCCGGGTGTCCGTCCAAATTGGCCAAATTGTTTGCACGGTGTTTAAGCGTGGCTCACGCTGCAAAACCGTGTTATTTGTTCTGTAGGGCATCGCCGCCAATACGGCTTGATTGCTTAATGGTGGCAGTCAAAGACTTTACCTCCCCTGTGGGTGCTGGGTCAGGCGGGAGGGCGAGCAGATCCAGATAAAGAGGAGGAAGGGGAGCGAATCCCGGGGTTGGAGCTGGGACTGCTTTAGGCCAGTCCCCGAAAACGCGACACATTGAAAAAATGTTGATTTACTGCTGGCCAGCGTCACGGACATCAAGTCAACATTGTTTGCGTTTGCTGATGTGACAGTCAGCTACCTGGTGTCCCCAAACGAACACGAGACACGGATTCGATGTTGTTTCAATGTTGGGCCAGAGTCGCAGACTGTGGTACAGCCTCGATTTACTTAGGATCCGTGTCTCGTTTTTTCTGAGCTATTAAACGAAAACAGCTCCGTGTACATTGACCTAATGACGGGCTAACATCGCAGACATTGAACCCGAAATTTATAAAACATTGCATTAATCTTTATTATCTACGACGCTGGTTTAAATTTTTAAAAACTTTGTGTTCTGGAAATAGAGAGCAAACCCTATCGGTTGATAGAATAATCATAATCCATTAACTCTTGTCCTGCTGAATTGCTTCAATCGTATTTTTCTTCATTTGAAGCTGGAATTGCTAACGCAATTTCCAGCCTTAAATGACGAAAAATATTACCATTTATGAAAAATAGACATGTCTAAAATTAAATTAATGGATCAACTAAGCATCTACTAAAAATTATTTTATCAAAATTAAGTGATATATTTATTGATCTAAAACATCCTTAACCCCGTATATACCCGGGCATAGTAGGACAAGGGTTAATAATAGCCAGTGTTTGTCTACCTGGTTATTATGGTGTATGACAGGATACTCATCCCCTGATTTTTTTTAGTTACGGTACTTCCTTCATTATCTATGCGAGATATAAATATAAAAAATCAGGATAAAACGATTAGCTTGGCAGTGAAAGCTCAATTATCTCAAATATATTAGTTTTGTCGTCTTGCTTTAGCCCAAATCTATAACAGTTCGATGAACAGTAAACATGCCTTACATGTAGTCACCAGATACTCGTATACTTAGAACGCAGTGATGTATATAACTTAACCCGCCAAGTTCACAAATTTAAATTTGCACCCACTTAAAGCTGTGGATCCCTGTATATCAAGTGTGGTTGAAAATTAGAAAAGAAAAATACTCCTCAGTTAAAATAATCTGAAGAA
>OZ024910.1:38247247-38647247 GCA_964017125.1 Flabesymbios commensalis | reverse complement strand
CTCACTCACTCACTCACCCACTCACTCACTCACTCACTCACTCACTCACTCACTCACTCACTCACTCACTCACTCACTCACTCACTCACTCACTCACTCACTCACTCACTCACTCACTCACTCACTCACTCACTCACTCACTCACTCACTCACTCACTCACTCACTCACTCACTCACTCACTCACTCACTCACTCACTCACTCCCTCACTCACTCACTCACTCACTCACTCACTCACACCTAAATGCACAGCTTTTCACAACTTATATCCAGCATGTCAATATGAAGCTCCAGGTTTATTTCTGTGCAGGAATGACAAGTTTTCTCGAGCCCCACTTTACATTGCAGTCACGCTTCTGTGGAAGAATGTATCATAAATATATTAAGATAATCTATTGATCGGGTCGCACAAATCCTATCTTCTGTCCGGTCTTCAGACTGTTTTGTTGCGAATTCCCCTATCCAAAATAAAAGACAGTAAGTTAAGTATTTTTGTTGGAAATATATAACTTTTTCAGACGGTTAATCTGTGTTGTCTGATTATTACTCGGAACGGGATTTTATAATGCGTGAATGCACCCATGTAAACCATATTCAATTTATTAAATGAGGTATACGTTTTCTCATTTTTTTTGCTGTAATTAAAAAAAATAATGAATGAATGAATGAATGAATGAATGAATGAATGAATGAATGAATGAATGAATGAATGAATGAATGAATAAAAGAATGAATGAATGAATGAATGAATGAATGAATGAGTAAAATAGATTAATGCAACTTTTGGCGACTTTTCACACACATTATGTCAACCCTTTCAGTGCGGGGACCGACTTTAGACGTAGAGAATTTTAAAAATATTATGGCTGTAGATATAGCACAGGTATTCAAATGAGCAGAGAGTTTACTGAGACATTTATAATGATTAAAATTGAAAAAAAACATTTGATCTCCATGGTTTATACGATGTCAGCGTTGTATAAGGTCAAACTGGCCCGGGAAACCGGGAGAATAGTACGATGAATCAGAAGATCAGCCACTCGTCAAATGCACAAAGTAACTGCTATAGACTTTATTGTTAGTTATTATGAGCTCAGATGTCAGCGTGTGACATTTTGTGAAACCTTTTTGAAGATCAAGTCATGTCTGCTGCGCTGTCGTTTCACGAACGTGACAGTATTGGTTTCGGCGCAAACAAATGAGGCTAGTCCGGGCCAGTTTACGTTGAGCTCACGCCACGTGACTCACCTTATATGGGCACGGCATATGACCTTTGACCTGGACGTGTCAGGATGCATCAGGCTTTGCCACGGGGGTTGGTCTCAATGACCTTCACCCTGCAGTCTTTTCCACCTACCGCAAAACTAGAAAGTTATCCGTAGTCGATGTTCTTCCCTGCAAGGGCAAGTCTTAGAAGATAGAGCCAATGTTGATTTGATATTGGTACAGCGTCGTAGACGCTGGGCCAATATCAAATCAACATTGGCTTATCGTCTTATGTTTGCAGGGACTTTATTTACTGTGCTGTTTGGAATGAGAATGAGAGATTCACTTAAATGTCATTTTGAGTCAATGTTCTGAACGTTGTGGCTCTAGGCCTATTGCAACAAAAGGAAATCGGAAGAAGGCATATGCCATGTGATGTTTTCCATCGCTTTTATTGAATCTTCCTTGCATGTTCCCATACGATATCTTCTATATTAACCGGAATATAAGCCGACATATTTATTCTCGGTATTGATGTAAACGATATTATGTTTTGCTGATGTAATGTTGACGGTCCCCACGCTGAAAGAATTAAAATATATCCAATGGCCGTAGATCCATAACATAGGTATTCAAATGAATCAGAAAAAAGCTAACTAATACATTTATGATGATTTTAAATCGAAAAAAACCATTTGGTCTCCATGGTTTATACAAAATAATTCAGCGTTAGGGTTGCATTGTATGATCTGTCAGTTCATCAAGTTACACACACTCATCCAGATAAGTTGTGGTCACCATTGTGAATAAAACTAATCCCTCTCCTACTTTACCCATAATATCAGTATGTGGAAAACGTCCGTACATCAATCAATGAAATGATAAATCAATCATGTTTTTACATGTTTGACATGTTTAAGGGTTGTCAAATAACACTGACGTTTTAAAAATATGGATTTTTTGAAAATTTACATCTAAAAAGCTATGCCAATTTCGTACCTACATGGACAGTGAGAAATGATGGGATCCGCAATATGGGTAAAAACAATACCTTTACAGTAAGTGCCCTGTGGGTTTACGGCAGCCGGCCGGTTATTAGTAAAGTGGCCGAACACCCCCCTCGTCCTCCCCCCGCCAGTCAGCTAGCACGTCATCATTACCGACTAATAAAAACAGTGGTTCTATTCCAGCTCAATGCGTTGACACAATGTTGATTCAATGCTGGACCAGCGTCGCAGACGCTCGCCCAGCATTAAACCTGCATGTTAACAACACTGTCATCCAGCTCAAATATCTTCTCCGCGATTTTTCTTGAAGAAGGTTTGCGGCTAGTTGTTTTTAATGGAACAGGACGACTCATCTTTCAAACGCACCGCATCCAAAGGGAAAACATTATTCTTTTGCAGCCAACGTTGTACTGGTAATGATTGTATCACATTTTCCAGGACGGCCACCTGAGTTTTATCATGTTTGTCCGAGGATTATTTTACCCCAGTTCTGACTGCTTTTTTTAGAGAAAGACTCATTTTACGTCAGGCTCCACGTCTTAATAGCGAGATAGATTAATAGCTTTTAACAGCTTTAAGATAAAGTCAAACTTTGTGATTTGTAAATCTAACGAACCCAACTTATGGGTGATTTTGCAAAACGGATTTGAAACTTTACGAAGTAACCCTTTAAAGCCTGAGCTCATCATTGTCATCTATCTTCACTACAAGCCAGCTCCATAAATTTTTTCGTTCAAAACCCTTTTAGGCTTAAGAAAATTTAGGCATACTTCAGGGATTCAAAATGATGTGTTGGTGCATTGTGAAGGTTAAAGGGCTAATTCTGTGGGTATCAGAAATCGAAACAGAAAGAAAACAATTGTTACCTCAGTGTTTTGTCCATCGTCCGCGAAACTGGCCCAACATTAACATAATTATTGAAATTTGTAATGTTGTTTATTTTGTATATAATAATACAATAACACATTCTAACCGTCTAAATCATATTTTGCCATTCGTGTCTCTTCTTCATTCCATGTTTAACAAACAATGATATTTAGTACAACTGAAATATCATTGGAGCACATAAATTCTAAAAACTCATTGAAGGTACAATCAGCAATTACATCTCTCGGATAACTATATCCTAACTCAATGGACATATTAGGAGAATATTTCTAGATCTACATCACGTTTGCTGGCTCACATAATATAATCCTGCGCAGTCATATAGGCTGATCTGCTAATAGTGAAACCCTATTTTATCCAAGTTAATACACGATGACTATATCACAATCAAGCAATAGTCAATTAACCCTTTAACCGCCAAATTATTAAATTTGAATTTTTACCCACTTGAAGTTGTGTCTCGCTGACGCGATCCACAACTTCAAGTGAATGAAAATTATTCAGATTTGACCAAATGGAGGTCAACAATTTTCAAATCTGACTGATTGGTGTTGCGTTTTATTTTCACCATGTTTAAAAACTGATAGGCAATGTGCTAATAAAAATGTTAAAAACGAATATAATCGGCACCGGCGGTTAAAGGGTTAAGTATAGTCCGACACAGACGTATGTTATTGTAACCATTTATAGCGAAAAACAATATCATGAAACAAAAATTGACTAGCCTAAATGAAAAACCACCACACCTAAACGTATTATTGTGTTGGCCTTAAACAGCCCATCCTATCTGCGAATGTCATCTTCCACGTTTTCAATCAGAATAAGAGGTTGAGGGTGAAATAGTAGACCAATAAAAGCTGACCAGACGACTGACTGGTGCAGGGACCTCGCCCCAATAACGCGTCACGCACCTGCCGTATTACGCACGCACGATTGGACGCGAATGTCGCTACGTGAAGGCGACGTACCGCGCGGTGCGTGTGAAGTGATGGAATCTTGGCATGATAATACATCTGAATTGTGCATCTGGTTTTTTTCATTCTTTTTTGCCATTACACCGCTAAGAATGACTATAGCTGTTCTAGATTACCTTATCTGATTATAACTTATCTAGTTATTGGGAACAAAATGTATGATTATACATCAAGATTAGAAAATGTTTGGTCCAAAATTAAAGTAATATGAGTAATTTTCACCCACTTGAAGTTGTGGGTCGCGGTAGCGAGACACAACTTCAAGTGGTTGAAAATTTGAATTATTTTATTTATCGGTTTGAAATAAGATGGAATTTCTAAAGCAAATTCCAAATTCAAATGAGGAGAAGCATATTTTTATTCTGAAAAATAACCCATCTGAACAGCTGAATTTATTACCTGCTCTTCTAGCCAAGCCGGGCCAGATATGCCTTTTACTTGAATCAAATACTTAGCAAATTAGAAATTGCTGAAACGATGAATGTATGGAAATAAAACATTGTTAAACTTATACCTTTGTAGTCATAATTTGAATGATGTTATTACGTTGGGCGTCAATATATCGTCCCGTTGGATATGAAAGGGTGTATCTGCCACTGTGTGAAGTGCAGACACACCCTTTCATATCCAAGGGGACGATATAAATGTTGACTTTCGAAGTTAAAGAGTTATTCCCTCGGGTCATAATGTAATCACATGATACACGTGTGGAGGGCACCGCATGACCTTGCCATCCATCCTTGTTTAATACCATGTTTACTCTGGCTGGTCAGCACGGACTTGTGTCACACGCGTAACATTACGACCATATTGGCAATCAAATTCCAAATTAACCAATATAACGACTGTTGTCACGGGAATAGCCATCTCAGCAAACACAAAACATTTGTATAACATTTGTACAACGTCGGCCCAACGTCTTCGACGTTGGACCAACATTGTACAAATGTTATACAAATGTTTTGTGTTAAGTGGGATTTGAAATCGTTCAGTATATTAATCAGAGCGTCCTATCTGCCAATCAAATGACTGACAGATGGGAGGTCTTGCTTCAGATTCAGAAGGTAACTGCACTGTGTACAATATCAGAGATATGAAGCTATGTTTAGAAACCATACATTTTCTCAACACTATATCCCCAGTAAACACGAAACATTAATTTGTATAACATTTGTACAATGTTGGCCCAACGTCATAGACGTTGGGCCTATGGGAAGACGTTAGGCCTACGTTATGCAAATTTTATACAAATGTTTTGTGTTTGCTGGGATAACACCTATTAAAAATATTTAAATTGTCAGGAAATATAATTTGGTTTTCAATATAATAAACATTGTGATCTAGCCCCCCCCCCCCAAAAAAAATATATTTCGTTTGCGGCCACCTTGGATTATTTCGAATTCGCCTTATAGAAATGCCCCGATATTTTATATGTAGTTTCATTCGATTCGGTAATCATGATAACGTAGGTGTATACACAAAAATTATGATTCTATGTCAATTAGAACTGGAAATATTGCCCAGATTATATAATATCGCTAATATCATACCCACATACTCAGGAGTATCAGTCAATGAGGGTGTAGATAGTAGGGGGTGGGGTGCACGGTAACGTGGTCCGCAGACTTCGTGTATATTATTATGTTATCCGCCACCAAAAAAATCTACTAAAAAATCAATTTTGACATTTCTGACTCTACCAACCCTTTTGTGTGATCGGTCATAATTATATATCCTTGGTGTTGGTTGTCATAGTCGCTCCTACTATGTCCCAATGCTGCTCATTGCTATTTTACAATACTACAGTTATACAGTCACATGTAGTACAGCCATTAACCCTTTACCCGCCACATTATTTATTTTTATTTTTCACCCACTTGAACTTGTGTATCGCTGACGCGATCCACAACTTCAAGTGAGTGAAAATTATTCAGATTTTACAAAATGGAGGACAACTCTTTTCAAATCTTGCTAATTGATGTCACATTTCATCTTTAACATGTGTAAAATATGGTACTCAATAAAAAATGGAAAACCGAATATATTGGGCACCGGCAGTTAAAGGGTTAACCCTTATCCTGCTGATCACGACTGTTGTCGTTTTAAATCTGTTTTAACCCTTTAACCGCCAAGTGAGTGAAAATTATTCAGATTTGACAAAATGAAGGTCACCTGTTTTCAAATATTGCTGATTGATGTCACATTTTATCTTTAACATGTTTAAAAGGTGATACTTAGTGTGCTAATAAAAAAAGAAAAACCGAATATATGCGACACCGGCGGTTAAATGGTTAATAGCCGTCCAAATCACTGTCATTGGGAATGAAATGTATGCATAACAGCAAGATTTGCAAATATTTGTGCTCAGATTAAATAAATATGAGTAATTTTCAGCCACTTGAAGTTGTGGGTCGCGGTAGCGAACCACAACTTCAAGTGGGTGGAAATTTAAATAAATTAGCAAGATAAGGGTTTAATACTATATTACTGTAGATCTGGTAATTTTCGCGTGTTTAAATTTTCGCGAATTTATGATTTTGGGACTTTTCACGAAGTTTGGAATTCGCAAATTTTCATTTTTTCTTTATTAGCGCTACTATATTAATAAGACTAGTTTAGCCTGTCACATGACGAGATCGGCCAATCACCGCCGTCATTCAGCTGTTATTTAAATTAGGGGGTGGAATACCGGAATTGGGCCGGAGATTCTCCTGATGATGGTGAGATGTATCCGATAAAACTCCCTCTTGACACAAGATTCGAAACTCGAGAACGAGCACGCTACCACTCTGTCGCGTGTCACAAAATCTTTATAAATGAGCGAGACGAATTTTGTTTTGTTCAAGCCTGAATAAGGCAGAACAGTGTAGCAGTCAACAGGGTTCGAAAGACAACACTGTAAGATGAGCTCTAATCTACTTTGAAACTGATTACCAAAGTCAAACCCGACTTCAATTATAAACTTTATATTTTTTTCTCCTCAACTTATTAGGTTTGATTCAGATTACGCGGATAAGTGGGCATATAAAATCATAGTCCAATCTACAGTCGTACGGATAGTGAAAAAGACGATTAGTCTCTCAAATATCAAATGTGCGCATCTCAAGCTGTGACGATGAGGCACAGCTAATGGCGAGCTAAGTCAAGTTAATAAATATTGTTTCCTGTCCAATTTAATTGCCCATATTTCCGAATAATTGACATCTCTAGTTGTGTATTATGATTATTTCGATTCTAGGATTACAAAAGCAATTTCCTGCTGGACCATCTCATCTCGGCTTTCTCTGCAGACGTTTCTGCGTTTTAATGTTATCAGAGATAAGTTCTCCCAAGTAATGGTTTGTTTTTCACAGGTGACATTTACTCCACTAAACACAATGCATTTTGTGTACCATTTATACAATGATGGACCAACGTCGAAGACGTTGGGCCGACGTTGTATAAATGTTATACAAATGTTGTGTGTTTACTGAGGTAAATGTCACCTGTGTAAAAAACATACCATTACTTACATATACACAACTGGAACTTTACTGATCATCAAAGGATGTTTTATCTTGTGTTGAGGCAAAGTGATCTGCCATCTGACGTACCTCCAGAACTCTTGAGGTAACATCACGGCAGATAGAAGCTTGAAGTCGGAACATAATGTCATCCTCTTCAACACATTAGATTTCATTAACCCTTTAACAGCCAAAATATTCAATCTGAATTCTTACCCACTTGAGTTGTATCTCGCTGACGCGATCCACAACTTCAAGTGAGTGAAAATTATTCAGATTTGACAAAATGCAGGTCAACTGTTTTCAAATCCTGCTGGCTGATGTCGCATTTTACCTTTAACATATTTAAAAATGTGGTACTTAATGTGCTATAAAAAATGAAAACCCGAATATATGCGGCACCGGCGGTTGAAGGGTTAATATGGTTAAGTGAAGCATGTTTCGTTATGCTCAAACGCGATTGTCAACTGATATCACACCTGCCTTTGTTTCAGAAAATGGAATTAAGCTGTCTAAGCATGAAAATATTCATTATGATTATAATTACAAATTGAAGGAACTGACAGCAATTAGGTACCTCGTGAATTTTTTTGTATAATCAGTTAATAACCATACAGCCGCTAAGGGGTCCCATTTATATTTTACCCGCTTGACGTTGTTTCTCGCTACCGCAACGCAAAACTTCAAGTGAGTGAAAATTACTCATATTTGTTTACCTTTTTAATCGCCAGCAAATATTTTATTCTGGGTTTTCATTTTTTTATTAGTACGTTAAACACCAACTTTCAAACATGCTAAGGACAAAATGTGATATCAATCATTACGCTTTCAAAACCGTTGACTTACATGCTGTCAAATCTGAATAATTTTTATTCACTTGAAGTTGCGAATCGCGTATGCTAATTTTGTAAAACAGAATGATATAGGAGATGCACTTCACTATTTACTTTGCTGTGTTTATTTCGAAAAAAATCGTAGAAAATATATAGATACTATATAAGACACAATATACTATACATATACTATACGTGTGAAGTGATGGAATCTTGGCATGATAATACATCTGAATTGTGCATCTGGTTTTTTTCATTCTTTTTTGCCATTACACCGCTAAGGACAAAATGTGATATCAATCATTACGCTTTCAAAACCGTTGACTTACATGCTGTCAAATCTGAATAATTTTTATTCACTTGAAGTTGCGAATCGCGTATGCTAATTTTGTAAAACAGAATGATATAGGAGATGCACTTCACTATTTACTTTGCTGTGTTTATTTCGAAAAAAATCGTAGAAAATATATAGATACTATATAAGACACAATATACTATACATACGACCTTCCACTATTTACCTTCAAGAACTCTTTAAACAGATAAAGGGCGAAAAGCTTAAACAGTTGACTTCTTTTGCCAACATAATAATTTGTAAATTTTAGAAATAATTGTATACTATTGTATCATGTGCTAACGCCTTCTTGGCAACTTTGTGTTGTCTTCTACTAAAGAAGACCATCAGAATAAACTTTTTGTTACTTGTTACGTGTTATTTGTTGTAAGCAAGACACAACTTCAAGTGGTTGAAAATTCAAATAAAGAGACATGGCGGTTAAGGGGTAAATTTAGGACAGAAACATTGCAAATGTTGTTGAAACACTCATTTAATTTCCAATAACCTTGTTTTAATCTGCTAATAAAATGAAATAAACACGATTATAGTCGTGCTTAGCTCACAAAGGGTTGGAGCAATCTGGGCTTTCATTGGTGGATTCAAGTGGGAAAATAAATTCAAGTATTTTTTATTCATCTTGAGGTGGGAATTGCGGCAGCAATTCGCACCTCAAGATGAATAAAATACCTAGGCGTTAAAAAATTAAAATGTGAAATTGTAATTAAGATCCGAGAGCAATTATGTTTCTCATTCAAATGTCACCTTTGTTCGATGAAAAAGTAGCTTAACTCTATTGAGCCTTGGGCTCTGCAGCGCAAATGCAAAAAGCAGTAACTGCTTACTTGAAAGGAGAGCAGTTACGAAATTGTACTCCTAATCAAGGGGGGAGGGGTGAAATATTACTATTTGCAAGCAATCAGCTTATTAATTACTTTTATGATCACCTGCTCATCCAGGATAATAATGTGTTACGTGGATTAATTATCCAGTCATCTGCGATCACAATGAAAACATACAGGCAATTAACTACCCAAATGCGTGCTGGCAACGCATTTATCTACCTATCACAACGCAGATGTTGCAATATAATAGATAACATTATTAACTATTTAATCGCCACTTCCCATTTAAATAAAAAATATATATTATCACAATACCAACTTTTGAACATGTTAAAGGAAACAATTGAAAACAATCAACAAGATTTCAAAATCGTTGAACTGCATTTTGTCAAATCTTAATAATTTCACCTAGCGTGAAGTTGTAAATCGCGTCAGAGAGACACAACTTCAAAAGAATGATAATTCAAATTAAACCATTTTGGCGGTTAAAGGGTTAAACGAACAATGCGGCATTACAATAATTGTAATCATATAATTATATAATTTGCTGGGATATTCACTTTTATTTCCAAATTAATTATTATTCGACCGATATCTGATTTCACTAATAAAAATGCCCATATTTTTGCCAAGTAAACTTAATGTATCAGCGGCATCAAATTGTTCCTATCCATTCATTAACCCTTGTAGGCCTAAACGTGACATTATGGTGACAGAATATTGTGACGGCGATAAACGTGTTTGCTGTTTCATTTCTATGCATTTTGTATTTACTGACCCGACGCATTATATCGAGAGTAATATAAATCCCCCATCACATGTCAACGCATATTCATCACATCTTTGCGTATCACGTTTACATGAGCCTCTCATTAAAATGTCACTAAAATCACTAGAATTTTGTTCATGTACAGACTAGCCATGCTCAACTAGGCCAGGAAATGTTAACAGATTTTAGCTATTTTTCTTATCGCTGCTGAAACTGCTACTGTTATTTATTGATATTGCTATTGTCGCTGATGCTGATTTGACTACTGCTATTGCTGTTGGTACTGATTGATACTGATACTACTTACCGGTACTGAAATACTGCTACTGCTACTAATGTTACTGAATACCGGAATTGGGCCGGAGATTCTCCTGATGATGGTGAGATGTATCCGATAAAACTCCCTCTTGACACAAGATTCGAAACTCGAGAACGAGCACGCTACCACTCTGTCGCGTGTCACAAAATCTTTATAAATGAGCGAGACGAATTTTGTTTTGTTCAAGCCTGAATAAGGCAGAACAGTGTAGCAGTCAACAGGGTTCGAAAGACAACACTGTAAGATGAGCTCTAATCTACTTTGAAACTGATTACCAAAGTCAAACCCGACTTCAATTATAAACTTTATATTTTTTTCTCCTCAACTTATTAGGTTTGATTCAGATTACGCGGATAAGTGGGCATATAAAATCATAGTCCAATCTACAGTCGTACGGATAGTGAAAAAGACGATTAGTCTCTCAAATATCAAATGTGCGCATCTCAAGCTGTGACGATGAGGCACAGCTAATGGCGAGCTAAGTCAAGTTAATAAATATTGTTTCCTGTCCAATTTAATTGCCCATATTTCCGAATAATTGACATCTCTAGTTGTGTATTATGATTATTTCGATTCTAGGATTACAAAAGCAATTTCCTGCTGGACCATCTCATCTCGGCTTTCTCTGCAGACGTTTCTGCGTTTTAATGTTATCAGAGATAAGTTCTCCCAAGTAATGGTTTGTTTTTCACAGGTGACATTTACTCCACTAAACACAATGCATTTTGTGTACCATTTATACAATGATGGACCAACGTCGAAGACGTTGGGCCGACGTTGTATAAATGTTATACAAATGTTGTGTGTTTACTGAGGTAAATGTCACCTGTGTAAAAAACATACCATTACTTACATATACACAACTGGAACTTTACTGATCATCAAAGGATGTTTTATCTTGTGTTGAGGCAAAGTGATCTGCCATCTGACGTACCTCCAGAACTCTTGAGGTAACATCACGGCAGATAGAAGCTTGAAGTCGGAACATAATGTCATCCTCTTCAACACATTAGATTTCATTAACCCTTTAACAGCCAAAATATTCAATCTGAATTCTTACCCACTTGAGTTGTATCTCGCTGACGCGATCCACAACTTCAAGTGAGTGAAAATTATTCAGATTTGACAAAATGCAGGTCAACTGTTTTCAAATCCTGCTGGCTGATGTCGCATTTTACCTTTAACATATTTAAAAATGTGGTACTTAATGTGCTATAAAAAATGAAAACCCGAATATATGCGGCACCGGCGGTTGAAGGGTTAATATGGTTAAGTGAAGCATGTTTCGTTATGCTCAAACGCGATTGTCAACTGATATCACACCTGCCTTTGTTTCAGAAAATGGAATTAAGCTGTCTAAGCATGAAAATATTCATTATGATTATAATTACAAATTGAAGGAACTGACAGCAATTAGGTACCTCGTGAATTTTTTTGTATAATCAGTTAATAACCATACAGCCGCTAAGGGGTCCCATTTATATTTTACCCGCTTGACGTTGTTTCTCGCTACCGCAACGCAAAACTTCAAGTGAGTGAAAATTACTCATATTTGTTTACCTTTTTAATCGCCAGCAAATATTTTATTCTGGGTTTTCATTTTTTTATTAGTACGTTAAACACCAACTTTCAAACATGCTAAGGACAAAATGTGATATCAATCATTACGCTTTCAAAACCGTTGACTTACATGCTGTCAAATCTGAATAATTTTTATTCACTTGAAGTTGCGAATCGCGTATGCTAATTTTGTAAAACAGAATGATATAGGAGATGCACTTCACTATTTACTTTGCTGTGTTTATTTCGAAAAAAATCGTAGAAAATATATAGATACTATATAAGACACAATATACTATACATACGACCTTCCACTATTTACCTTCAAGAACTCTTTAAACAGATAAAGGGCGAAAAGCTTAAACAGTTGACTTCTTTTGCCAACATAATAATTTGTAAATTTTAGAAATAATTGTATACTATTGTATCATGTGCTAACGCCTTCTTGGCAACTTTGTGTTGTCTTCTACTAAAGAAGACCATCAGAATAAACTTTTTGTTACTTGTTACGTGTTATTTGTTGTAAGCAAGACACAACTTCAAGTGGTTGAAAATTCAAATAAAGAGACATGGCGGTTAAGGGGTAAATTTAGGACAGAAACATTGCAAATGTTGTTGAAACACTCATTTAATTTCCAATAACCTTGTTTTAATCTGCTAATAAAATGAAATAAACACGATTATAGTCGTGCTTAGCTCACAAAGGGTTGGAGCAATCTGGGCTTTCATTGGTGGATTCAAGTGGGAAAATAAATTCAAGTATTTTTTATTCATCTTGAGGTGGGAATTGCGGCAGCAATTCGCACCTCAAGATGAATAAAATACCTAGGCGTTAAAAAATTAAAATGTGAAATTGTAATTAAGATCCGAGAGCAATTATGTTTCTCATTCAAATGTCACCTTTGTTCGATGAAAAAGTAGCTTAACTCTATTGAGCCTTGGGCTCTGCAGCGCAAATGCAAAAAGCAGTAACTGCTTACTTGAAAGGAGAGCAGTTACGAAATTGTACTCCTAATCAAGGGGGGAGGGGTGAAATATTACTATTTGCAAGCAATCAGCTTATTAATTACTTTTATGATCACCTGCTCATCCAGGATAATAATGTGTTACGTGGATTAATTATCCAGTCATCTGCGATCACAATGAAAACATACAGGCAATTAACTACCCAAATGCGTGCTGGCAACGCATTTATCTACCTATCACAACGCAGATGTTGCAATATAATAGATAACATTATTAACTATTTAATCGCCACTTCCCATTTAAATAAAAAATATATATTATCACAATACCAACTTTTGAACATGTTAAAGGAAACAATTGAAAACAATCAACAAGATTTCAAAATCGTTGAACTGCATTTTGTCAAATCTTAATAATTTCACCTAGCGTGAAGTTGTAAATCGCGTCAGAGAGACACAACTTCAAAAGGATGATAATTCAAATTAAACCATTTTGGCGGTTAAAGGGTTAAACGAACAATGCGGCATTACAATAATTGTAATCATATAATTATATAATTTGCTGGGATATTCACTTTTATTTCCAAATTAATTATTATTCGACCGATATCTGATTTCACTAATAAAAATGCCCATATTTTTGCCAAGTAAACTTAATGTATCAGCGGCATCAAATTGTTCCTATCCATTCATTAACCCTTGTAGGCCTAAACGTGACATTATGGTGACAGAATATTGTGACGGCGATAAACGTGTTTGCTGTTTCATTTCTATGCATTTTGTATTTACTGACCCGACGCATTATATCGAGAGTAATATAAATCCCCCATCACATGTCAACGCATATTCATCACATCTTTGCGTATCACGTTTACATGAGCCTCTCATTAAAATGTCACTAAAATCACTAGAATTTTGTTCATGTACAGACTAGCCATGCTCAACTAGGCCAGGAAATGTTAACAGATTTTAGCTATTTTTCTTATCGCTGCTGAAACTGCTACTGTTATTTATTGATATTGCTATTGTCGCTGATGCTGATTTGACTACTGCTATTGCTGTTGGTACTGATTGATACTGATACTACTTACCGGTACTGAAATACTGCTACTGCTACTAATGTTACTGATACTGATATTTACATCAGTTCAACTGCAATTACTAGACGAATGATTATATTGATCGCACGTCTGGCCAAACCTTTCAGTGCGGGGATCGTCTTTAACGTCAGAATCTGACGTCTATAGACGTCATATTCTGACGTTAAAGACGATCCCCGCACTGAAAGAATGGCTGTAGACCCATAGCGCAAATGAAGCAGAAAGAGCTAGCTACATGTACATGTAAGTCCTCTATGAAGATTTCAAAATGAAAAAAATTGATCTCCATGGCTTATATAAAGATATTTCAGCGTTGTAAGGGCTAGTAAACCCGCGCAAACAGTAAGTGTGTAAGTAAGTAAGTGATCTGAAGGGGGGGGGGGGGGTGTAGAACGTCTAATTATTCTGACCTGCTGATTACTGTAACTTGATCAGAATGAAAATTAGACAAGGTGTCAGTTTCACCTTCAGGTCTTTTTACGTTAATTAACCGTGTAGGTACCAATCACTGGTATAATAATTATTATTCTCTATCAGTATTGTTATCACTAATTTAAATCAAGCAGTTTGAAGGTAGAACGTGCGTTCAATTGGAAATATTTTTAAATTATTGGGTTCCAATTTTCGAAATATAAATAATTTTTACGCACTTGGAGTTGTGGCTCGCGTGAAGGAGACGCATCTCCAAGTGGATGGAACGTTCAATTAGATGGCCTGTGGATAAAATTCTAGCATTTTAGGTCCTGATATATAATAGAACAAAGGTCATTTATAACACGAGCTGGGCGAATATTCTTGATGTGCAATTTGAAACAGTATACACTGAGATTCACAATCCAGCAATAGGTCACACAATAAAAATCAGATATTATTTCAATCACGCAAGCCTCATACATATAGCAACAATGTATAATATGTGGGAAAATACTAGCATTATAGCTCAAAGTGTGGATCCAGGATGGTATAAAGTAGCTTGCTAATTATCCAGGTAGAGTGAATCACTGCCCATCCGCTCGCGGTGTTATATATCACTTCTCTTTAGGTCAGGCTATTACCTTTCTGCAAAAAGCTGTTTTCTCCAACTCAAAAAAAGGGACGTGGTAAGGTTAGCTAAAGCAACGAGCATAAAGGGCCTTCATATTTTTCGATAATAGCTGTCTCATAATTACAACTGTAATATTGTGTTTTTGTAGCCAATTTGTGCACTGTTTGTTTGGCTAAGAAGCACGTTTTTATGTTTGTTGTATTATTACAATATAACGTAATCGAATGGATGATGCTATTTAATATGACGCGCACAAATACTATGATCATGATAATGTTAATTTTATATAAGTGAATTAATTACTGTTCACAACAATATACTATTCATATCAAATGTGGTTCTAAAAAACATGATATCATCAACATGTATCATGATAATCATATGGTTCAACATTTCACAGTGAGGCTGTGATTTTTCAAGAAAATATTTTTATCAGGATATGACGAGTGTATCAGTGTGATTAAATATATGAAAATAATATGAAAAAATAATATTGTAGGGAAAATACGTACAGGTAATTTACCGAAAATCCAAATAAGGGTGGGAGTTTGTGGTAAGTTTTCGCAGTATACACACATTTGAAAAATGCTACTAGCATCGACGTATTTGCGCTCCATGTCTTGGTAATTGGCATGTATATCTAGTAAATTGAAATTCATTATGATATGTTTAACATGTTTAATCATACTAATACGAAGAATTAACAGTGGCTGGAAATTTATTTTTGATCGCTTCTTAAAACAAATAAAATGGGATTTCCATTTAGAAGTAAATTATCAGTGATTATGTGTAAATTCAACATGTATTAGTCCATGGGCCAGATAGGGTTACCGTGCACCCCCCCCAGGACAGTCTGAGACCAAGTTTTTATTGTTCATTGGACCTCCCCGGATATCAAAAGTCGATGCCATCAAAAAAAAGTTGGGATGAACTACCTGTTTTGGGCCATTTTCAAAATGGCCGCCATCGAAATCTGGAAATCACCTTTTGTGCCATAACTTGAGTTCTAAGGCAGTTAGAGTCACAAAATTGGTGTCTATGTATATGTTTTTGGGGGTGAGGAGTCCAATTTTGCCAATAAAAAATGTTTCTGTCTTGTGGAAAATTTATAAACAGCTATTCCAACGTATTTTTCGTGCATTTTTGGTCATTTTTTGTGTTAGTCCATGGGACAGAGAGGGTTACTGTGCACCCTCCACCTATGAAAGTTTGAAACCAAGTTTTTTTTGCTCATTAGACCTTCCCCAATATCAAAAGTCGATGCCATCAAATAAAAGTCGTATGGACTACCTATTTAAGCCATTTCAAAATGGCCGCCATTGAAATTTGGAAATCACGTTTTGTGCCATAACTTGAGTTCTAAGGCAGTTAGGGTCAAAAAATTATAGTCTATACATATGTTTTTGGGGGCGAGGAATTCAATTATGCAAATAAAAAATATTTCTGTCTTGTGGAAAATTAATAAACAGCTATTCAAACGTATTTTTCGTGCATTTTCGGTCATTTTATGTGTTAGTCCATGGGCCAGATAGGGTTACTGTGCACCCCCCACCCATGAAAGTCTGAGACCAAGTTTTTTTTGCTCATTAGACCTCCCCTAATATCAAAAGTCGATGCCATCAAATACAAATCGGATGGACTACCTATTTCAGGCCATTTCAAAATGGCCGCCATTGAAATTTGAAAATCACGTTTTGTGCCATAACTTGAGTTCTAATGCAGTTAGAGTCACAAACTTGGTGTCTATACATATGTTTTTGGGGATGAAGAATCCAATTATCCTAATAAAAAATATTTCTGTCTTGTAGATAAATTATAAACAGGTAAATAAACGTATTTTTCGTGTATTTCCGGTCATTTTTGTGTATTTTAGTGCGAACACAGAAAAAACTAGCCTTAAAATATAACTTGGTGACTGTTCTATAAACCAATTAGAATTACATGTAATCTTCATCCATATTAGATCTGACCAGCAGCTGAGTAGAATATTTCCTTCATTACCAAAAAACAGTACTTCTACACAAGATCATATCGCCACTTTAAAATTTAAAACGGCAGATACGCCCTTTCAATTCCAAGGGAAAATTTAGTTATTGACAATCATTCTTATGTATTGCACACTCATTTCACCAGTTTATCTAACATACATTTAAAAACATAATTTCTAACATAATAGTTGCCGTGTTATCAAATTCTTATGGTGGTGACAGCAGAAATGGTGGTAAAGTCCTTGTTCCACCAGAATATGAAACACATTTGCACTACCATAGAACATAAAATAAACATATAATCAGCTACTGATTATTTAAACCTAATCCTCATCACTGTCACTTTCAGCTACTGCTCTGTCATCAGACAACACTTCTCCCTCTGATGAACTTGCTACATCGTCATCACTTTCTAATGTATCATCTTCATTTGCTATATCTATTGAGATAATTGGACCTTGACACCAGACGGGCACAAGTTTCTCATTGTTCTCAGTCCATCCGTAACTATTAATTGCTAAATGAATATATGGCTGAGGAATATGGGCTAATTTCCAAATTCCAGTCTGATAATTTACTCGTCTAATATGCTGAGACAATGTATTTCTACATAGTGGAAATTGGTTGAAGTCAATATTGCTCACTTCTGCTTCAAGATAGAGTAGCGATACATGTCACATGTGAACTCTTCTAGGTCGGTCACCAAGTCATCGGAGATATGCCAAACATCTCCTGATTTACAGGGTACATCTTGAAATCGCATAATCTTCTGAATCAGTTTTATGGTTTAAGTTTTCCTACGCCTTTGAATGTGCTGGTTGTATCTTGGCCAGGATGTGAGTGATGCACCAGTCCCAAGTGATTTGGGCAGTACTCTGGTCATACAAGATGACAATGCTTTCTTCCATGTTATGTCAAACAACACCAGCAACTCTTATCTCATTGCACGTGCAATATTTGACATCATACCAAGGAGTGGCGACATTATCTTTAGCACAGAAGGCTCGATTAAGCAAATGGAGAGACAGATGCTTGGTACCAGTGATACATTGATCATAAGTGGGCCATTGCAAAAAAGCCAGCTGATTGGAAGACATGTCTGATGAACAGTGAGAACAAATCACAGTTAGTTGATGTTATGAATGATGTTTGGTGCTCTCATAAATTTGCTCCAAAACTTGCATAGAAAAAAATAATAACTGTCCCTCATGGTAACTGCTACCTTCTTGCGTCTGAAGATGGAACAACAGTTAATAAAACTGAGATTACATCATTATTCTCAAATCAAAAAGAAACTGATACTGTCTCTATGCACAAGAGCAAGGCTTTGATACAGTTCGCATTCGCAGTTCTGACAGTGATGTGTTTTTCATATTGCTGCACCTTGCTTTCAAGACATCACTATTTCGTTTGATACTGGCTCAGACAACACAAGAAGGCTTCTGATTGTAATTCACATAGCCAACAATGATGGAAGCTCTGCACTGCATTTCTGTCTCTTTGCGCATGCACGCGTGGGGAAAATTAAACCAATAAAACTGAGTCAGAAGACAGTGAGATTTCAAGATGTAAATTAACTTGATGTTTGGCATATCTCTGATGACATGGTGATCGACCTAGAAAAGTTTACATGTGCCATCTATGGGAAAAGTCGTCATAAGAGTGTACATGATCTTCGCTACTCTATTTTGAAGTAGAAGTGCATTAATCTCGAGCGCAATATTGACCTCAGCCAATTTACACCATGTAGAAAGACATTGTCTCAGCATATTAGACGAGTAAATCAGACTGGAATTTGGAAATTAGCCAATATTCCTAAGGCAAATATTCCTCTGGCAATTAATGGTCACGTATAGACTGAAAACAATGGGAAACTTGTGCCCATCTTGTGTCAAGGTCCAATTATCCCAATAGACATAGCAGAGGAAGATAATACATTAGAAAGTGATGACGATGTAGCAGGTTCATCAGAGAAAGAAGTGATGTCTGATGACAGTGCAGTAGCTGAAAGTGACAGTGATGAGGATTAGGTTTAGTTAATCAGTAGCTTACGATATGTTTATTATATGTTCTATGGTAGTGCAAACTTATTTCATATTCTGGTGGAACAAGGACTTTACCACTGCTTTACCACCATTTCTGCTGTCACCACTATAAGATTTTGATGACATGGCAACTATTATGTTAGAAACTCTGTTTTTAAATGGGTGTTAGATAAAGTGGTGAAATGAGTGTGCAATACATAAGAATGACTGTCAATAACAAAAGCTTACCCTTGGAGTTGAAAGGGTGTATCTACCGTTTTAAATTTTAAAGTGGCGATATGATCTTGTGTGGAAGTATTGGGAGGAAATATTCTCAGCTGCTGGTCAGATATAATATGGATGAAAATTACATGTACTTCTAATAGGTTCATGGGACAGTCACCACTTTGTTATTTTAATATTTTCTACACTAAATTTTTTTTCATTTATCATGCTAGTCATAAGCAAAGTTTAATTTGTATTTACAATTTTCAACACTGTTATGCTCATTATTCACGGAATAAAATAACACTAGTTACAAGTCTTATTTTAAGGCTAGTTTTTTTCTGAGTTCGCACTAAAATACACAAAAATGACCAAAAATACATGAAAAATACGTTTATCTAACTGTTCATAAATTATTACAAGACAGAAATATTTTTTATTGCCATAATTGAATTCCTCGCCCCCAAAAACATATGTATAGGCACTAATTTTGTGACTCTAACTGCCTTAGAACTCAAGTTATGGCACAAAACGTGATTTCAAAATTTCAATGGCGGCCATTTTGAAATGGCCTAAAATAGGTAGTCCATCCGACTTTTATTTGATGGCATCGACTCTTAATATTGGGGGAGGTCTAATGAGCAAAACAAACTTGGTCTCAGACTTTCATGGGTGGAGGGTGCACAGTAACCCTTTCTGGCCCATGGACTAACACAAAAAAATGACCGAAAATGCACGAAAAATACGTTTGAATAGATGTTTATTAATTTTCCACAAGACAGAAACATTTTTTATTGGCATAATTGAATTCCTCGCCCCCAATAACATGTATAGACGCTAATTTTGTGACCCTAACTGCCTTAGAACTCAAGTTATGGCACAAAACGTGATTTCCAAATTTCAATGGCGGCCATTTTGAAATGGCTTAAATAGGTAGTCCATACGACTTTTATTTGATGGCATCGACTTTTGATATTGGGGAAGGTCTAATGAGCAAAAAAAACTTGGTTTCAGACTTTCATAGGTGGAGGGTGCACAGTAACCCTCTCTGTCCCATGGACTAACACAAAAAATGACCAAAAATGCACGAAAAATACGTTGGAATAGCTGTTTATAAATTTTCCACAAGACAGAAACATTTTTTATTGGCAAAATTGGATTCCTCACCCCCAAAAACATATACATAGACACCAATTTTGTGACCCTAACTGCCTTAGAACTCAAGTTATGGCACAAAAGGTGATTTCCAGATTTCTATGGCGGCCATTTTGAAAATGGCCCAAAACAGGTAGTCCATCCCAACTTTTTTTTGATGGCATCGACTTTTGCTATCCGGGGAGGTCCAATGAACAATAAAAACTTGGTCTCAGACTGTCCTGGGGGGGGGGGTGCACGGTAACCCTATCTGGCCCATGGACTATATGTTATGCTACCCGAAAACGAAAACATAATAGGCTACTCGAAAGGCTATGTTCAATCTGTGTTCATCACTTAACCCTTTAACCGCCAAATTATTCAATCTGAATTTTCACTCACTTGAAGTTGTGTCTCGCTGACGCGATCCACAACTTCAAGTGAGTGAAAATTATTCAGATTTTACAAAATGGAGGTCAACAGTTTTCATATATTGCTGATTGATGTCACATTTTATCTATAACATGTTTAAAAGATGGTACTTAATGTGCTAATAAAAAATAAAAACCCGAATATATGTGACACCGGTGGTTAAAGGGTTAAATGGACTGCATATGTTGATTTGTCAATTTTGAAAAATACATACAGCTTGCTTATCTCAAATAATTATTATTTAGAAATAATCTCAAATTCAAAATCACAGAAAAAAACTAAACTAGTTTTATTTTAACTCATACTGTCATGTAAACAAAACTGTGTGCAGCATACAAAATTTATACCACAAATATCCACCGTTTGAGACACAGGGATCGACGTTAATTGGTGTGTGCAAATGAGGGATTTGGAGATTTTCCTGCATCACCGATCGTCTGCCTAATGCTGGGCCAACGTCAACCATTCTTTAGGTGTACAACTAACTTGTTTGCGTTATGTCTGGATTCTTAGAAATGTTGATAAAATTAGTTTTAAAAATCTAAAAATTTTGAAAAAAAAATGGAATTACGATTCGCGGGATACACTACTTCATACAAACCTAAATACCAAAATTGATGTCATCCCACGGAGCCCCTTTAACATCTCAATAATTTTGTCATGTTTACTATGCATGAGCTGGAAATTACCGTATAATTCCAACCTCATAGTAAATTGATTTTTTTAAAAACCCGAAATGCTGGGACCTCTTCATTTAGAAGGGCTGCATCATTTTCTGTGAAATAATTTTGAATCCTTAACCCTTTCAAGCCTGAGTTTACCGTTGTCATCTTCATCCACTACAAGCCGCGAATTGCTGTCGCAATTTTCGACTTGTAGTGGATGAAGATGACTTGATGTGGTTTAAAAATTAAATAAAATTGCCATGTATTGTATTTTCGTTCTAAAACCCTTTGTTTTAGGAAAGTCAAGTATGTTTTCATGGATGTAAAATGATGCTTGTTTGCATCGTGAGGGCTTAAAAGGTTAAAGCGCTGACATATTTGTGTATAAAACATGGACACCATTATAAATAGTTTACTCATGCAGTCCGTGGATCGACTTTAGACATCAGAATCGGACGTCTATAGACGTCTAAAGTCGGTCCCCGCAATGGAAGGGTCAGGTAGGCTATGCCAAATAATTACGCATATAATGTGTCATGGGTAATTATCATGATTAAATAAAACATTAAACATTTCGCCACACTACATCAATATATTAGTATAATTTTCGGTTTTTTAACCCACTGCATGCTGGGATATGACGTTTAGCAAAGATGAATATGAGAATCGAGAATAAACGGATGACGTACTTAGTTGGGAAAAAGAAGCAGAAAATATATAAGGCAAGTATTCGAAAACAAAGACGCATACGCGAAATCATATATAGTCCCCTTGGAGTTGGAAGGTGTTAAACGATCACTATACAAAGTGGCAGTGTAACTCCAAAAGGACGATCTATACATGATATTGTACGGGTGGAAATAAGAGCTGTACTACCTGTGACAATGATAACGATGGAGCTGCTTTTGACAACAGGCAATATTATTGCAATCTACAATTTTTTTTCACTGAAACAGTTTAGATTTTCTTACCTTTTTAATGATTTTAAAATATCTAAAAGTTCAGTTACCATGTCTTAGTGTGACAGATCCTTAGTGAGACCGTTAAGATGTTCAACAAAAGTGAATTGAACACATTCAGGGATTGGAAAATACTTTTTATCCCTAAAATCATCCAGACAAGAACATCATGTTCTGATTCAAATTATACGTTATTCTTTGATCTACCGCTTTACGGATTAATATCATTAAATCGCTTATATGGTTTTCCTGTAGCACTATGAATAATTGAGTAAAATCTTACCTGTGTTTTGAGACTGGGTGAGGTGGGGGCCATAAGTACTCATCAGGATACTGGCAAGTACAAGGTAAATCTGCTGACTAGGCATTATCCCGGGTTTCCTGTACGATTGTTTTCTAGTGAAATGAGACGTGTAACGCTCCCTTGTCCCTCCGGTTGTAGATCAGTTTGCAAATGAAGACATGGAATCTCAAGAGCTCTTGGGTGTAATGGGGATGTGTAGGCTGTGGTCACAGGCTATAATCGGTCTGGTCGCAGGCAGAGTTCGGTGGACTAACCCCAGCTCAAACCACCAGGTCAATGAAGTACAGGACGAGTTCCCGAGGCGAGTCGTTATAACTGAGCATGATAACGTGCCAGATGAAGAATCACGAGATACGCTCCTGCCTGGGTACTGAGGGCAAGGCGGGGCAAAGCCACCCCAGGCCGCCGAGAAAAGGAATTGTAGAAGACTACCGCAGTCAGGGGTGGAATCCTAGAAGGCTGCTAGGGGCTGGGGAATCCTAGAAGGCTGCTGTAGGCAAACCTGTCTCCTTGTCACCAGTGAAGGGAATGGATGTCACATCTAGAGTGGCACTCTGCCCGCCGGCCTCCTCTGCTCATCCCACCCCACCCCCTCCCCAGCATCCCTCTTCTCTCTCTCTCTGAGTAGACAGAAGATGCTGTTGTTGCTGCTGCTAAATGAAATAATGCTGATGCGCAGCATTATTTCATTTAGCAGCAGCAACAGCAGCACAATCATTATCAGCAGGCAGTGCGCATCGGGTGATTCCATAAAATCGTGTGATTGAAAAGTTGTCATTGCTAATATCCGCACGCAAATTTTTTTGAAAAAAAAAAAAAATAAAAAAAATAAAAGCGACGGCTTTTGTTGCTAAAAAACGTTCAAATAGGCCTGCTCAACAAAAAAAGAAATTCCAAATAGTTTTACCACGCACATGGTGTATGTGGTCTCCAACGGAATAACCAACTACAATTATTTACAAACAAATCAGTTTTTTTAACGTTGGTCTATTTTTGCGAGATAATGCGGTTGCAGAATATAAAAGTTGTTTGCCGTAATGGTTGTCTACTACTGGTCATCACGCGGCCGGCGCTATGGCTGCGAATATTGTGGATATAAGCATCACAGCTGCAGGGGGATCCAGACGTTTGGAAGGAGGGGGATCAGATAGAAAAATGATTATTTTATTCTTCTCAGCTACTACATTGTATATATGTATATATATATATGTGTTTGACACTCAACACTTAAAAGGGTAGTGCCTCAAATGGATACATGTACTATACGGAAAATATAGTTTTGGAAAAAGGGGCTTCAGTGTGTTTGCAGTTGCTGTGGTAGCAAGACAAAACTTGTGAGTGAACATTGCTTTGCTACGGTGAAGCTCGAAGGATTAAAACTAGTATTTGGTTATTATTGTCTTCATTTGTTCTTACCACTATCTCTAAGTAAGCACGAAATATTGAACCAATGTTGGATTATTGTTGGCACACCGTCTATGCGGCGCTGGTCCAATATTTATCCAACATTGGTTCAAAGTATGGTTTTGCTGAGTATGTGGCACTTAAACATCAAAACACGAAGTACTATTCGAAGTCGAAATGATAAACCGCATGCTTAAAACAGAGTTCTATTTTAATAATTATTATTATATGTCGATGACCGCAGCTGGTCGTCGCGATAAATAATTCATTGTCCGAGTTATACACGTTATGCCTATAATGGAAACGTGAATAATAAACTCGGTTCAGCAACGTATAGGGTAAAATACTTAGAGTATATGGCATCGTACCACGCTCAGCAATCTGACCTATTGCTTCAGACAGAAGCACGATACCCTACTCTTCTCGAAATACATTTGGTGAGATTATAGGGCGAAAATTACCAGCACACCCTGAACCGTTGAACAGCATGACTGTATATAGATAAAGCACAATAACATGATCTCCTCCACGCAGTGATACACAAACCACGTTGCCAGTGCAAGAAAAATGAAGATGTGTCCATAAATCATGATAACACACATCCCAGAAACACGAAACAGTCACCCAATGCTAGGCTGAAGTTGGCCAGCTAAGTCTTAACGCAGTAGCTGCTGACATAAAAACTGAGCAGTTACTGTTTTTGTGTTGTGTCCGTCAGTATTAATTGACCTGAAGTTGGATAATCTCCGTGTTTAACACATATGTAAAATTGTACAATAACACTATATATTAGCCAAATTGGAGTGGATAATTATTTGTAGAAGGATGCATTGCTTTTTGAAAAGTGGGCGTTGATTGATTAAATATGTATAAATATTAAGCCATATAATAAGCGGCATTTCAGGTACAAAGGTGTTTTCCAAGAACTCTTACATAGCGTTGTATGTGTCACTCAAATAAGTGGCACTTAGGTCTACAATACGTTGACTGTTAAAGGACGCTGTGGGTATGCCACATTGTCTGCGATGGCTCGTTTATAAACCGCAGTCGTATTTTAATCGAGTCTCACCAGAAAAAAGTGCATAAGATATAAACACCTTACTTATACAACATTATATTATCCAGTTATATCACACTTTGTACACGACGTTGGTGCGACGTTATTTAACGTCGATTCAATGTCGCATTGGGCAAACGACGACATTGCGACGTTGCATCAACGACGTTGCGACGTTGTCGCAACTACGCCGTGTGCCCAATTGGAATGTACTCGCAACAACAGATAAAATGGTAACAATGCCAATATTGACTGCTGATTCACTGCTGCCAGCGACATTTGCGATTTCACAGCAAAACGGAAACATCGAAATATTGCGCAGACGTCGAGTAAACGTCTAACTACGGTGCAAAGGCAAAAGGCAGTATTTGCTTACTTTACAAGTGAGCAGATACTGCCTTTTGCCTTTGCAGAGCGGTATAAACGTTCGGCTCAACAGCTTCAAGGCGCTTTGTCAACTGACTCCTATAGTGCGATATGATTAAAGCTTCCACCGCAGCCAGCAACAATGCCACACCAAAGACAAACAGCAGTAACTGCTTACTTTTCAAGTAAGCAGTTACCGCTGTTTGTCTTTGCGGCCGCAGAATCTCCTGTCTCGCTGTGTCGCCAGCCTTCGCGTCAGGCAGGGTCAAGCAGACTCGTGACCACGCAGCCCCCAAAGGAGGCCTCTCTCGCCCGGGGCGCGTCCTCTGTCCCCTGAGGAGATATTGAGGAGGCCGGGTGTTGGTGACAACGAGCCCAGGGGTGCCGCAGGGGAAGGCGTAGACAGAAGACACTCTTGGAGTGCCGAGGACAGCTTTGTTGTCCGTGGTCACAGCTAGATGATCATGTTGCAGATTATCGTTCTTTATGATGATATATCTACACAAGATATATCGTATTATTACCACTTGCTCATTATGTTATGTCGTGGGATTTCTGCTATTTCTTTTCGAGTATATTTTTTATCGGAAACACTGTATCGTTAAACGCTTGTGAGAAAAAAAAATGAATATTATTGGTTTACAAAATATTATCTGGCATCTCACAATAGCATTATAATAATTATTATTTTGTTAAAATTAAATAATTTAATATAATATATGTATGCATTATCATGATTATCCTACATGTTGTGCTATATGAACTGTCCCAGCAAACACAAAACATTTGTAAAACATTTATACAATGCTGAATTAGCGTCTAAGACGTTGTATAAATGTCATACAAAGGTTTCGTGTTTGCTGGGGTATCATTTATCATTATCGGATAATATTTAATTTATTAATATTTTTTATATTTTGAATTTCAAAGATCGCGTGAAAAATTAAGGTCATAAAAAATTATAATATTTTTTTATTTCAAGATTGCTTCTTCAGCCGCTGGGTACATTACGTCTGCAGTATCTTTATATTTGATGAAAATATGCACACATCACCTAGTCGGCAAAGGGTTCAACTAAATAAGGCAATCAACACCAGGTAAAAACGTGATGTGAATAAATAATAGCCTATATTTGACGCACGAGGAGCGGTACACCAGTAGTAAAGTGTCTCAGTGGGTGGCACTCAAAACACTGTGTAGTAGGGCACGTATACCAAACTTATCCTTTGATTATCCCAGCAAACACAAAACATTTGTATAACATTTATGCAACGGCGGCCCAACGTCTTAGACGTTGGTCCTACATTGCTGGGATAATAAGCACGTTTTTTGTCAAAATGATGTTTTTTTCTTGTACATGAGGTTGTATTAGAGGCTGTTGTTTATCCCACAGTTACTGAATGTGGACAATCCCATATAATTATTATGAATGATTATCAGGGTATATCCCTGTAAGTTTATCACTTATTACAGCTTACATATTGGAGCCGCCCAACAGATCAAAGAGATCTGCTCACATATCACAGAAATATCAACACTCTAAACAATATAGGTTCCTCAAAAATAACCCTTCAGTACTATTACCATGCAACCCCAGGAGAACCCTTGGGTTCTCCAGGGGTTGTATGGTGATAGTACTTAAGGGTTCCTTCCAAAGAACCCATATTGTTTAGAGTGAACAACAATAAAAATTGCTTGACAACCAAACGCAGAGCTGAATTGAGACTCCGACTGGTGCACCTGCAATCAAATCTGCTGTGTTGGCACCGCATACTGATTTATGCTAGTGTCAAAGCAGAGGGGTCGTGTTCAACGAACTTTGAACGTTCAACGAAACTTTGAAGTTTGTGTGCGAGAAACCACAGAACCTTCGTAATTTATGGAGATTATTTGATACAGCTAATGAATGGTGATTTATGCCACGCTGCGTCTTGTCGACGTGGGCGTCATCAAGAACATGGAGCGAAAACTCACAATTATCATTAATTTATTGCCATGAAAAAGATGATCCAAATCCTCTCCCACGGCCATTGGCTGTTAGTAACCACGGAACAAAACATGCTTATTTCACAGAAGGATGAAGACTTCTTTTGTTAAAAATGACCATCAATTATATCAACATCTTGTCCAGTAAATACGTGACTTTATCCAGTGCTGTATTAATGTTGGTACATTGTCTACGACGCTGGGTCAATATTAATTCTGCCGTGCAAAACCAAAAGACAGTAGCTTCTTACTTTACAAATAAGCAGGTACTTCCGTTGCGCTTGCAGAGCAAAATAAATGCTGGTCCATTGTCTACGACGCTGGGTCAATATTAATACTGCCGTGCAGAACCAAAAGACAGTATCTGCTGACTTTACAAGTGAGCAGGTACTACCTTTGCTTATATTGGTCATAACCCTCTGAACCCCCAATACATTTATTCTCAGTTTTCATTCATTTCCACAGCGATTCCCACATAAACCCTTTTTAAAGCTGTAGACCTCAGATTATGACGTCTAAATACGATCCCGCACTGAAAGAAAGTAAAATATTTATAATGAGGATAGACACATAACATAGGTATTCAAATGAAGCAGAAAAACTAGCACCAAGACATTTCTGATGATTTCAAATTGAAAACTAAGACTTCAAGATTAAAAGATGTACGGCCATTATAATCTTTTTAATTCTTTCGGTGCGGGGATCGTCTTTATACGTCAGAATCTGAGGTCTACAGCTTAAGAAAGGGTGTGGGAATGAATGAAAACTGAGAATAAATGTATTGGGGTTCAGAGGGTTATGACTAATATAAGCACAACACCTTTTAACCACAAAAAGCTTCCCAGCTTCATATTTTCTAGACACGCACATAATATACCTTTTAGTTCGAATAGGATAGCTGTCTGGATTAGCAGGGATTCATTTCTATCCCGAGGCTTGCCTGCCAATTACATCCATCCTGATGACGTCATGGAGGGGGGACCCCTCCTGATAACAAACATTTTCTTAGCTATCAGATTATGCGGTTCTCTCATACCCCCTGGCCAGAAAATGGCGCTCTTGCATGGTATTTGAAGATGTTGAATAAAATTGTCACCTGTTGTACAGTTAGACAGGTCTCTACATCGTAGCCTTAGCCTTCTTCCATAAGTGAAAAACTGTTATCCAAACAAAAGCGACACGTTGAAACAATGGTATCTTAATGTTGGCCCAGCGTCGCAGACGTTGGGCAATGATATCCTAATGTTGGGCCAGAATCACAGAAAATATGATTATCTATCGTACAATATCGTACATTGTCCTTACAAGATAGTACCTTATACGTACAAGATAGTACCTTGTACGTACAAGATAGTACCTTGTAGTACAATATAGCATATTTGTTATATTGTACGTACAAAATAGTATTTTGTACGTTCAAATAGTAATTTGAATATATACTTTGTACGTACAAGATATAATATTGTACGCACATGATAGCTATTTGGCTACATTGTACGTACAAGGTACTATCTTGCACGTACAATGTTGCGATTCGGCTACCATGTACGTACAATATAGCAACTCGGCTATCTTGTACGTACAAGATAACCATATTTTCCGTAAAATTTTAAAATGCATGTCGTTTCCAGAGATGAGACCATAATTATATGCAGCCTTGCTCGTGATACGTTTATGTAAAAACAGACAGTCAAAAACATGTTTACGTTTTGTTCGTGTGTTTTTTTCCTTGTCTTTTGCGCCCGGTGAAAACACCAAGATGAATGATTTGTCAGGCGCACGGTCCTCAATTAATTACACATTCTGCTTCTTTGTCATTCCCCGTATTTCCACAACACTGCTCCCCACGGGGCATACGACGTTGTTGCCACGTTGAATCAACGTCTTTGACGTTGATTCAACGTCGCAACACCGTCGTGTGCCCAGTGGGTCTGCTCCGCAGAGCCAAAAGGCAGTAGCTGCTTGCTTGAAAAGTGGACAGTTACCACGTACTGACTTTTCTCGCATTTAGTGACGCCCTCGCATTATAAGGAGTGGCATTTACAAAACGTCGGGGGTAATCAGATAATTATTTAGGATAACGCCCTGTGATGCTACAATGTTTTGCACATAGGTTCCTACCTGCTGTCATACTTGATTAAATAACCGTGTTACATTATATGTTAACGTGTCCTCTAAGATATTGCCCCTGAACCACAAATAGATTGTAAAATTGTGGCTGTCGTAAGATTTTTTGTGCTGAAAGTATTTAAAATACGTGTGATGGGTTGGTTTATCTGCAATGATCAATGTCTGAAATCAAACATAATATTCTCTCATTGTCTCATTTTTACTTGATGTATGTACATTGTATTTATTCAACGTAATATACTGTACGTTTGCCATGTTCACTTTGACCTGTTTTGACGTCAAAAGGCAGTATATGCGTACTTTGCAAGTACTTGTTTCTTTTTATCTGCTTACTTTACAAGTGGTTGTAGAGATAAGCAGTGTTTTCCTCCACTCGATCTTGTACTAATGTGTGTGATCGGCTCCCGTTTGCTTACACTGATTGGCTATGTTTTGAGCTGCTGCCTTCTGTTACTTTCTGTCTCCAGTCTACTCTTTGTTAATTAGGTCAAAATAATATCCTTGATTTTCTATTTCTTTTATGTATGTAATGTAATCATATCAGCAATACTCTGTTTTGATCTACGCCTGACATGTGACACAAAAATAAACAATTATACTACTACTACTACTATACACTTCTAATATTTTTTTACGTGTTTTACACTAATCTACAACAGTTTCAATTAATTTAGGGTTTGTCATAATCATGCTAACACGATAAATTATTAGACCTTATCCTGCTAAAATAAATAATTTAATTTTCACCCACATGAAGTTGTGATACACAACTTCAAGTAGCTGAAAATCACTGATATTTGTTTAATTTGACACCAAACATTTGCAAATATTGATGTTTGGAACAAGTCAAAATGTTATCGTCATATAGCGACCCCATAAACGCCGATAAAAACCGATGTAGACTCTGTCATCAAATTATTGTCTGACCTCTTCAAGAATAACTGCAGCAGAGAAAGCATCCCAGAAGTAGTGTATGAGGATGATCGTCAAACTACCTGGAAGGAAAACTGACAGAGTTGTGACAACTGGCGTGGAAAATCCCTGCTGTCCATCCCAATGCCGTGAGGTTTTCTACGGGGCCCTGTTCAAACGTAGTTATGTAAGTGGCACTAAATTAAAAGCATCGCGAAGAGAAAACTTAGAGAAGTAGAGACTCTGCCTCTTCTGAAGCAAGTGTTCTCTTCAGTTGCTACTAGCTACAAGAGAGTGGGCGACCTGATTTAAATGGTCCTAATGTAAGTTATGGAACATGTGTTTTTGCATCAAATTCATAGAATTCAAGAAATCCTTCAACATCAGCATCGAGAAAACACAGCAAATGTGCATCAATAGGCATAAAAAAGACATTAAATGCAGACTGATAAGGCACGGGTGCAGTACACAGGCTCCACACAATTTGAAATGCAAATCATTGTTTCATTTATGGTCAAACGACACGATGTTTTATGAGTTTATATGGTGGTATCCTGCCAAGTCACAATAAGTTATTGACGTATATATTAGGCATGTGATTTGTGTAATTTGTGGCAATATTGAGCAATCGCATGCCTAATTTCTGGATTTCTCATTAATAAAATGCAAAGGAAAAGACCAATAACTGCTTACTTGTAAAGTAAGCAGCTAGATTAAACACAGTTCTACTTCACTTTACTTAATAATACTCTGGGTCCGTATTCTCGTACAAGTTACGATATATCGTAGCCTTCTCGACCAATCAGAAGCCTACGATATATCGTAACTTGTACGAGAATACGGTTCCTGCAAGGCGGTATCTGCTTACTTGTAAAGTAAGCCTATACTGCCTTTTGTGTTTGCACGACAGAACACAACAGATTTACTCATGTCATGCATTTCAAAGGTTCAATCAACCACGAGAAATCTATCCATTGTTTAACTAATGTGGGACCGCTGTACTAACACTAGTGCAACATTGGGTTAACGTTTAGTGCTTGCTGGAAGCGGCTTAAAACAGCAGAAGCAAAAACACTATTCACATCTTAGTGTGTCAGAATTGATGACAACCCAGACGGTTTTAAGCGACAAGTGCATGTCGGCAGTTGATCCTCTCGGGGGAGGAGAGTCCTGCTCCCGGCAGCCTTATGAACCTGTCCGCACGGTCTCCTCGCCCTCCCCTCCCCCCCCCCCCCTGAGAGTCACTAATCCCTACTGGTAAAACCCTTCTTATCCCAGAAGGATGTATTCTGAAACTATCAGAAGCTTCTTGCTTGAGAACTGTCAATACGTTAATCATCACTGTTAATACGTTGGTCATCATGATTATAATTATTATTTATATACTCTGTAAATAGAAAAATTCAGCACTGTTTTCGAAACACCGCTTCACTATGTGAAATTCGACTTACTTACTTTGTGGACACAATTATATATAAAACAATAATTACCGATTACAAATAGAAAATATAAAAAAATATTTAATCGTTAAATTGGAGTGGTATATCCCTCCTTACGATTCATACCATCAACACTGGTGGTCAATTACTGTTTCTAATCAATACAAATTAAGTAGAAAATAACGAGAATCTAATGAATATGTAATATAAAAACAAATTTATTTATTGACAGTATACACATACGTCACTGATAAACAGGGTACAATATATCGTTGGAGTCGTCTTTGTTGAACGGTAAAATTGAAAACTGGGCCCGTATTCTCGTACAAGTTACGATATATCGTAGGCTTCTGATTGGTCGAGATGACCATCTCAACCAATTAAAAGTCTACGATATATCGTAACTTATACGAGATTACGGCTCCTGGCTGCTTTCTATAGTGTCGTACTCAAACTAATTTCAAAGCAGATAAAATATCAACGAGATTGGTCAAATATTTTTTTGTTTGGAAAATGTTCAGTAATTCCAATTGCTAAATCTAGCAGATGTATTACTTTCAGGAAGAAATATATATCTTACCTATTTGAGGCTGGAAATTGCGTGAGCAATTCCATTTGAAAAAAATTGAAATATACCAAGCGGAAATTTGGCAGGGAAAGGTAATACTCTGTTTTCTACATTAAAAGGTAACATAGTTTGCAATCAAGCTCTCAGCTGACACAACCCGTCTTCTACTCTACAAACGCCCCCAGTCGCCCAAACCGCGTGATCCAAAATCACAGACCGGGTCTGGCAGGAGGCGCTAATAGCTGCATCTCTCTGGGCATGCGTACAAATCGGTCACGAAGGGTTGCACAAAAGCGTCGGATTTGATCTGAGGCTGAACGCTGTGGCTTTCAAGGTGACGAGATTAGGACTGGATTGAGGGGGGGGGGGGGGATCATCTTCAGGGTCTGGGAGAATAATACATCTACATAATAATGGCATCTTAGCTCTCACAAGTCATCACCTTGATTAGAATTATTAGAGTTCGTGGCAGGGTATATATTTACACCATACGAACTATTTACTGTAAATAGTGGTCAGTAGACAGCACAATAGGTTTGCTATCTATCTGTTGCAGGGATCGGTATAACAACATATGAGGTTGGCTACCTATTTGCAAAAGGGTTCCGTATACAGCATAAGAGGCTGGCTACCTATTTCTTGAAATGATCGGTAAAGAGGGAATTGGTTCCATAATTCTTGAAGGGATCGGCATAGAAGTAATTGGCTGCCTAATTCTTAAAGGGGCCGGCTCAGAGGTTAGCTCCATATTTCTTGAAGGGATCGGCTGAGAGGTTGGCTCCCTATTTCTTAAAGGTATCGGCTTAGAGGTTGGCTTCCTATTTATTGGAGGGATCGGCTTAGAGGTTGGCTCTCTATTTCTTAAAGGGATCGGCTTAGAGGGTGGCTCCCTATTTCCTGAAGGGATCGGCTTAGAGGTTGGCTCCCTATTTCCTGAAGGGATCGGCTTAGAGGTTGGCTTCCTATTTCCTGAAGGGATCGGCTTAGAGGTTGGCTCCCTATTTCTTGAAGGGATCGGCTGAGAGGTTGGCTCTCTATTTCTTGAAGCGATGGGCTTGGAGGTTGGCTCCCTAATTCCTGAAGGGATCGGCAATAGAGGTTGGCTTCCTATTTCTTGAAGGGATTGGCTGAGAGGTTGGCTTCCTATTTCTTGAAGGGATCGGTGAAGAGGTTGGCTACCTATTTATTGAAGGGATCAGTAGAGAGGTTGGCTCCCTATTTCTTGAAGGGTTCAGAATAGAGGTTGGCTCCCTATTTCTTGATGGGTTCAGTATAGAGGTTGGCTTTCTATTTCTTGAAGGGATCGGCTTAGAGGTTGGCTCCCTATTTCTTGAATGGATCGGCTTAGAGGTTGGCTTCCTATTTCTTGAAGGGATCGCCTTAGAGGTTGGCTCACAAGTTCTTGAAGAGATCGGCTTAAAGGTTGGCTCCCTATTTCTTGAAGGGATCGGCTTAGAGGCTGGATCCCTATTTCTTGAAGGGATCGGCTTAGAGGTTGGCTTCCTATTTCTTGAAGGGATCGGCTTAAAGGTTGGATCCCTACTTCTTGAAGGGATCGGCTTAGAGGTTTGCTCCCTAGTTCTTGAAGGGATGGGCTTAGAGGTTGGCTCCCTAGTTCTTGAAGGGATCGGCTTAGAGGTTGGCTCCCTATTTCTTGAAGGGATCGGCTTAGAGGTTGGCTCCCTATTTTTTGAAGGGATCGGCTTAGAGGTTGGCTTTTCATTTCTTGAAGGGATCGGCCTAGAGGTTGGCTCCCTATTTCTTGAAGGGATCGGCTTAGAGTTTGGCTCCCTATTTCTTGAAGGGATCGGCTAAGAGGTTGGCTCCTGCTTTTCTTGAAGGGATCGGCTTAGAGGTTGGATCTCTATTTATTGAAGGTAATGGTCAGAGGTTGGCTCTCTATTTCTTGAAAGGCTCAGTACAGAGGTTGCCTTCCCATTTCTTGAAGGGATCGGTATAGAGGTTGGCTCCCTGTTTCTTGAAAGGATCGGTTCAGAGGTTGGCTCCCTATTTCTTCAAGGGCTCAGCATAGAGGTTGCCTCCCTATTTCTTGAAGGGATCGGCTTAGAGGTTGGCTCTCTATTTCTTGAAAGGACGGGTATAGAGGTTTGCTATCTTTCCTTGAAGGGATCGGCTTAGAGGTTGACTCCCTATTTCTTGAAGGGATTGATATAGAGGTTGGCTCCCTATTTCATGAAGGGATCGTTATATAGTTTAGCTCCCTATTTCCTGAAGGGATCTTTATACAGCATAGATGTTGCCTACCTATTTGTTGAAGGGATCTCAGGATACAGCATTCGATGCCGGCTACCTAATTGCTGGATGGAGTTTTTGTAAACAGCATGCGAGGTTGGTTCTCCCTCCAACGTAAATTTAACATCACTATGGTGAACTTAACGGAGCACGTGATTGCTCTCTTTTGAACATCCCTAAACGAGACGGATCATTGCCATGATTGTGGGTAGGCTGGGTAGTCATTTTCCTCTGTGGGATTTATGATGACACGTCATCTCGGTTATGGGTCCGTGCTGTTCCGGTCGGGGCCCTATCGTCCCCTTTGATATGAAAGGGTGTATCTGTCACTTTGCAAAGTGGCAGATACACTCTTTCATATTCAAGGTGATGCTATAAGCTAGCTGAATTGTGCACATTGCATGGACAAGCAAGAATCCAATTGCCGAATTTAAAAGCGTGACTGACAATAATAACGCCACAGCCACAGTTTGACACATGAGGTTTGACACACGAATATGCCAGCAATAATTCAGTTAAAGTCTCTCTATGTGGGTGCACATAGGTCAAGCTAAAAATGTAATATCTAGTGTAAAAAACGAAGTGTACTAGCTATGAAAAAACGAATATCGGCGTCAGTTTATTATAACTATAATTGTGCATATTGTTACTATACTTGCTCTTCTATAAACTTTATTATTATTATGTTATAATGGTACTTCCTTAATGACAAACTTCCTATTGAATTATGTTAAGCCATTATAAATGCAAAAACTGAGGCGGAAATCTTTTAGAAAATGAGGACAATTTCTTATAAATAATGAAGTGAAAACATTGTTCCCTTATAACAAGTGAATGGTGGGTAAAAAGTGAAGTGGGAAGGATACATAATTTCCAGGACCCATGTGCACCCTCATCTATGCCTTACTGTAATAACTTACGTTGTATCTGTCATCAATACTGTGGCGTTGTATATGTTTTATTCTGCTCAGTAAAACATTTGATCGTTTTAGATTTAACACAACATTCTGCCAAGTCTAATTTACTGCACTTGCAATCATTAAACATGTTATTACAATAATTGTTCTGTCACACAGAGCTAAAAGTCAGTAAGTGCTTACTTTACAAGTTGTCTTTGCACGGCAGAACCGTTTCTTCAATTTCATAATCTGATAACATTAAGGTATTTATTCACATTATCATTCACCTTACCATTGCCTACGGGTTTAATTAAATGAGCAATTACCACATCAAGGTGATTACAAATTATCTAATTTATTTTAGTAATGTGAAACGAATGTTCGGAACTTCTATATTCAATGGATTCACTTTCTGTATTCAGAAAATATCACGTAAAACTTTAAGGGACCGACTTTAGACGTCAGAAAGAAAGATATAAATATGAACGCATATACACGTATCTATTCTAAAAAACGTACATAATGTTTAGAACGTCTATTTTTGGACATATCTTAGCAATATCTTATTTCCAATGGAAAAGGTAAGACTAGCTACTGTTACATGTAGTTAGGCTAAGACCAGTCTTAATATTTCAGTCTGCTGCGTCCCAGGCTCGGTATTCTCGTACAAGTTACGACATATCTTGGGCTCCGGATTGATCGAGATGGCCACCTCGCCGAAACCGAAACCAAAAATACATCGTAATTATAACTTGTACTATAATACGGACCGACAGGGGCGTGTGCAGCTTCCCGTCAAGGAGGGGGGGTCAAGCGGTAAAATTTTAAGAAAATATGGGGGTAGTGGGGGCTTGCCCCCGAAAATCCCTGAAAACTTTTAAAAATCTGCAGCTAAAGGGGAGGACACCTCTGCCCCCCCCCCTCTATGCACGCCCCTAACCAGGTCATATGGAAATAATAAAAAAACTACCTGCCCAGAGGATCATACCACGATTTCCTCTCTGGCAAATAATGTAGGCAAACACAAATAACCTTTCTCGACATGTTCCATTAGCAGCATGATTATAAATGGTGTTGACTATTGTACCCATAATGTGAAAGGCTGATCAAGGTTTTAAGCTCATCAGTTGCGTCTCACTGACACAATACTGTGGATCTGGTAATTTTCGCGTGTTTAGATTTTCGCGAATTTTTAATTTTGGGACTTTACACGAAGTCCAGAATTCGCGAATTAACAATTTAGATGATAGGTAGCGCTATTATAATAGTAATTTCGCGTGATTATTAAATTCGCGAATTTGTCCTCCTCGCGAAATTCGCGAAAATTAAAACCTCGCGAATATTACCAGATCTACAGTAATTCAAAACTTCACTTGCGTTACAATGTTTTAGTCAAATTTGCTGCCAAGGTAGTCGTAAATCTCTTTGCTGAACGAAGATACTTTCTACCTTCAAAATGGGCTATTTTAGGTGTCGAAAAAGTCTTACCCTATACCCGCTCAGTTACATAATAAATTTAAACTTTCACTCACTTAAAGTTGTGTCTCGCTAACGCGAACCACATCTTCAAATGTGTGAAAATAACAGCATCTACTTAATTTTAGATCAACCATTTGCCAATCTTGATGTTTAATAACTCCAATGACAATGATTAGCTAATGAAACGAAATAAAGCAGTTTTAGTCGTACATAGTGTATAAAGGGTAAGGTGCCAATGAAAACTGTTGAATACGGTTATAGTGGTGATTGACATTTACCAGGTTAAACGAAGGCACATAAAAAGGTTGTTTTTTATAAGACACGGATTATCCGTTGCCCCGACATCTCCGTAGGCATATAGGTGCCTGCCAACTGACAAGTTCCAATACTGCAGTGCTAATGGCCGGTGTCCCGCCTAGAAAAATCCATAATCATTTCCCGCTTGGCGTATTATCGCTTGGCCACCCGTTGCTAAAGCGATGTGTCAATTTGTCCAATCTTTAGTGTCACTCAATGGTGGCCCACAGTCATGCAAGCACGATACCGAGATCCAGCGTTCTGATCTGCGAAGCCAAAAAGCAGTGACTGCTTACTTGAAAACGGAGCAGTTACAGCAACTGCTTTTTGATTTTGCACGGCAGATATGGCTCCAGGCTTGGCAAGTGCCGCAGACTCTGGCTTAGTCTTATGTCCACGGTGCCCCGAATTTTCTTCAGCATTGCAGCCCCCATTGTGCATCATGAGCGATAAAAGGTGGAAGAACGAGTCGCTGTAAGGGCGGCGGTTCCCACAGGAGCCACTGAGAGCACGACCGGGCGGGTGCTGCCACCTGTAAGGCTGTGAATATTACTTGACACTGCGTCGGGAAATAGACTCGGTGGGATGCCTGGTGACGGGCCACGCTTTTCACGCGAGAACCGCATAATTATAACCTACAGTGTTTTCACATCGTGTGATTGAGGACTATGATCTTGAATTCAACCATGAAAACAGTGTTGTCATCTATCTGGTCACATCTACATACAACGTGACATATAGTTGGAATACAATAAAATAAAGTAGGAATGGTATAAATCTTAACAAATAAAATTGGGGATCTTCTCTATTGTATATATCTCACTTATCCGGTTCTACATTTCGATGGCTCTACATGTGCAGCAATTGATGTCAATGTGATACTTTTTTAGTTTTTGTGAGCCATATGCGTCATTTGTCATTTTTACAGTATATTTTAATTTAAAACGTGTAAAAAAATGCAGCAATGACAATACACGTGAATACAATATTGTGCATATCATTCGATCCAATAAACTCAAAAGCAAAGATTGGATTTTTTCTTCAAATGGAGCCGAAATGTCTGCAAGATCATGATGATTGTATAAATTGTGATTTGTGAAAAATGCTTATGCTTGTCACTCAGCACATTCATGGCGTAATGTGTGTACAGAGTCAGTGTTCTGAGAACATTACCATAATGATACTGCTTGCTAACTGATCCACGGTTGTCTTTATGTCAATGATATACAGTTTCACTATAGTAAGCTACCATGGGGTGAGCGTCAAACAAGGGGTGTTCTCTTCTTACAAGTTGCATTATTCAGATTTTATATTTGACATTCAATAATTCACAAAAGGGCTACTAATAATGCGAAAGGAATCATAGTATTCATTTATATATCGTTTTTCGTCGGTATGAAACTGTCGTATCATCAGATAATGTATAGACGCGCGTATTTGGTATTTGTACTCGTTGCTGTGAAATGACTGCAGCTTCGTACATGTATGTGTATAACGCTCCTGTCATCCGACAGCAAAGAAACTGCATTCGTTCAGTAGAAATCTCAAGATGATGGTGACAGGATAAGCAAACGACACTTGCCTCCAGACACAATATTGAAACTTTGAACGCTGAGGTCTAACACAGCGCGAGCTCCGGTGTGTCAGGGGTAGCGTTAACCAAAACAACAGGCGCCACGCCCTGTAGAACCTTATAATGAAATCAGACGTATAACGTAACCAGTTACTTTTTACGTCTGATTACATACCGTTCTACACTCTCCTTGATCTTCTGTAGATATTATAATATGAATGAAAGAATGAATGAATAAATAAATAAATAAATACATGAATAAATAAATAAATAAATGAATGAATGAATGAATGAATGAATGAATGAATGAATGAATGAATGAATGAATGAATGAATGAATGAATGAATGAATGAATAAATGAATGAATGAATGAATGAATGAATGAATGAATGAATGAATGAATGAATGAATGAATGAATGAATGAATGAATGAATGAATGAATCCAACAGGAAGCTGTTCAAAGGATGAAACATTCGAAAGAGAGAACAAAAAAAAGTAAATTATTGTACGAGGTCACCAAACGCTTGTCGAAACAGGTTAGTTTTTAACCACCTTCCAAAAGAGGTCAGGGTTTTCTACAATCGGATCTGGCTCTCCAAACTGTTTCAGAGTGTTGGAGCCGCAGTTGCAAAACGTCTGGCACCGACGTTTTTAAGTCTGAACTTTTGGACTACCAAAATCTGCTCTGTAATATATACATGTAGCACGTAGTTAATTCCAAATATTTGGCATTGGACGAAATTTACTCCCAATGTGTCACACTGCCCTTTGTGCTTGTGTTTATGGGGCAAACTCCCAGCTACAGCCCCATCTTCTCCGTGTAACAGTGTGACAGTCTTTATGTCCTGTGGAGCGTGATCTTGTATTAGAGCAGGCAACTAATGCCCTGTGTTTTCTGCCAGTTGGGCATACCCCGTGAAAGCCAATGATTACAACTGGTCGTTATCGCCCAGTCTATTAATCCCTGCGGAATCATCGCGCCCGGATCGGTCAGGACCAACTTGGATGCATGGACCCGCACATTGTTGTGCCAACATGCCATTACCCAATTATATCGACCGCCGGCAATCATGGCTTGGTCGCGGAAAACAATCCCCTAGCAGGGGCCCGGTGTCTCCAAATGTCCTTGTAAAACTGGATTTTCTTTAACATTTAGCGTTGAAAATATCACTAATCGATCTACCGAATGTGCTATTTTTTCTAATTTTTAAATATAACGGTTAACCGCACTTCCCGCGGTTAACCGTTATTTTCGGCAATTACAAGCGCACAGCGACCCTCGGCACCAGAAGCTCGATCCATTGCCACTCGGCTAATTTGTTGGACGCCGTTCCGGTCCTTAGCATGCCGAGTAATTTCGCCAGGCGGCAACATTGGCGGGTCAATAATTGTCCATATTGACCCTCGCCGTGAGACGGCGCCCCTTCACGTGATCAATGGCTGACTTCCGCTCCCGGCAGCCCCTGCGATCGGCAAGACAAATCGGCGTTTTGTCTTTTCCAAAAGGGTCCCTGCAACAAAACGTGTCAGACGACTGTGTGATGCCCACCACTCCCACAGTTTACCACCGAATGGTGTGACATTTTATTGATGCGTGGACCACTTTATTTAACATTACTGTATGGATCTATATCGTAATATGCTCTCATAAAAATCCCATGTGTTGATCCTTGATTGCATACCAGCAACCTGGGATAGCTTGTCAAGCATAAGAACTAGAAAAAAAATATTCATTTTGAAGATCGATTTACATTTTCAAAACAGTAGATTAACTCCCGAGAAGGTATATTATATAAAAAATTCTCACCCGTTTAAATTAGCTGCAAATAAGCTATTGCATTCGATTTCAGCATAATAGTTTCATAAAATAGCCACTTATCTTGTCTTGGATTCGACTTCTGACTTCAAACGTACATATGACCATCCGAATGAAATATTCAAGTCGGAAAAATATAGGCCATGATGGTCATTGGTGAAAATCATTTCCCAGGCCGTTTCCTCGTTATCGTCTTTAAATGACCTTGAAATGGAGATATAACAATTAAGATAAAACTAGCCTATTCGAAATTGAGATATTGAATTATGCTGTAGGGGTATTATGCCAATAAATATTATTTCTTTGCATAATAATTCTACAAAATAAACTGCGTTTATCTGGAGATTAATAAAACGGCCTAATTGACGAAGAAAGAAAGATAGGCTATCAATTTTGTTTTTAAACCCTGCCATAAAAACGGTGACAGGGCTAAAATTCCCTCAAATATTTACCGGTTTTTAGTTTTCAAAAGCTGTAATTTGACCCTGAATAAAATAGATCATTTTCATGGCGATTATCGGCAGCGATCATGGGTTTTTTACATCTAGATGACCTTGCAGCATGAAAAATGACAATTTCAATAAAATCAGTGGACCAAGTCTGGTATTCTAATTTAAATAACAACTGAATGACGGCAGTGATTGGCTGATCTCGTCATGTGACAGGCTAAACCACTTTTCGATTAGTCGGGGGTAGAATACGAGACTTTGTTCGCTGATATCAATGCAGCTTTAAAAAAATGAGTTAGATAACTAGTTTGCTATCTCCTACTAAAACAATGCCTTGGAAATGATTATTGTTCTAGTCTGCGACCTCGAGAAACCTAGCTCCGCTGTAGGGAAGATGTCCAAAGCAAAATGTTTACTCAAAAGTAAACAGTTACTGACTGACCTTTGTCGTTCCCTGTAGACACGACACGTTGACCCAATACAAGCTAATGTTGGCCCATCGTATTCGACGCTGGGCCAATATTAGCCCAGTATTTGATCAACATTTCGTGTTTGCTCGGTTACGGGTTATCGTCTTATGGGTCCAGTAAACTGTCTGGCCGTACTACACTTATAACGATGCCACAGGAGGTTCACGCCCAGTGCGAGACAGTAAATGTGAGGTTTGATTAATCTTCATTATCACCGCCAATTATGATGCCATGTCAAAGTTGAATTAATCTGGAGCAAAGCGCTTATGGATACATCGCTGTGCCAACGTCAAAAATCGTGGGAAACCAATGAGCATATACCTTTGGGCTAAAAACCAGAATACGGACGTGCAGTTTTTAGTAAAAAGCCATAGCGGCAAAGATCAAAAAGATCAACTGGCTTCATCTCTCTTGACTTGTCACTTTCATCTTGCCAGCACAAGGCCTGTGTCACAAAAGAAGCTCTATAGAACCTCCCCAACAAACACGAGACGTTGAACCCATACTGATTTCTTGTTGGCCCAACGTCTACGACGCCTACCCAACATCAAACAGACATTCGGTACTCTGGGTCGCCCATCAGTCTTTGAAGAAGGTACATGTAATATGTATTTCAAATGAAAAGTATATTTTTGGACTAATTTGCCAGAAGACGTCTGACCTTTTATCGTGCTTATTTTGTCAACATTTCTATTTGCCGACGGAAATTGATTTCTCAAATTTCAGCATAATAATTTGACAAGTTAATAATATGCCGTTATTGGAAAATGATATGCCTTGGTTTACATGGTTTAAGCAGTTATTGAACCGTTCAGACAGATGACTCAATACAGTGCGGATTTGTTTGCTTAGATGTCTGAGAGTGTCTTCTTCCCAGCAAAAAATTGGGCGTTGAATAAATGTCGTTTAAATGGTGGGCCACCGTCGGAGGTCCAACATTAACACAACATCGAATTAACTTCTCGTATTCCATGGGCTGCTCGGACAATTATAGGATATCCTATTAATCCGATAACCGTATAAAATTAAAGCACAGAATGTCCTTATTTTCTTTAGAAGTTTATATAGTTTATTCATATAAAGCTTTTTAAACCGTGCATATGTAGGAGTTGTGCAGAGCATCCTCTGGTACTAAGCTACATGTACCTTGCACACACAATGATACTGAGGTTTTATACTGTACACGTGCATTTACATCTCCCATTAATTCATGGAACAATAGACCCACCTTGACAATGTGATATTTGACCATGGTGACCAGAGGTCCGTCTCACTAACACTCTCGCTGACAAAGCTCGCTGGCTCACGAGGAGTGCCCAAAATTAAACGAGTGGGTCAGAGTTCTTGTATCCTGTCCATACTTATTAAAGAGGAAGACAAACGAGGAAAGTGAACGGGCTTTTTACATTGTCGTAAGCGGCAGGCAAATGTCACGATGATTTAAAGGGACATGCCCAGGTCTAAAATCATAAAAAAATCGGTTATTTTATTTTAGCTTAATAATATGATCATATGATTTAAACATGTCCATAGACTAGAACTGCAAACGTTTTTTTTTTAATTTTTGTGCTGCGCATTCACCAGTCAGGCTAGATATAGAAACGAAATTCCTGATTTCTAACTATTGACAACCATGTCAAAAATAAGAAATACGGGAATTTCGTCTCTATATCTAGCCTAAGTGGTAAGTGCGCAACACAAAAAATAAAAAAAAACTTTTCATATGGTCATATTAAGAAGCCAAATAAAATCACCGATTGTTTGATGATTTTAGACTTGGGCATGTCCCTTTAAGAAAATCTTGTTAAAATAATGTACCAAAAATGGGTCCCTGTTTATTTTTAACTTAATTGCTAGGAGGTGGCTATATACACTGCGAAATTTCCCTTGTTCAAATTTTGAAATTAAACAGTAATAAACAATAAACGTGAAAATAATTTTAATCAGTTCTAATTTCTGAGAAAAACTCAGACTCGACCTTGGCACTCGAAGAGTGAAGAAGCAGCATTGATCGGACGTATAACTGATAAAACGGAAAGTTTGTCTGGTACGAGGGTGCAGGGATCTAGTCCCATTACACGTGCATAGCATTGATTGCGACAATTAGGGAATCGACCTGAGGTGGGAGTGTAAACAGACGACACGAATAACAATGCCAGCCAGGGTGAAAGGAAGAATTATGGGCCAGTTTGTTTGTGTAGCCGTGTTTGAGCACGCTTCTGACACCATAAATAACGGTTGTGGAAAGTTGAGCATGTAAATTGATTAGCCGTTTTAACAGCCTGGTATTCTTTCACATTCTATTCACGGTGTGAATTCACGTTTTCAGTCACTTTTTGGTGTGAAGGGTTCGAGCCTTACTCTGGCCTTCAAATTTCAAAGAAACGAAATGTTTTTTCCCTGCTCACTGGTAATGATTCAATATTGTGGGGAAGCTCTGTGGCTGCGAGGTAGCGTGCTCGGTTCAGACAGCCAGGGCTCGTATTTCGAATCCTGTGTCTGGAGGGCAGCGTTATCTCATTCATCTCACCATCCTCAGGGGGTTCTCCTGGCCCAGTATAGCCTATATGTGCCCAAATGTGGCCTAAAACCCCATTCATTACATTTTACCCATTTGAATAATTATTATAAAATGAAAGGTGATAGTCCTTGCTGTGTTGTGTTATCCATTTGTCACCCGCCATGCTAAAAGGTACATTCCCGCGGCTCTGTTAAAATAAGTATTTGCATTTGCATTGATTTTAATGATTACATAACTAAATTTAAAATATTAAAATTCTCATAATGTAATGATTTTCAAAAATTATTTTAGTTATTGAAACAAGAAGGACATGGATATGAAATATATTTCTTACTGCCCTTCTACTGCCCTAATAACCTGTTTGTTATTAATTCGTAAAGCTCTAAATCATATAATTTATTTTTTAGCCACTTGAAGCTGTGCCTTACTACCACATTTGTGTACAATTTGAATCAAGACATAATATTAATCTAATAATATTATTGCTCACATCTCCTTCTAATTTTTCTGTTCGGAGGTCAAATAAAAATGCTAAAAACGGCTATATATGCGATTAGTATTTTAAGGGTTAACACACAGTACTGCCGTGCAAAGGTAAAATACATTATCTTCTTATTTTGCAAGTAAGCAGATACTGCATTTTGTTTTTGCAGAGCAGAGTAGAAAGACTAGTGATCTAATATATCAGATGCCATTCCTATTTAACATTTAAGGCTGTTTAAAAAAAATATGTTTAATGTATAAGAAGATTTGATATATCATTGGATACAGCATCGCAATCCTAATCATGTTAATCAGCTGGGACTAAATTTATAATATTTGTGTTTAGTTTGTAATAAATAATATAATTACATACGGTATCCACTTACTCATACGAAATGGAAACCCGGAGAAAATACTATAACTAATAATTATTTTCATCATATTAATATTATGACCTTGCCATATTTAAAAAAAATGATATCATTTACTTTGCTTTGTTTATTTCACCGGGCTGTTTTTACTACATTATAAATAACGAAGTGTGTTTACATTGAATAAGAGAAATGTGATAAAACAACTGTGTGCATCTCAAGCAGCTGGACAAATTATATAACAGTCAAACCATTTGTTTTTTTTATAATAACCCTTTAAGAGACTGTAAATAGTACATTTGAAAGGTGAAATTGGCCTTAAATCTCATCATCTGGCCAATCTAAAGAATTTTCAACCACGTGAAGTTTTGTCTCGCTACCGCGACCAAAAACTTCTAGTGTGTGAACATTACCCCCAGATTTGTATACTTTGAGACTAAATATGTGCAAATCCTGAGGTTAAACGTTTATTTCATTCATAATAACGGTAATTTGATCGATCAAATAAAATGAAAAACGACCGTAGTCGTGATTACCCAGCAAACACGATACATTGATACAATGTTGGGTTAATGTTGGTCCAACGTCTTCGACGCTGGGCCAACATTTATCCAAAATTGGATCATTGTCTCGTGTTTGGTGGGTAATGTTCAAAGGGTTATTCCTTTTAGCGCGGGGACCGTCCTTAGACGTCAGAATCTGACATATGTAGACGTCAGATTCTGACGTCTAGAGACGGTCCCCGCGCTGTGAAATAATTAAACTATTTCTAATTGCCGTGGACCCATAACATAGGTATTCAGATGAAGCAGAAACAGTTACCTAAGCCTCTTTTGCTGATTTCAAATAAAAAAAACTTTGGTCTTCATGGCTGATACAAAAGATTAATTTTCAGCGTTGTACGGGTCGAGTGAACAATAGTGAAACTTATCTTCAATCAGCGAGATTTAAAATTGTTCGTCATCAGATTTCAAATATTTTATACATACTTTCAGCTGTGACGTGAGCAGATACTGCCTTTTGGATTGCACGGCAGTAGGCCTATGATAGGGTCCAATGTTGGTTCAGTAGTGTACACGTCGGGTGATTCTCCATTCATTGCCAGGAGGGATTAACAGGGTGCCCCTATGTCCAGACTGACTCCACTCTTTATTTTCTAGATTTTATAATAAAAATACATTTATCCAATGTTTTAATTCCGGGCCAGCGTCGCAGATAGTGGCCCAGTAATAAACCAATATTGTGTATTAGGTATGGACAGTTGAAACCTTAAAATAACAGTCGCAATTCTATTCAAACACAAAAAGTTGAAACAATGTTGTTTTAATTTTGGGCTAGCATCTGGGATAGTGATACAACATTAAGTCAACAAAGAGACAAGTCAATGTGTGTACTGGGTGCACTCTGAATGCGATTCCATTTGACAAACAAATATATATCTATTTACAAGTGCAAAGGCCCAGTGGGGACTTCTAAAATTTGAAGTCTGAAGTCCGAAGTCTGAAGTCTAAAATTCCAGTTCAGAATGGCTGCCAAAAAACTCATACGCTAAATTCCAATCAATCTGTCATAGTAAAAATAGCCCAACAAAATTTACAATGGCCGCCACAAAAACTCATAAAACCTAGCCCAAATATTATTGTTACTTGAAAAGTCACAATTCCAATCTAGTATAATTTACTACTTTTTAAGGGTGTGTCAACACTGGTCAAGGGTCTGTGTCCGAGCCCAATGGGGAATGTAGGTTATAAGACATAAATTTAAGTTAATTGTTTGAGTGTCAATTAACCCAGGCCTAGTCATATACGTTATTACTACTCATCATTTTAGAATACATAGTGTCTCGTATGTACAGTCATCATTGAAACAGTCACCACCAACCCAAATATCAAACGCAATACTATAATTATACACATCTGAATTACCTCACAGTTATCGTACTAAGGGCATTTAGCAATTATTCATTTACTGTTATTCATTTACCTTTTAAGCGCTAACCATGACCATGAATTGTTTTGAGATTACGGTTATAATTAGATTATATTTGTGGCAAGTGATATTAAGGTTGTAGTCCCAACAAACATAATAGGTTCGGCTTATATTTTTTAATGGTGGCTTACAATCTGCGACGCTGGCCCAGCATCAAATCAACATGGGATCAGCGCCCCATGTTTGTGCCACGACTTGCCTGTAGGAAAGGTCAGGCTGCCTCTTCGACAATTGTACCCTCTATGTGTCGATGACAACTATATTATTTTAACATTGTATTAATATTTCAATAGTAGGCATACGTTTTCAAGGTGAATTTTGTCTTCAATCCACAGAAAGATTTAAACATGACTGTTCGACAAATCTGTAAAAAAAACAGAAGCTGTGTATCGCGTCAGGAAGACACAGCTTCATGTGAGAGAAACTTTCTCAATTAAATCACTTAATGGGTGAAATAAGATGACGTGTCAGGTAACTATAATGTACGGAGCACTGATATTCAATATAGTTTGCAGTCTTCAGAATCTGTTTCAGAAGCAGTGGAGTGTGTGGCAAAACATGTAAACCACACCACAGTCTTCCACCGTGCTGTAGGCCTAGGTGACAGCACTGCACATTAATTAATTGTGCAATGACAGCCTAATGCCAGACTGTTTCTACCAACAATAAACAACATTAACAAATGGAATGATTTTTGTAGTTGAATAGAATTTTGTAAATGGATGGATGAAACCGATGGAACATACAAGTTCAGAACAATAGGTTATTGTATACCGATCATCGACGACTATGATCTATTGTTCAAGCGATTATTTCTGCCAACGCAAATTCCAGCTCCAAGTCAGAAAAAATATATTTATTTATGAAAAATAGACATTTCCCTAAGTCAATTATCTGATTAATTTAGCATAAAGATCTACTAAATAATATTTTATCAATTTCAATGCTTGGCACATGCTTAAAAGCGTATGTATCCGGTCCCAGCATCACAAGGGTTAACACGAAGTCCGAATATGCTAGTGAATTCGACCAAAAACTTGTGAACAGAAAGCGAATATTTTCACCTCAGTCATCCCTCGACCTCTCCTCACGAATATGTTGTAAATGCACTGCGAATGCTTGCCAATGCCTTACGAATTGCTAACAATCGTTGCGAATGGTGCAAATGGTCTTAAGAATAAATGCTGCGACTGCCTTGCGAATGTTATGCATGCTTGTGAGTGCTTACAAATGGGCTTGAAAACGTTACAAACGTACTAATGAATGATACGAATGTCTTACCAACGTTGCCATTGTCTTGCCATTTTCTTACGAATAATGCGAATATTTGATGACGAGGCTGTGATTGGTATAAATACGGAGTGAATATGACGCTGGGCTCATTGTTTTCTTGAATTTAACAGTGGTAAGACATTCGCAAGGAATGGGAAACGGCGAACGTTACAAAAGCCTTGCAAATGCCTTACGAACGTTGCAAGTGCTTCCGAATGTCTTACCAACGTTACCAATGGCTTGCGAATGCTTACGAATATTGACGGCGAATGACAGTATTCGCAACATTCGCAACATAAGAGACGCTTCCTAAACTGGCCGATATTCGTAAGCAGGTGGAAAATGACTTGCGAACGTTCCGAATTTGTTACAAACGCTTACAAATACTCGGCGAGTGTTGCGAATTTTGAACGAATGTGAAATCTTTTCATTCGTATGCACATTCGCAAGCATATTCGCCTATGTGTGAGAGCAGCATTAGTAAAAGAAAATTCCATCGCTCCCATAAAAAAAGTGTTTAGTTTTTTTTCAATCGGTTTATTTTATGTTCTTCGGCTCCGCAAACTCTGCAAAAATGCCTTTTTTAATTATCTTGATTCCCCATGGTTTGTCCGCAATTCGTCTCTTTTCCTGCAGAGTGTATAGAATAAAATGGTCGACTTGCGAATTCTGTGAAATTCAATGACCTCGACCTCCTTTGTTTTCACCGAGCTTGCTAATACAATGAAGTATGGGGGAGGGTTCTTATATAACCTTGTTTTCACCGAGTGACGTCACTGCGTTTCACAGAATGAAGTATGGGGGAGGGGGGTATTATATAACCTTGTTTTCACCGAGTGACGTTACTGCGTTTCACAGAATTCTGTGAAACGCAGTGACGTCATCGGAAACCCTTTTGAACGGATACTCGATGAAAACAATGTTATATAATACCCCCTCCCACATACTTTATTGTATCAGATAGCTCGGTGAAAACATTGCATGTCAAAGCTATTGAGTTTCACAGAAGTTCACCATGCAAATGCCCTTTAATGGGACATGCCCAGGCTAAAATCATAAAATAATCGGTGTTTTTTTTGGCTTATTGATATGACCATATGATGTAAACATGTCCATAGACTAGAACTGCAAAAGTTTTTTAATTTTTGTCCTGCGTATTCACCAGTTAGGCTAGATATAGGGACGAATTCCTGATTTCTAATTATTGACAACCATGTCAAAAATAAGAATTACGGGAATTTCGTCTCTATATCTAGCCTAACTGTTAAGTTGTCATATTAAAAAGCTAAAATAAAATCACCGATTTTTTTATGATTTTAGACCTGGGCATGTCCCTTTAACCGCCAAATATACAATAATATTTACTAGGTTATTAGGTTGACAAAAGAGCAATGCCTACAACGTACACAGATATCTGGGCACAGAGCGGGACGGATACCCAGCCCACCCGGCCGAGACGTTGAACCAATGTTAGCTTCATGTTGGAGCAGCGTCTTAACATGGAATGTCGGGAACCAATGTTTGTGTAATGCTGTGCCAGCGTCGCAGACAGAGGACCAGTGATACCCCAGCATTGGGTCAACGTCTCGCGTTAGCTGGATGTGACCTGATGTCAGTCAGTTGTACGGCGTAAGATGATGATTAAGAATTAATATTAACTAAACAACATCAATCTGGTAAAATCATAGCAAAGCATTAGTTGAGTGATTTCACGTTTTGAGTCCACTGTCATATTGTACACTATCGGGCGTATTCATAAAAGAGGTTTTACCAAACCCGAGCGTAGCGTTAACACGAGTGTAACTAAACATACAACTGCGAAATGGGAATAAGTGGGACGGTCAGGTGAAGGCCTACATTAACCTATTAGTAGAGGAGGAAATCAGAAAATTGACGTTATTTAAGGAGTTAGTTGACACTTAAATTCCTAGAGACAAATAATATATCGCTGGAAATGTATGAACGTCTAGTTTTACTTAGCGTGAACAGTTTTTGCGGCAAGTGGTCGAGTTTTTCGTAAAACGTGCATTTGTGACGTCATGTCATGATGGTTGTGACGTCACTTTTTCACCAATTTCTACTGGATATTTATAAAGGTGGATCATTTATCAGCTGCGATATATGTAGATGACGTTCAATAACCTGCATTTTGTAAAAATGATAAAGTATATGCCTAGGTTGTCACACAAAAATGATATACATGTTTTGTCCACATGCCATCACTTGATTTTCTGTTCTACTATGTATATAAAGTATATCCTTTGTATAGTAATTTGTATATTTTGATGTAGAAATAATTAATTATACATGATTCTGAGACAACAGATTATTCCTACATGTATAAATAATATTTTATCCGTCGCGTGATTTAAACTTACTCGGAGAATTAACGTTTGCAGATAACATTTACACAAGCTAAGTCTACATGTAATAGACACGATGGATATATCAACATATTTGAACCGCTCATATGCTTGATTATCAGTTTATTTATATATTGAGGATAATGTATAGGCCTAGGAAAATAGATGGACTATAAATGTTCTAAAAACAATCCTGGTAGTGGACGTCCCTCATGTATGCGTATGTAACGTCTCACCCTCATAATTATGCCATATTTTATTCAGCTGAAAGCTAATTTTACACTAAAAAACTATACTAGACTCTATACACTATAGAAATGTACGATCAATTTCATGATGTCCCACAAGGGGTGAGTATAGAGCCACTTTGGAGGATTGAGTTGGGAACGGGCGTACATCAAACTGAGTTTATTTTTTTCGAAAATATAGGCCTATCTCTTGGCAACCCCCAAAACGAAAATACCAGAAATCAGCTCGGTGGAACATCGTCAAGATGGCCGCCATTTTACACATTAGGATCCCTTTGTCACACGCAGTTTAAATGTCAAATCCTAAATGTAATCGTTTTAGGAATGTTTGTATATTTATAAGCATAATTCATATATAGGATTTTAGAAAACAAATTGCTGACTGTGCACTCTAGTTTAGCTCGATACAATGCTCGTCCAAATACTCATGTTATACAGTGGATTGGTGTTAATCATGTTAAGTGGAACGATTCTGGCATATGACTGTGTTGTATATTGTGCTTAATCCTTCTTTGTCCAAGTTCGTAATAATGCGAATCCTCGGTAGACGGTAAGTTCTGAAAAATGCAATTTTCTTGCATTAAAAAAAATAAGTTTATTTGAACTTGAAATTACATTGAAATATCCTTGGCGTCATCTTACATCTATTTCACATTAAAGCCCTGAGGGTTTTGTAACTATGTGCCAAGTTTTATGAAGCCGCGTCTAATGGTTGCTTGTGATGGTCTACTTGAAATATTACATCATGATTTTTGTTAAATAAACTCATGTTCCAGGGGTACGTCTTTGAGGGGAGTTTTAACTATTTTCCTACAAATATTTTGCGGGACATTTATGCCCATACACATCGGGTGTCTTATGGTGGTATTAAAAAAAACTGTGTGTTCCGAGTCACCCCCAAAAGGGGGTAAATAGGAACATCAACATTGTCTATCGCAGTTTCTTGTGGGCATAACTCAACCATGGGGTGAACAGGAACAAACAAGTACATTAAAAACAAACAAATGAACAATAGAATGGGATGAATAGGAACGGTGGGGTGACTAGAAACGATAAGTTAGAAAAATGTACAGAAAAATCTACGCCGAAAGAATGGAAGCTGGTAACTAGGCTTTAAAACGTAACTGCGCCGATTTGTTATACATTTTTCCCAGGGACCGGTTTGTAATAGCGCAGTATCTTGGTGGTGCGTCACAGCAATGCATTCTTATTCACCCCGTTTTTCATCGAAAAAAAATACCTGAAACACTAACATGTCAGAGAGCCACACATTTTCACACATTTTCACAATAAATACCCGGCAAGATACTAGTATACAATTTTTTCTTTTGTAGTTACTTATTGTAGGCCTAGTTATATAGATACATCTATAGATATAGATATAGAAAAGTATTATTTGCCAAAATGTAAGACTTGCAGACGATGTCAAAACGTGATTTTTAATCAGTGACCATAAATAGTTTCAGGATGTATTATACTATTAACAAGGCGTCTTGTTACAAGCAGGATTAGTTAGTGCGTTAGTGCAGTGGGCAAGTCTCTCGGATGTTCCTCAGATGGATACAAGTCCCAAATTTGGCACAGAGCAAGGTTTTAACATATTAAATACAATTCTGGTCTCAAGCCCAAAAATTTCAGACCGAGACCTCGTCGGTTGAGCAAATTCGAGATGGCCGCCAAACTGGCCGCTATCGAGAAATGAGAACGTCACAATTTTGCGAATAAAGTCACAAAGAATCATGTAATACCCCATTTTTTCACGAATCTGTTCGGGGAGAATATTTTACGATTCAAGGTCAAGTCATTTTTAAGGTTGCATATGACATAGAAATGTAACAAAAAAATGATAATATAGTGATTTTCAATTTATGTATCCCAGATTGTGACAAGTTTCAAATTTGGCACAGAGCAAGGTTTTGACAAATTTTGATCTCAACTTCGAAAAATTGCGGGTTAATAAATGCAAAATGGCCGCCAAAATGGACGCCATCAAGAAATGAGAATTTCAAAACTTTACAAATAAAAGTCACAAAGAATCATATAATACCTCGTTTTGTAGTGTTTTCGCGTCACGAAACAGTTCAGGAGGGATTTGTTTTGTACAAAGTCAAGGTCACCCAAAAAAAGTCTTTTTCAAGGTCAAATATGACTTAAAAATGAAAAAAGGAAAAATCATAGTCATTTTAAACGTATTTATTAAATTTATTTGTTTTTCCATTCTCGTATTATGCATTATCCAGAGTGAGGCGAGAGCATGTACCATAGCAAACACAGAGAGCCTAACAAACAAATCCCCAAATACAACAAGACCAGTTGCCTGCACAACGCTTCTGGCACTTCAATACTTAAAACATATATCAACACTAAAATGAAATAAAATCTAAAGGTAATATTTCTGATAAACGTCACAGTATTTTACTGTATTACATCTAACCTTTATCTTATAAATTACCTGCTACATCATTATATAATGTGATATTTTCCCATCATTTACTGTAATACACATAGTACATACAATCATTTCTATATAGCTGGAATTGGTGATGTTATTGTCAGCTTCAAATGACGTCGCGTCAGTTTTTCAAACACATTATTTGATCATTTCCAAAACGTATCAGCGCGACGACGTACGCGAGCGCGATAGGCAACGCGACCATTTTCAAAACTGTTACATTTTCGTCACGCCGGTTGTCGCAAATGAAATGAAATGAATCTGGCTTTAGGCCACCTTTGTGCACATATAGGCTAAACTGGGCCAGGAGAACCTCCTGAGGATGGTGAGATGATTGAGATGACACTGTCATCCAGACACAGGATTCGAAATTCGGGCCCTGGCGGTCTGAGGCCGAACACGCTTCCTCTCGGTCACGGAGGCTCCCCACAATACTTTTACACGTGGATGGGGGGGAAACATTTTTGTTTCTTTCAAACCGCCGAGACCGGGAACCGAACCACTAACTCTAGCGTGAAAGGCAGCGGTGCTAACCACCACCCTAGAGCCCCCGCCCGCCGGTTGTCGCGCCTCACATGTCGCGTTGGTCGTCGCGTTGGTGTGTGGACAGTCATGTAAGTTTCGCGTCAGTCGTGGCGTCACTCGTCACGTGCCTAATCGCGCTGACGTTCGCGTTGGTGTGTTTTGCACTTAAAGTGGAGAAATGTAAATAACCCTATATATTATTTTAGCCATCAGTCTGTTCTCTTTCAATATAAAACATAGAAAAGGCATTTGAAACTGACGTATTTTTTATTTGGGCCCATAATAACCTCTTGTCCACTCTCCCCTGAGCGACCTAGCGAAAAAAATGAGTGCGGTTTTGAGAAGAGCCTAGTAATACCAGAGATTCTGAACACAATCTCTGGTAATACTGGTAGCGCAAGGACTTCCTGTTACCATATCTTAGCTTATTTCGATGCTTTTGCTACAGCAAATCATCACAGCATCGTTTCTAATTGGTAGCAAAATCATATATCTGTAATATGCACCACCGAAGCATGCTGCAAAGAGGCACAAATTTTAAAAAAAGAACTAACTTTCTTATTCTTAAACTTTATAATGATATGCGAAAATGAATTTGTGTTGTGAGACCGTAGCGCTCTATAATTTCACATTGAAACGCATTTGCGATGCTGCCTCAACCTTAATCCACTGCGACTTATCGCAAACTGTGTAAATGCGTAAATGGGCTAAATATCGACATGTGTAAAGTTCTGGTTTTTAACAGCTACCTGCACATTTGATTAATGTCAGTTGACGTGTTTTGGTCAACGTCGCCTTGAATTGATAGAATAGATTATGACAGAAATATAAACAGCTCTTCACACAGAATTGAGACCAATGTCTTAGTTAGCTCTTTTCGCTTCATTTAAATACCTATGTTATGGGTCTACGGTCATTATAAATATTTTAATCTTTCAGTGCGGGGATCGACTTCAAGCAATGAGCTTTGTATGAACTCAACAAATATGACAAATAGATTACTATTTAATTTCAATATTAAATATATTTGCAACGGAATGAAACATTTTCAAAATTCCATAAAAAAAAATATATAAAATCTGTCTGTATATTTTATCACATAAAAAGTATTTCTGAATCTGGTGTTCAGTTGAATAATGACATAAGTATTAGTTTTAACAGTAGAGGTAGCCAACAATATCTGTAGGGCTGCCAACCTCTAGAAAAATAAACCCATTAATTTGTCTGCTTCTGTCTCTGCCATGTTAGGTGTGTGACGTGTGCAAAGTTATGAGTTAAGTGGAAATGAACGACTTCCAGCAAACATAACTATACTGATTTAATGTTGGTTTAATGTTGGTTTAAAAAGAAAAAAAGGTGAAAAGGTGTACTTAGTAGGCCTAGGCCTAAATGTGTTACATAAACGCAACAAATTGTTATTGTCCTCCTTGTTGTGATCTTACACAAGCATAACTTCGCACCTGTAGATGAGTTGTAAAACAGGAACGATCATCAAAATATCTACGTGTCATTCCTGAATTGGGCTATTGGCGCTAAATAGCCCCCTTCGTTTAAATGAGCACATACCGGACGATGATTGCATAGTGGTCCACTTTAATTAACTAAGACAATTATATTTCTCGGCATAAAAACTAATATGGCCTATTTCTATACCGCAGTAACATGATGATCACATACCTCTCAAATACTGCGGTATAACATGTCAGGATCATCATTATAGGGCCTATATGGAGGTGTAGCAGGATCGTCATATAACGCGGCATAGCAGAATACAGAATCATCATATGCCCCTAACAAGATCGTCATATACAGGCCTACCGCGGTATACAAGATCGTCATAAATTTGCGGTATAACAAGATCGTCATATAGCGTGGTATAACAGAATCAACCTAGGGCCTATACCGCGGATCGTTACTTTTTATTTCATTTTGAGCAGTAGCAGTCTAAAGGTTATCAACATTCGGAAGTCGTCCCCTTGTATTTGCAAAGTGGCAGATACACCCTTTCATATCCAAAGGGACGAAGTATTGATGGTGTTTTTCGGCATCGAACTGTAGCTCCCTCACCACGCAGGTGATAATAGGCACCTTTTTCTTTACGTCTCAACATTTTGTGCACCCAAAATTTATGTTCTCTTTCTCTTGGCTGGCCCTCACTATCTGCATTATGCAATTCCGCTGCATTCTACAGTTATAACAGAGTAACATTTGCATGTTTCCAGCTGGCATTTTAAAGCTTGCGGGAATGACGTCATGCCATATGTAATTCCACTGGAACCAGCAACACGCTCGCTGAAACGCGCTAGCATGGAAACACTCACACTAGTTTAATGTCTGTGCGCATTTCCTCGCGCGTGTACTCGCGCACGTTTCTGCTCACATGGAAAGCGGGACTTACAGATTGAAATACATGATCTATTTGTAATGTAATTTACTTTTACTAATAAATATTATCGCCGCCTTCAAATTGAATAGATGACATTCTACGCAGGTGAAATCTCGTGCCCGCGGACCATATAATAACTTTAACTGGTAAAACAACCTAAACAATCATATCGAGCTAACAAGCTAACGAGTATATAGTAGAGTTACTGTGGGGGGGGGGGGGGGTGTTCATAGGGGCATGCCGTCCACCGTACTCCCTCGTAATTTTGGATGACATATTAACATAGAACCCACTTCTGTTTACGCCACTGCTATTTATTTATGCTATAAATCAGGGGTTTTTTAAACTGGACTGAAACATATAACATAAGCCTTACTGCGCAGACGACGATTTTTTCAAAAGTTTTTTAAAGCAAACTTATGACTTGAAATGTATTCAAGGATTAGAGGAGCTTTTATGTCAGGATGTGGCATTACAATATCATCATATAACATTATATGGCAGCGTATGGTCGGGGGACGACATTCTAATATAAGTAAATGACATTTTAGTGTCAGGATATCACATTTGGCTGTCAGGCTATGATATTATAAAGTCAATATGTGGGATTATAATATCAGGTTATGGCCGTTTAACGTCTCGATATGGCAATAATATTGCAGGAGATTGCACTATATAGTCAGGATATAGCATTGTAATATAAGGATATGCCACTTTAATGTCACAATATAGTCTTATATCATTAGATCATACCATTTTCGATATCATGTTAATACCAAGCTATGACATTCTATTTTCATTATGTGGCATATTAATGTCAGTATACAGCATTATAATATCAGTAGCCTATATGGTAACTTAATGACACAATATGGCCTCATAATAGAAGGATGTGGCATTATAATATAAAGATCTGGCATATTAATGTGCCAATATAGCATTGTAATATAAGGACATGGCAGTATGGCGTCACCATGTGGCATTTTTTTGTCAAGAAATTACATTTTTATGTCAGGATGTGGGGCAGTATATGGTCAGGGGACGACATTTTTTATCAGGGTAAGTAATTTTTATTCATGATATGACAATATAATGTCATGGTGTTTGCTATATAATATGCATGGATATGCTAGGATATGCATGTTTGGCATCATTAAATGGCATGTCTTGATATGGCACAATAATGTCTGAATATGCACTATAAAAAATAATATAACTAACAGTTCATCGTCATTATTATGTCAAGATGCATGGCACTATGACTATGTTGAGATCAGGATGTGTATAACAATGTCGGGATACGGCAGTATAAAGCCAGAATATGGCATTTCATTTTTTTCAGAATATGGCGTATAGCGTTAGGACATGGTATTATGTGACTCATCACTTTAAAATCTGACGGGTCAGGCTGCGCTAACAACAGGTTAAATTCGTCAAACCATGCAATTGGAAATGAAATAAAATGAATCGGGCTTTAGGTCACTTATAGGCTTTCATACGTGGATGGGGAAGAAACATTTTTTGTTTCTTCCAACCCGCCGAGATCGGGAACCGAACTCCGAACTCTAGCGTGAAAGGCAGCGGTGCTAACCACTACCCTAGGGCCCCCTCGCCCACCCTATTATTGGAATGTTGATGGCTAGCGACTTTTAACGCCATGTTATATGTGTGTCACAATAACCATGATAACTCATTGTTACTAATAGATAACAATATTCTGGTCGAGGACTTCTACTGCGTCACAATAAATCGGTGGGATTATTACAATAATTATGAGTGATATAATGTTCTAAGGAAATAACTAGACATTAATACTATTAGAAATACCGTGCGGTTTCTGAATTTAATAGTAGGGCCTACTCGTGGTACTTCTGAACGAATCCACTCAAACTTATAATTTAAAAAAATGACCTACAATGGTGACCGCATAACAAGCAACACATGGTTTCCATCCCTACCACCCATGTGTAGTATGACTTTTTATGAGAGAGACATCACACGTGACAGAATAAGTTTGTTAGAGCGTGTGGTTCATCTTGGATATACATTAAGGCAAGAACTGATATTATTCCTTCTCGTACCTCAAATCCTGGGTAAACACACAATAAATTATTTTCAAATTGTAAAAGTGATGAAGTGCATGGAGTGTACCCTTGGTTTTTCGAAAAAAATGGCGTTACCGTGATGGCGGCCATCTTGAATTAAAAACAGACACAAGGTAGATTTTAAGGATGTTTCAGCATTCGTAGGGTAAAAGCCCCGCTATAATTCCTGAAAAAACAGCTTTTAGTATATTCGGTTACGTAAATTAACCATTTCTTTGCTCAAGTTTGATTTTTTTTTGGTTTAATCTACACAAAATCGAATGGTTCCATTTTGTCAACAAGATCCTTGTCAGCAAAATTTCAAATACCAAGATTTATCACATAGTTTCCCCCCCCCCCCCCCCAGAACAGCGAAACAAGAGTGAGTATAACAGCCGTTCTATCTATTACTTATAGATCTATACACAAGTAATGAGGTAATTTATTGTATGAAAGCCAATTGAAAATAAATTTATGTTTTTGTTGCCTTCAAATCGTATTAGACATAACACTAATGCTCTTGCACTAATTGACGGATCCAGGATTTGACTGACAGGAGGCGCCTATCATATATCTGACTCAGTCAGCCTCCTTGTATTACTGTCTAGAGGGGTCGGAGGCATGCTCTTCGAGAAATTGTTAAATTTAATTAAGACTTACATAATGCATTCTAGAGCATATTTCGCCCTAATAAGGCATTTTTTGTTATATTGGAGACATTGAACACAGGGCATGGGTGACAGACTCAGCAAACAGGAGACGTTGAGCCAATGTTACATCAACGTTGACCCTCCGTCTTTGTCGCTGGTCCAACATAAGGGCAACATTGGGTCGATGTGTTGTGTATGTTGAGGTATGGAATTCACATGTTAATAAAATAGGAAATAAAATATCGCAGACAATAGGTGTGATTAATAAACTTAAACACTTAATACCACGAAAAACACTATTGACCATTTACAATTCTCTCATTCTTCCACATATTAATCATATTAGCATGGGGTCATGATTCAAATCGGATTTTAAAACTTAAAAAAAAAGTAATTCGAATTATTGTTAAAGGTAGTTTTTATACACACTCCGATCCTATCTTTAAAAAATTCAATATTTTGAAAGTAAATGATATACATCTTCATCAACAACTAAAATTTTATTTTAAATAAATAAACAACATTCTTCCTGATCATTTTTATGACTTTAATACTGCTCTAAACTCTGACATTCATGATTATAACACAAGGGGGGAAAGCAATCTGAGGAATGCCCATTTTAAACATGAGTTTACTGGTAATTGTATCGGAACCCAAATGCCACATTTATTAAATACCACACATTTATCAATTTTAGAAAAGGTACTCACTCATAGTTTAAAAGGTTTTGGACAATATACTAAACACTATCTAATAGAGAAATATTCTGACATTTGTCTAATTCATAATTGTTATGTTTGTAATTTGACAACACCTACCTAATGCACTGAATATGTATGTGTGTATGTATATATATATATATTTATACATACATTTTCCTTTTGGCCACAATGTTATTTATTTTGTAATTTTTGCCCTATTTTGTGGCTGTGTCTCGCTGACGCGACTGACAGTTTCAGCTGGGTGGAGATTATTGAGATTTGATAAATTTATGTTTTGAGTTAAAATCCTATCCCATATTTATCCAATTTTTTTAATTTGCACAGTCCCTTTTAAATTTAATCTAACAAGCTGCATATTATTTTGTATGATAATTTTGTATCGTGATTTACTATATTATATAGTATTTTATATTTTATATTATTTATACGTAGGTGGCTTCCATGCCAGCGACTCTTTGAGTCTTAACCCGTTTGTGACGAGCCCCGGAGATCTCCGTGATTTAGGGAGTCCATTCTGATACGAGGCCCGGAGATCTCCGGGTTTGATTGCGTGAGATAACTATGACGTCATAAAATAATCTCGTTTCAGACACAGTGCAGTAGCAGAATATTCTCGTGTTCAATGGGTTAATGGTAGTCATCCTGACATGTTATTTAATTTGTATTTTTTCAGTGTCATTTGTCGAGTAAACATTTTTCTTCTTCTTTTCTTCTTCTTCTTCTTCTAAACCAACATTTGGTGAGTGTGCCGTGTTGGCTGGAAAAGCTCTCACTGTTAATATGCGGTGAGTCAACTGTTTCTAGACCCCCATGGCAACACAGCTGTTTGTGTCTCAACACTAAGCCCACATAAGAGAATTGATGAATTATTTCCTCATAGATGTCGCTCAAGTATATAGAGTTTATATGATTTGGGAGCTTGTTCATAATGCGGCGATGTGTATGAAACGCATTATAGTATTATTATCTTGGCTGATAACAGTCGATGTGGGGTGATATGTCATTGTGGAAAGTCCAGGGGCCACTGTTGCATTCTGGGGACACCCTTGTCCAGTGTATTTTGACAGTTGACTATACCTTTAACAAAACTTCAGAATGCCGTTAAAACCGACTGGTTTTACAGTTTGATCGACGTTCATGCACACAAATGATGGTTACCCACATCCAAAATGCATACAATTTGTGTACACATCATACACAATTTAATACTCTGATTAAAAACATGTTCCCGATAACACGATGCGTCAATACAATGTTGGATTAACGTTGGGCCCGTGTTGCAGACAGCGGTACATCATTAATCCAACAGTGGGCTAAGAAGGTCTATTGTTTACTGGGTGGAAGAAATAGATCATTTGCCCCTTTATAGAGCCTGTAATCAATATCATATAGAAGATAATTAATCTGTTATTGTTTTAATGCATTATTACTGACATATGTTTGTGTCATATTATAATTATACATGTTGCTCAGAATTCAAATATCCGTTGTATAAAATATTAAGCACAACTTTCCGATAATAATCATTGCTAATCCGATAGGGCGGGTGCCCTGGTGCAGTGGTTAACTCTTCCTTTACCGACTTCCCCCTTAAAAAACTACCCCCAGAAACCGACTTCTTTTTTAAGGAGGACCCCTGAGGTAGCCCTTGGGCACAATACAGGTTAGAGTTATGCGCATGCGCACATCGCACACATTAAAAATGCAAGAGAAAATTGCGTCCATGTCACTGACCATTCTGGTTAGCGATTTTCAACCACGCATGTAATGAAATATATCCATTGCAATTAATGCTACACATGTGAATTTCGCATAAATGCGAATTTGGTAAAGGAAGGTAGTTTTCGCATAAATGCGAAATTGGTAAAGGAAGAGTTAAAGCTACCTGCTTGGAAAGTTGGAAATCGCGGGTTCGAACCCCACTCTGGCCTTCAAGTTAGAAAAAACCAAAATGTTTCTTCCCCGCTCACTCGTAAAAATTCAATATGTGTCTCAGTCTCTGTCTGTCTCTGTCTATGGCTCTGGCTCTGGTTCTGTCTCTGCCTCTGCCTGTCTCTGTCTCTGGCTCTGGCTCTGTCTCTGGCTCTGTCTCTGCCTCTGTATCTGGCTCTTACTGTCTCTGGCTCTGTATCTGGTTCTGTCTGCCTCTGGCTCTGCCTCTGTCTGTCTCTGTCTATGGCTCTGTTTCAGGCTCTGTCTGTGTCTGACTCTGTCTCTGTCTGTCTCTGTCTGTCTCTGGCTCTGCCTCAGTCTGACTCTGGTTCTGTATCTGGCTCTTGCTCTGTCTCTTGCTCTGACTCTGTCTGTCTTTGGCTCTCGCGCTCCTTCAGAAACAATGGCCCCGTTCAAACTCACTAGCACGTTAGTGGTAGTTCCTTCTAGTTTTGGCCATTATACCGCTATGGAGGGGACTCTCGGAGCTTATATTTTACCGTGATACTTTCCCTAAATTATTCTGAACCCTTTCAGCGCGGGGACCGTCATTAGACGTAAACGACTCCCGCACTGAAAGGAATTAGCGAATTGTTATGACCGTAGACCCATAACATAGATATTCAAATGAAGCAGAAAGAGCTAACTAAGCTATTTGTGATGTTTTCAAATTGGAACAACTCTTTGGTCCCGATGGTTGATACGCAAGTATTTCAGCATTGTGTGAATATTTTTATTCAGTTAGGTGAAAGTTCTAAAGTATATTTTTTATACCACTCCATGACGGAGACTTATTCCTGAGGTCACATAGTGAGCGCACGATATTACTGCAATACATATTTCAAATTACTGGGGCGGGGGCCCTAGGGTGGTGGTTAGCACCGCTGCCTTTCACGCCAGAGCTCGGGGTTCGGTTCCCGGTCTCGGCGGTTTGAAAGGAACAAAAATGTTTCTTCCCCATCCACGTGTGAAAGTCAGTATTGTGGGGAGCTTCCGTGACCGAGAGGTAGCGTGCTCGGCCTCAGACCGCCAGGGCCCGAATTTCGAATCCTGTGTCTGGAGGACAGTGTCATCTCAATCATCTCACCATCCTCAGGAGGTTCTCCTGGCCCAGTTTATCCTATATGTGCACAAAGGTGGCCTAAAGCCCGATTAATTTCATTTCATTTTGTTTCAAATTACTGTTATCATTATTACATTTAGCTATAAACAAAATACATATTTGTGAAATAATTTATACTATTCGCCTTCTGTTTTGTGAGTAGACCCATGGTTTATCCTCTTCCAGTCTGTGACGACTATGCGTTTCTGAGGGTAGTAACAATCTGTTAAATTTGTCCTTGTATTAAGACAAAGGCAAAGTGAACACTATTATCATCGGTTGTTTAGAAGTTATTATTGCCTTTATCCGAGGTACCATTTATGGTTTACCAAAAAGTTTTGAAATAGCATTGTGTTTATGTTTATAATAATATCTGAGGAACTATAGAATGAATGTATGGTGAAATTGTTTTTTTCAAAAAAGTCAAAGATACATTGTGAACGCGTAATCCCAAGTACCACTAGTCCATATTACTCATACTTTTGTATGTAGGCACTCACCTTCCTGAGTACGCAATGAAAAGGTTTTGGTCATAGCGCAATGATTCTTAGTGATTGTGAATTAAAATGCTTGGCAGAGATGCATTCGTTTTCGCCTCATAGGAAAAACACATCATTTCAACAAGGGCTAAGGGGCACATATTTTCTGTATTTTACTTCTGTGTATATATAATAGTATTCTATCGGGTGGTGAAAAGTGTAGGTGGGTAGGCCTACTATCCTGTTTATTAATAAAATGTAAGTATTATAATTTAGTGCTTTGTTTACAATTGTACCGGAACTATATAATGGTGGTTGTTATAGCTACTAGATAATTTAATAATGTACGGACAAGAAGTAGGTAATCCTTTTGTGGATAGCTTTTGTGTTACTCTGCGACCATGTGAACACATTCAATAATATTATAAAGTTAATGATGAGATAATAATAATTACGAATGTTGCACTTGCATTTATCAATTTTTAAACATTAAGAAACTCATATCACACATAAAATAATGTCGATCTTGTTTATGTTTCTTATACAGATAAAACAAATATAGCCAGTGACTTTGAGTGTTCATATAGAGTGTCCATATATATTCTTCTAAAACCACTGGCGTCTCGCTGAAAATAAAATAATGAATGAATCAATGAAACAATTTTTTTTTTAATATGTTCTATTCGTGGTGATCAAACTCGAAATTTGCATTTAATATTTTGATAAAAAAAATACAATATGATAACTACAAGAACTTAAATATTTGTTGGGTAACACATAAATTAGGTAGATAGGCATACTTACAATTTTATCTCTCATACACTACTGTATCATGTGTATACGGGGCAGTCGTGTCTCCAGGAGAAGGATCTAAAAATTGTATCGCTGTACCTTTATCCTGTACAAAGAAAACAAAAACAAATATAACTATAGCATAATTTAATCATTACGAGAACAATTCTGCTACGTAAGTGTACTGTGTAGCAACAACGATTTATGTTCTAGCGCTCATAGCGCATATTTTGCACAAGATATACTTTATATTACCTTGCTCAGACATGTTGAAATAAACCTGCTGCTTTTCTGTGGTTCAAATAAGATAGGTTGGAATAGTTATTTAACCCAGTGGATTTGGTGTGGATTAAATACGAAAATATTTCTATAACCAGCTGTTTTCCTGTAGGTTGAAATGAAATGAATCGGGCTTTAGGCCACCTTTGTGCACATATAGGCTAAACTGGGCCAGGAGAACCTCCTGAGGACGGTGAGATGATTGAGATGACACTGTCCTCCAGACACAGGATTCGAAATTCGAGCCCTGGTGGTCTGAGGCCGAGCACGCTACCTCTCGGTCACGGAGGCTCCCCACAATACTAACTTTCACACGTGGATGGGGAAGAAACATTTTTGTTTCTTTCAAACCGCCGAGACCGGGAACCGAGCCCCGGACTCTGGCGTGAAAGGCAGCGGTGCTAACCACTACCCTAGGGCCCCCGCCTTTCCTGTAGGTTAAAGAAGGTTCAAATAGTTTAATAGCCCATGTGATTTTCTGCGGGTTTTAATAAGAAGGTTGGGACAGTTATCTAGCCCGGTGTATTTGTTGTGGATTAAATATGAAGATTGGAAAATCGCTCTGTAACCCAGCTGTTTTTCTGTGTGTTAAAAAAAAGGTTGTAAAATTATATAACCCAGGTGCATTGTAGTGGGCTAAATAAGAAGGTTGAAAAATGTCTGGGTGTTTTATTACGTGTAGGCATAAAGAAGGGTGGAATTGTTGTTTAGCCCCGGTTGTTTTCTGTGGGCTAAATAAATATGTCGGTTGAAAAGTTATAAAACCTACTTGCTTTTATTTGGGTTAAATAGATTTTCTGTGGGCTGAAAGCTATGAAGGTAGAAATCGGAGGTATACAGTCTTTTCTGCTTTTCTGTGGGTTAAATGGGAATGTTGTAAACGTTTATAACCCTGATGCTTTGTTGTGGGCTAAATACGAAGGGTGAAATAGGTATATAGTCTGGGTTATTAATTGCGGGTTAAATAAGAAGGTTGGAATTGTTTTTTAGCCCGGGATGTTTGATGTGGAAATAGTTATTTAGCCTGGATGCTTTGTTGTGGGTTAAATAAGTACATAGGTTGACATAGTTAATTATCCCCGGTGATTTGATGTGGGTTGAAGACGAAGATTGAAATAGCTCTAAAACCCACTTGTTTTATGTGGGTTATATAAGAAGGTTTGTAGTGTTATTTAGCCGGGATGTTTTTTGTGTGTTAAATATGTCGGTTGAAAAGTTATAAAACCTACTTGCTTTTATTTGGGGTGAATGGAAGGTTCAAATAGTTAAATAGCCCAGTATTTGATTTTCTGTGGGCTAACTAAGAAGGTTAGGATAGTTATCTAGCCTGGTGGATTTGGTGTGGATGAAATATAAAGGTTGAGATAGGCCTAGTTCTATATCACCCAGCTGCTTTTCTGTGGGTTAAATAAGAAGGCTGTAAACGTTTATAACCCAGATGCTTTGTTGTGGGCTAAATACGAAGGTTGAAATATAGTCCAGTAAGAATTGACATGAACCCGGACATTTTCGATAAAAAGCAAGTTTGTGATTCAATGACTTCCCTGACATGCCAGGTCACGTCGAAAAAAAAAATTCAACCAAAATCAACCCTGGGGAAACCCCTTTTTAGCCTAAAATGGCCGCCATTACCAAAATGTATAAATTGTGCCATAACTCGTAAAATATTAATGATACAATCACATGGATGATCTCTATACCAGTGTTTTCATGGTCAAAGAATACAATGAAACCGTTTCTGAAAGATTATTGATAGTGAAATTGAGATAAATTGCTATTTGAGCCTAAAGTGTCCACCATTACCAAAATTTAAAGAAAGTGACATAACTTCTAAAATATAAATTATACAACATTATAGATGAGATCTATACCAGGGTTTTCATGGTCAGAGAATACAATAAAATCATTTTTTAAACAACCTCAGCCTAATTTATGCTGAAATTAAGGGAAATCCCCATTTGAGACTGGGTCGGTCGGTGGCACAGACACCAGCTCACGCTCCTACTACTGATGCCAGACGAGTATCCATCACGTGTACGGGGATGGATATTGAGATGGAGGACAGTGCGTTTGGATAATCGCTGGAACAGGAGGAGAGGTACAACCCCTTTCAGGGGCTTGACGGCTTAGAGGGGTGCTCCTTAACTGGCTTGGGGTGCCGTCCAGCCAGTAGCTTGCGTTGTGGCGCCAAGTGCGAGGGGGCAGGAAGATGGGTACTATCCGTACTGACATCGTGGAGCGGTTGAACTCAGGCCAACCAGATGCCAAGCCTTTCCTGGACCTAGAGCCTCCTGTGGAGGTCCAGATGCTGCTAAGGCAGAGCCAGGCTGGTGGTGTATTTTGGCGACAGCAGAGAGACAGGGCCCTAGTGACTCATGCTCTGTCGACAGGACCTAAATATTTAGAGAGAGCTTTGGTTCACATACAGCGAGCCTCTGAAGATCTGGAGGAAAGCCAGCATCGCAGACGGTGTGATAACACCAACAACATCGTATCAACGTTGTTTGCTGGCTGTTGAAGTTGAACTAAAGTGGAAGTTAAAATAGGTATACATAGTGGCATTTCGGCTCATAAGGGTATGCTGTTATATTTTTCTTTGCATTCTGAATGCTATTTTTTGTTCAATGCAGCTATCCTCCTTTCCTATCATTCACTTGCTATCCATATAGGCCTATAGGCCTACAAGGTCTTCAAGGCGTAGATTTTTAAGAAATAGTCTAACCAAAACATTTAGATGAAAAAAACACCTAGATATTTGTATCGATTTTATTGTTAACTTCCCAAACATTTATTTAGCATGTTTGACATTTTATAACCATATGCTGATGAAAGAGTTAATTAAACTGGAAACAATTTTTTTTTTCAAACAGATTGACGCGATGGTCGCCCCGGAGGATAAATTTGGCGATGACAGCCGATTCAATAAAGCCCATCGTGATACCCTGCGCTGCGCCATTGCCGGCCCATCAATGATGATGAGAAAGGACAACCTGCCCAAGTACGCGTGGATGGAAGAAGGATTGAAGAAGATAATGGAGAATGGGGATTACAACTGGGCTTGTAACAACGCGGAGAGGGGTGAGTCGGCCGGATACTGCCGTGCAAAGCCAAAGGGCCGTATCTGCTTACTTGTGAAATAAGCAGATACTGCTTTGGGTTTGCACCGAAGCCTAAAATAGCGAACGTAACAATAATAAACTGCCTACACACTGGCGAATTATCATCGCGTTATATATTCTCAAAATGTTTTCGTATTTATTATAATTTAGTTTAAATGCATCAAAAAACTACAATTTGTGCTAAGCGCGCCCACTATAAACCCAGATAATAGTAGTCTTTCATGATAGCCAGACCACACAAGACGTCGAACCAATCCGGTTCTAATGTTTGTACACAGTCTGCGACGCTGGCCCAACATTAAAACAACATTAATTTTAGTCAACATCATTCTGTTGTTTGCATAGCAAATTATTCAATTTCGATATTGATAATATCTTAAATATATTGTTGCGACAATTTATAACTTGGGCCGACTGTACTAAAAAAAAAAATTGTGATAAAGCACAGTACTTCAAATTCAAATGCATATATTCATGTTGCAATTACAAGTTTTACATCTGTTAAAGTATATATATCTTTTTGATAATGGATACAAAGGAGACCCGCAAAAGGCTTTGTTAAAAGCCGCTTCTATGCGGGCCACCCTAAAATGTGCGTGATGTTTCTGGAAAGCTGCACGTCACGGGGGAGGTAAAAAATAAAATGAATCGGGCTTTAGGCCATCTTTGTGCACATATAGGCTAAACTGTGCCAGGAGAACCTCCTGAGGATGGTGAGATGATTGAGATGACACTGTCCTCCAATCACAGGATTCGAAATTCGAGCCCTGGCGGTCTGAGGCCGAGCACGCTACCTCTCGGTCACGGAGGCTCCCCACAATACTAACTTTCACACGTGGATGGGGAAGAAACAATTTTGTTTCTTTCAAACCGCCGAGACTGGGAACCGAACCCCGGACTCTGGCGTGAAAGGCAGTGGTGCTAACCACTACCCTAGGCCCTACGGGGGAGGTACGAAGGACGAGACGCTGACACAGTGCTGGCAGCTCGCCAGCACTGTGTCAGTGCCACACCCCTACCGGGACATCGGCAACCATAAAACTACTTGTCCACGCGTTTAAAAAAAAAGTAGATAGATAAACACGATAAATGAACCAATAAAATAAAATATATTAAGACTCGATAATTAAGGGAACATATGTAACAATTAGGTGTTGAACATATTGGGTCGTATTTATTAATGAGAAAGAGCTTGATATATGTTGTAAATCCTTTCCGACTGTGAGTTTTAATTTTTCCTGTTGTCATATTACTTGTTTTATTTAGAATATCAGGTATACTAAAACGCAGACATTTCCGAGCAAATACATGTTTTACCAGTGGTAATGAATATTTTTTTCGCTGTCTGATGGTATGGTGATAAGTTATTGTTTGTAGTAGAAAAGACATGTTATTAAAATATGCGGTTAAATTCTCTTTTAATAGATAGTAACACTTGAACAGATAATCATCATGGCTTTCTTCTGTAACTTAAAAATCCTTTTCTGGTTGAAACCCCAACACTTAAGATAATAGTTTATGTGTGGCTTAATTAATGCAATCTATATCATGTATATGGTTAAAAGAATATTAGAGGGAACCATGTGTTTAATCCGGTACATAATCGACGTGCTAATGTTGCTGAGCGGCATGTAAATAAAAAGAATCTAAAGCATCGGAATGTTGGAGATGCAGTCAGAATACAATCTATTCGGTCAGGTGAAAAAGTATGGAAACAAGCAACAGTTTCTAAAACCCTTTCCAGGATGAAATATGAAGATCAAACTGATAATGGTAGAACGTACGTACGTGAAGAACGTGATAATAGACCAGAAATGGTTATTCCATACTGTGCTCCCTCCTCAAATCCCGCCAATCCCTCCCAAACTCCTGTTGCCCCAATCACTCTTATACCAAGCTGATCCCACTCCTGATCCAGTTCCTGCAACACGTGCAAGTGACAGAGGCACTGATGTTCCCGCTCAAGCAGACAATATGAATGTTAATTTGCAGTATAAAACTAGATCTGGCAGATCAGTAAAAAACACTAGAAGGCTTGATCTTTAATTGAACTGTTTAATTTTCAAGTAAAATTTTGTACTTGTAAGTCTTCTATTGAAGTATGCATTTCTCTTTTAAAAGAGGGGAGATGTTACGTGATGAACACTTTCTATAAATAGTGTAACCTTTACTGATGTTGACACACTCACCAGATATGTCGCAGTAGTTCTTATGTAGACTTTTAGAATGGCTGTCAATGCCTGTGACTCTTCTGTTTTATTAAAGAGTTGTATTGTTAATACTTTTGTCATCTTTTACTGATAGGCCTCATCGGCACGTAACAGTGTCTATTGTGTTTGATGTTATGGACATCAAAGGGTCATTCATCTTAAACAAACGTTTATTAGGTTCAATGTTTTAGCTCTTGACCCGCTTCGTATGAATACACTAATTTACAGGTCTACGACAAATGTGAATATGTCAACCCTTCAGTACGGGGATTGACTTTTTGCTTCAGATGCTGACGTCCCCGCGCTGACAAGGTCAGTACAACATGGTAAACAAACACCTTGGAACTAATTCAGTTAATTTAATGATGTGCCTTTTGTGCTAAGAAGACCGAGTACGCAATGTAGAATGTCAGGTACAATAATTATATGTGGCATTTTTATGGTCGAAAGATAACTCATTACGGTGCCTGCCATCATGGGCCATTCAAAGTGATCGATGATGAAAAAATAGTTTTTACATTGACTCACCATTAATTGATTTTGTGGCATAATTAACGCAATTTTGTTGAACCTCTGGTACCTGAATCTGACGAAAAAGTGTTTCAGAAGTTTTCACAATATGAAATTCGAGTTTATTTCAATAATACTTTATTAATTGTAACATACATTGATTTGAAATCGAAAAAAATAGGGTGTAATGTTTAAAATAATGTTGAATTTTTATTTTTTACACCCTTTAACGTTTAGAAGTTTGATATTTCTGATTACTTAAAGCAGCCCCTTGGGATGACATCAATTTTCGTTTTTAGTTCCGTACTGAAGTAGTGTATCCCACGGATCATGTTTTTATTTTTTTCAGAATTTTCATATTTTTACAAATATTTTTAATCAATATTTCTATGAAATCAGAAGTAACCCAAACAAACTATTTGTATGCCTGAAGGACGATTGAATGTTTTCACAGCATTGGGCCACATGCTGATGGCATCGGCCCAGCGTTGAGTAGACAATCAGTGCTGCAGGTGTGTCCTCCCGTGTCCAGACTATGAGACGCCAATTAGCGGCGACTGGTTTGATCTTACCGTCTGATACGTGGGAATATGTGATCTAAAGTGCTGAATATTGCTGACTTGTTTTGTTTACATGGCAATATACGACCTGGAAATACAACTATTTCCCTCTTTTTCAGTGCTTTAAAATTGTTTTTTGACTTTTTCGTATTTTCAGTTAAGATCAGTAGGCTATATAGCTTCATATAAATAAAATTTTCAAAATTGACAACATTGAAAATGTCTCATCCCAAGGGATTTCTTTAAAAATAGCCGTCTTACCATAGCACATCAAATTGAAGGGATCGTGTAATGTCATACCTTCTCATTTTTGCCTTGTCATATATATGTTGCATAGTTAGACTAGATAACATTGACAAAAAATGCTCGAAAAGGTTAATATGGAACAAAATATCATTGTACGACAAAAATGAATTGGGGTAAAATAGCCTAACTTTTACTGTATTTTTTTGAAAACTGCCAATACTGGAAATGACAGTATTGTGTTATATTATATGTTGTGCTGCACATATGAGTTCCTAAGTGTTGATAAAAGTACATTTATTATATTTATATATACATTATATGTAAATAAATGTAAATTAACCCTTTAAGCACAGAGTCAAATTTAAATTTGTACCTGCTTTAAGTTATGTCTAGCTTCTCCAAAATACATCATTATGTGTGTTCCTAATTTTTTACAGTTATGTGTGCTGAGCAAAATTTAAAACGATTAAATAGATTGACGACCAAAGGGTTACATTATTGTGAACAATTTGTCTAAAATAAGTAACTTGGAGTCAAACAGATACCGTCGACCCTCTGGTATCTGAATTAAAAGATGATATTTAACTTTAATTCAAAAAGAATTTTTTTAATTCTAACATAATTATTTATGCTGATATGAAAAAAAGGTGTCATTTTTTAAATAAGATTTAATTTTTTTCTAGACCATTTAAAATCGGGGGGGGGGGGGGTATGATATTTAATATGTTCTAACATAGCTAGAACCACTTCTAATGACTACTTGAACGATCATTACTTAAACCATGTGCACATAAATCGCCATTTATTCTGCTGGTGCCCACTTTGCTCAAGAAAAACATTAAAATAAGTTTGAATGGTGGTACGTACAACCCAAATTGTTAATCCACATGAGGTTTTCCCGGAACTAAGGATGAAGGTTAAAAAAACCCTTCATGCGCGACGTCACTAGTTTGAAAGGAGGTACAATATTCCCTTGTAGCTCTAAATATCGTTCACCGGACATGTACATGTGGATAGCGTTAATTCGGTGTTCAAGAATAACATTAGTCAATATAAAAAAGATAAACTAAAATATGGTTATTAATTTAACCGTACACACATAAGTAGGCCTATCCAAATGCACCAGAAACCGGGCAATATTATGTTAATCATTTGTGTTCTTAGAAAACACTTATGTTCAAAAATACCGCTCCTGATGCGAATGCGAAAAAGAAAGAAAGCTTGTAATTTGTGCAAAACAGATGAATTAGTTTCGAGTGAAAAGGGTAATCTAGGATGTAAAATAGCTCATCAGCGGGATATAATGATTAGGCCTACCTACGAATTGCCTTTCCCGTTAATAACCATAGTCGCTGAACCGCAAAACAGAGGTACGTAGTATTTAAAGGGTGTGCATAATGTATTTCTCAAGCATATAGAAAAGCCTATTTCGGGTTAACAGAATCTACATAACAGGTCACACCATAGTCCCACACTGACTGTAGGACAACATCTTGGCATATTGTGCTGCTATTATGATATATCCCGACAATACAAAATGTTATCTTGACAAAATAATTATATCGCCATATGCATAATGTACTGTCATTATGATGCGATACTGAACATGGGTAATATGCCATATCGTAGATAGAATATCCCTCAGAGCCGAGTACTGCCAAATAGGCTATCCAGGACATCTTTATATTGTGATATCCTGACATTTCCTGTATCATGTGTATAATGCAGTATAATGTAGCTATATCCTGTTCTGCAAAAACTTATGCTGACATTAAAATATCACACCCTGACAGTAAAATGACACATACAAGTTTTATTAAACGATAATATTATATTGTGTCAATTTAATACCATTACCCAACATTGTAGCACAAAATATTGTTGGTAAATGACATAATTGTTCCCACTTAAACATAGTTAGTAGTAAATTATTGCTTTGCGTCATTTTTCGGCACAAATGGTCATTCAAGTGGCGTTGTAAAACGATAAAAGAAATTGTAGGCAATTGAAGAGATGAATGATCATGTAAAGATGATGATGTGAGGGTGGGGTGAAAGGGCATGGTGGGTTTCGCTATGCAATTTAATGCTGAAGCTCCGTGGCATTTCGCACAGCTCCGTTATCCTCGGGTAATATTGTCCCCAGTAACAATACCTAAGGGTTATTAACTCCATTCATCCCACGTAAGTAACATAATGTCTAACACTCTATTGCCGGTCGTTTCAAGGCTACCACGGCCAACACCAGTGCCTGCCCTGCTGACAGCGCCTGTACTGATACGGTAGCTGCATTAGCACCGTTGTCGAACGGAGGAACCAGGGTACACCACTGGCAATCTGCCCGAAGATTATGGCTAAACTCGTGGAGGCATGCTGTAAAGCATGGACAGACAAAACAGATCGCTGTGACCCTCTCCGGATGGGGGTAAAAAATACTACTTTTGGCAATTATCCCAGTACCCCACTTAAGCATAGGGTGTCATGTCCTCACAAAACAGTCCATATTCTCACATTAAAACATCATAATGATACCCCGTAAATTTCAAATGTCGTTAGTTGTTCTTCTCAATTTACTTTTAAAAAATAATGTAACCCATTTATCATAAATCACAACTATTATTGTTTTTTTATTATTTTTTATCGACGCACATTATGTAAAAATGAAAAAAACCACACCTAATGTTGAGTTTTTAGAGAGCGGGAGGACATAACTTCAAGTGGGTACAAATTTCTATCCGACTGGGCGCTTAAAGGGTTAATTTATATTCATTTATGTAAATGTTTACATAAATATACTAAATGTAATTTTATCAATACATATGAGCTCATGCATAAACATGTAATTTGAAGTATTACCATTTTCAAATAAACAGTATATGTAAGTTATTTTACCACATATCTATTTTTATATACGCGGATATTTTTCTTAATTTTAACCTTTTCTGATATTTTTGTCCGATGTAATAATGTAACAAATATGCCAGGGTATATGACAACGTATGACATTGCATTGGTGTTATTTGGAAAATCCCTTCAATTTGACGTGGTATACGTTTTTTTAGGTAATCAAAAATATCAAACCCCTAGAGGTTCAAGGGTCCATGTAGTAAAATTTGAGCTTACCTAAAAAAATGGCACCATTTTTTTATGCTTCAGCATCAATTTATGTTAGAATTAATACATTTTGTTTGAATTAAACCCGAATTTCACCCCGTGAAAAAATTATGAAACACTATTTTTCATTACTTTCAGATACCAGAGGGTAGGTATCTATTTGGCTTCAAAATACTTCTTTCGGACAATTTCTCAGAGGGTTACCCGGTCTCAAATGAAAGATAATATATTTATCTTCAAAATGAGACCAAGAAACATAATTGTCATGAGAGTTAGGCGCAATTCAAATTTATAGATATCAGCCCACCGACTAGTCACATGCGGAATGAAAATGGACCTGATTTGGACTTGCAGCACCTGTGAAGTCGGGACACGGATGATTTAGGGGCGTTAGATGGCTTTTCATCTTCCTGTCACTTCGGGGCTTATGTCTAGAACTGGAGACAGTTCCGAGGCAAACGATTTGAAATATTGAAAATGTATCTGGATAACTATACACAACGTTATGCATGTGGTATCTATACACCACGTTATGCATGTGGTAACTATACACCACGTTATGCATGTGGTAACTATACACCACGTTATGCATGTGGTAACTATACACCACGTTATGCATGTGGTAACTATACACCACGTTATGCATGTGGTAACTATACACCACGCTATACATGTGGTGGTAAAAGGTTTATGGTGACGAGCTTGAAAGAATAGATGTGTGATTAATGTCAACTTTAGGGTAAATGTCTTGTATACACCTAATACAATCAAACAAGTGGGACCAGATTAATTTGATCATAATGTATTGCCCATGGCTGCAAATTTGAGTCTGTGTATCATCACATAGATAACATCACAGCAGACACAAGACGTTGAACGTCGGTTTAACGTTGGTACAACGTCTTAGACGATGGACTAACTCTAAACTAACATTGATTCAACGTCTTGCGTCTGCTGGGATTTGTCCATGATTGGACCATTGCAAAAACACCGATAACGTTTCGAATGGGAATAAATAGACTATATATTATGGGCTATTGGTTGTTGTAATGTGGGAATATTTTGTAATGTGGGAATATTTTGTGATGTGGGAATATCTGCGTTGTACTCATACCGATTTAGATGTAGGGTAAACTTGGTTATCAGTTTTGTATAATTGTTGGAAATGTGTTTTTGCGATGTGTGGAAGCACGTGTACAGGCAGCTTGTCATCATTCCATCACGAATGTCCGCTGAGATACAGATAATTTTCTCTTCCTATGATTTTTATTTCGTCAAAAACTAGCCACGACTTTTAGCAGTGGTTCTTTGCTGAACGGAGGACTAGTGAACTCCATCCATTGCTGGGCTAATGTATATGGCACAAGGCTTACAAGCCTATTCCTGAATAAATACTGGTATTCTATTTTACAACTGACTCTGGTCAGATGAAATTAATTGAAAAATGGCTCAATGTCACTCATCTTCGGAGCCAAATATAAATATGACTACTGGTATTGATTTGAGCTTGGTGGCCATTTTGTTTTTTTCGGAATTCATGTTCAATTAAGGACCCGGAGTTCGGCTTGACATATAGTTCAATTGGAATCAGAAGATAAAATTTGTGAGCAAATAATCATAATTATTATCGAAAATCTACATAAAAATGCCCCCCGACAATAAGTTGGTCCAGACTGGCATGTGAACCTGCCCTGCCAATAGACAAAAGAGTACGACGTAATCTGAACTAACCAATTCAAATGACGTAGTAGTAGAAGACGGTGGACCAGCATTAAAACAGCATCGGGCCAACGGTTTGTGTTTGGAGGGCATCGACCTGACTGAAGCTGGGACTTGAAATACATTAACTGTATGATTTATTTATTTATGACATATAGTTTTGTACTTATTATTTCATGTAGTATTTCACTGTAATTCACAAACTAAGATGACAACAGTTACGATATTTATTATTTTTGTATAATTTGAGAAACTACAGGTCACATTTGTACTTGGAATTAGCTGCAGTAAGTTTGAGGTATCAAGCACTACAAAGATAATATCCCGTAATTAAGAAAGCCTGGAAGGGACTTCTTACTTCTAACGTATAGCTTTGAAAATCGTCAGGGGTCCCCTGGAATGGTAGTCAACACTACCGCCTGACACGCGCTATCCATGCATAACTTTCAGAGAAACATAAAGTCTCAAGTGTCATTTATTAATTTAACTTATAATTACAATGTCATGTTATAGCTTCAACTACAAAATAAAATATCACATATTTTAAATTTGTTTAAGTGTGATTACACGACTGAGGCACAGTGTTTTTTCACTTCTAGCTTCTTTTAACATCTCATATCTAATTGCACCATTTTTTTATGCTTCAGCATCAATTTATGCTAGAATTAATACATTTTGTTTGAATTAAACCCGAATTTCACCCCGTGAAAAAATTATGAAACACTATTTTTCATTACTTTCAGATACCAGAGGGTAGGTATCTATTTGGCTTCAAAATACTTCTTTCGGACAATTTCTCAGAGGGTTACCCGGTCTCAAATGAAAGATAATATATTTATTTTCAAAATGAGACCAAGAAACATAATTGTCATGAGAGCTAGGCGCAATTCAAATTTATAGATATCAGCCCACCGACTAGTCACATGCGGAATGAAAATGGACCTGATTTGGACTTGCAGCACCTGTGAAGTCGGGACACGGATGATTTAGGGGCGTTAGATGGCTTTTCATCTTCCTGTCACTTCGGGGCTTATGTCTAGAACTGGAGACAGTTCCGAGGCAAACGATTTGAAATATTGAAAATGTATCTGGATAACTATACACCACGTTATGCATGTGGTAACTATACACCACGTTATGCATGTGGTAACTATACACCACGCTATACATGTGGTGGTAAAAGGTTTATGGTGACGAGCTTGAAAGAATAAATGTGTGATTAATGTCAACTTTAGGGTAAATGTCTTGTATACACCTAATACAATCAAACAAGTGGGACCAGATTAATTTGATCATAATGTATTGCCCATGGCTGCAAATTCGAGTCTGTGTATCATCACATAGATAACATCACAGCAGACACAAGACGTTGAACGTCGGTTTAACGTTGGTACAACGTCTTAGACGATGGACTAACTCTAAACTAACATTGATTCAACGTCTTGCGTCTGCTGGGATTTGTCCATGATTGGACCATTGCAAAAACACCGATAACGTTTCGAATGGAAATAAATAGACTATATATTATGGGCTATTGGTTGTTGTAATGTGGGAATATTTTGTAATGTGGGAATATTTTGTGATGTGGGAATATCTGCGTTGTACTCATACCGATTTAGATGTAGGGTAAACTTGGTTATCAGTTTTGTATAATTGTTGGAAATGTGTTTTTGCGATGTGTGGAAGCACGTGTACAGACAGCTTGTCATCATTCCATCACGAATGTCCGCTGAGATACAGAGAATTTTCTCTTCCTATGATTTTTATTTCGTCAAAAACTAGCCACGACTTTTAGCAGTGGTTCTTTGCTGAATGGAGGACTAGTGAACTCCATCCATTGCTGGGCTAATGTATATGGCACAAGGCTTACAAGCCTATTCCTGAATAAATACTGGTATTCTATTTTACAACTGACTCTGGTCAGATGAAATTAATTGAAAAATGGCTCAATGTCACTCATCTTCGGAGCCAAATATAAATATGACTACTGGTATTGATTTGAGCTTGGTGGCCATTTTTTTTCGGAATTCATGTTCAATTAAGGACCCGGAGTTCGGCTTGACATATAGTTCAATTGGAATCAGAAGATAAAATTTGTGAGCAAATAATCATAATTATTATCGAAAATCTACATAAAAATGCCCCCCGACAATAAGTTGGTCCAGACTGGCATGTGAACCTGCCCTCCCAATAGACAAAAGAGTACGACGTAATCTGAACTAACCAATTCAAATGACGTAGTAGTAGGAGACGGTGGACCAGCATTAAAACAGCATCGGGCCAACGGTTTGTGTTTGGAGGGCATCGACCTGACTGAAGCTGGGACTTGAAATACATTAACTGTATGATTTATTTATTTATGACATATAGTTTTGTACTTATTATTTCATGTAGTATTTCACTGTAATTCACAAACTAAGATGACAACAGTTACGATATTTATTATTTTTGTATAATTTGAGAAACTACAGGTCACATTTGTACTTGGAATTAGCTGCAGTAAGTTTGAGGTATCAAGCACTACAAAGATAATATCCCGTAATTAAGAAAGCCTGGAAGGGACTTCTTACTTCTAACGTATAGCTTTGAAAATCGTCAGGGGTCCCCTGGAATGGTAGTCAACACTACCGCCTGACACGCGCTATCCATGCATAACTTTCAGAGAAACATAAAGTCTCAAGTGTCATTTATTAATTTAACTTATAATTACAATGTCATGTTATAGCTTCAACTACAAAATAAAATATCACATATTTTAAATTTGTTTAAGTGTGATTACACGACTGAGGCACAGTGTTTTTTCACTTCTAGCTTCTTTTAACGTCTAATTTCTAATGTCGTCCTTCCTTCTTCTAGCTTCTAATTTTTAATTCTAGCTTCTGACATCTTATTTTTATCTTCTAAATCTTCTAAGTTATAAGATCTTAATTGTAACTTTTTACTGCTAATTTATAGCGTTTTACCTCTAGCTTTTAACTTATATATCTTATTATTACAAACTTCTAACTTCAGAAATAACTGAGCTTATTTGGACGTAAACAAAATTATGACAACTAAACAGTCTGATTATAATACACATTGCTCATGACCTCTTCCTGCCCTTGGTTAAAATATTAAAAGGCCGGGTCTATTACCCCGTCACGGGGCACACAAGGCAAGAAAAGGGCGTTGGATTACCCGTGACGGGGCAAATAACAGTTAAATCCTCTCCCATGTCCCGTGACGGGGCGTGGAGCCGCTAATTTTGTGCCTTTGATACACCATGGCGGACGAAATAAAGGAAAATTAGAGTTATACAGCCCGCTGTGGTGTATGCAAGATAATTAAAGTGTCCTTGGGCACCCCGTGAATGATGTAACGAGGTTTCTTATTGGTTGTCAAAAGAAGCATTACACTGGGTCCATTCGACTAGCACAATAAATATGTTCGCATTTCTAATTTTCAAAAACAACTACATCAATGAGTGGAGTATCATCTGGCACTCCGGGGCAGACCACGGCACAACATTAATTCATCAACGGCGCAAAGTGTCGTGTTTCCCGGGAGCAATGTATGAGGATGAGCGTACAAGAGGACTGTTGCTTGGGGATTCCGGGTACCCATGCTTGCTGTACCTCACGCCAATCGCTAGGCCAACAACAGATAATGAACGGCATTACAATCGGTCTCATATAATGGCCCGAAACATTATAGAGAGATTGTTTGGCGTTTTAAAACAATTTTTAAGACGATTTGCATGTTTGCACTTTGGCCACCCCACCAAATTAAGCACTAGCTTGATTATAATAATAAAAAAATTGTGGCTTGCTGTGTTTTGCACAACATAGCAAGAAGACACAGGGAAATTCGTATTCGTTGTTGAGTTGGATGATGACCATTACATTGATGATGACATCATTGATCCTAATATACTGTCATCCGTCAACCCACAGGGCAATTTTGTGATTATTGGTCCAACAGATTATGTGAGTAGGCCCTACATAAGATACATTCATAATAATAATATTAAAATCAATACTGCGCAATAAAATTTGAGAAAATAAATGATGAGTTAATATTTACTTTTGATGACGCACAGTAACATCTGAGATAATAAATGATGTATTAACCCTTTCAGCACGGGGACCGTCTGTAGACGTCTGAATCTAACCAGAATTAGCCTAAACGTCTAACGCCCAGACGTCTAAAGGCGGTCCCTGCGCGGAAAGAATTAAAAATGAAGCAAATAAAGCAGAAAAAGCGAATGAAAATATTTATGATTATTTCAAATTGAAAAAATGATTAATGTATTTGTTACATCGTTCTGCTTCATTTGGGTAGGCTACCTATGTTATGGGTGTAGGGCAATTATAATTTGTTCTTTTAGTGCGTGAACCGTCTATAGACGTCCGAATTTGACATTTACATACGTTAGAATCAGGCGTCTTAACGTCAACAGACAGTCCCCGTGCTGAAAGGGTTAATACATTCTGTATTATATCAGTAAATCTACAGTAAAATCTCAGATAAGCAAATATTTCATTAATTAGAATGGTATATTAGTATTTAATTGCTATATGCATGCATAGATGTGTGTATAATTTTGTTTGGTACATCACTGATATGAAAATAAAGTATAGAAATGTTGATAATTTTTTTTAATCTAAAAACTCTGAAAAAAATAAAATCATGATCTGGGGGATACACTACTTCATTACAAAACTAAAAACGGCAATTGATGTCATCCCAAGGAGCTGAACGATGATAAACCGGTGTGTTATGTTGCCAGAAGTTAACCATTTGCATTAGGTTAAGGAAGTTGATGGCAATAGCAACTTGAAAGCAAATCATGAAAATAGCTAAATTTTCATAATTATCCATGGAATACTACTAGACGACACTCATAATTGTGTGGAGTCATTAGGAAAAAATCACCATTATAACATATTTTTGTTATATTTGATGGAAATGCAAATCAAAATATTTTTTAAGACATTGCAAGTATCAACTTCTTTATTTTCAAATCAGTGATTTACCAAACAAAATTATACACACATCTATGCATGCCTATCGCAATTAAGTACTGATATACCAATCGAATTAATTTATTATTTGCTTATCTGAGATTTTACTGTAGATACATATAACAATGAAATAGTAACCTTTACAACGCTAAAATAAATTACGTATAAAATATGAGATAATAAATGATGAATTAATATATACTTTTTATGACGCACAATAACATCTGAGATAATACAAAATGCATTAACCCTTCCAGCACGGGGACCGTCTGTAGACGTCTGAATTTAACGTCTACAGACGTCAAATTCAGATGTCTGAAGGCAGTCCCCGCGCTAAAAGAATTTAGAAAAAAATATAATGGCAGTAGACCCATAACATAGGTACTCAAGTGAAGCAGAACGAGCTAACCAAGATATTAATGATTTGTTTCAATTTGAAATCATCAAAAATGTCTTCATTAGCTCTTTTTACTTTATTTGAGTTGTCCCTACCTATGTTATTGGTGTACGGCAATTATAATGTTTTTATTTTTTTTAGCGCAGGGACCGTCTGACGTCTATGTACGTTAGATTCGGACGTCTGCAGACGGTCCCCGTTAATGCATTTTGTATTATCTCAGATGTTGTTGTGCGTCATAAAAAGTATATATTAAATCATCATCATTTTCTCAGATTTTATTGCGCAGTATTGTTTTTAGTATTATTGATAATTATTATGAATTTATCTTATTTACTCAAATAAACTGTTGGACTAGAAGAAACATTTGCATGGTAAGAAGTAAAGGTTAAATTGTCTTTGCTGATTTAATGCTTCCCTATCTCGCATGATTATCTCAATTAAATATTAATACATCAATGAAATTAATTAAATGTTTATTGTACATACATGTGGCAATAACATATTAACCCTTACAGCGCTGATAGTATATGAAATAAGCTCGACATCTAGACCTGATAGTTTTAAAAAATGATTAAGCTGTAAAACTTTGGGGACATGTACTTCAATATATCCTGTTTAATATTAAAATGGGAGCCCCCTGAAAAAAAGGTGAAAAATATGTTTTGCTCTGTTTATATTGAAGGGGTCTATGAAGTGTAATCGTGGACAACTGTACACCGCGAAGATGTGGGCGTGGATTGTGAAATTTGTTTGAACAGGGAAATCAATGTTTGTTATCATGGCGATGCGTGAGAGCGATCTACACACTAATTTTGAAAACATCCCCACAAAATGTTAACGACGTAGCTGAAAACAAGCTTAAAATGGCTATATATAAGTGAAATGTTACTGATTCTAAAAAAACTATTTTTGACATGATAAACTGTGGCCTAGCCTCAGCCGTGAGCGCCCATATGAATTACTACACTTATTAGTACCGTCGCAATCAGTGACTGAAACCTTTTGTTTCAGACAGTTTGGGCTATAAGATAAGAGTTGGTAAGCTGCATTATATTGAGCGAATAGATCATTTATAATAATAAAAGTGTCAACACTCGCATACAATTATCTCAATTATCTTTTATAATTTTATTGTAATTTTTTTTAATTAAATCGTGTGTGAAAATGGTGAATTAAACAAAAAGGAAGTAAATTATTCTAATATAAATTATATTTATCTATCATGTCACATAGTTCAAATTTGAATAGTTACTGCATAAAATCATATCTAGCTTAAATAGAAGCATGCATACATTTTATTTATAATACTCACAGACAAAAACACGTTTCTTATCGCTTATTTCGTAAAGAGTTTGATATTATAATTACACTGATTAGACACATTTGTAATATTTGTATGCTTAAGAAGGTAAATCGTTCAGACTTAGGCCCTATTGAGCAAAGTTTTGACATATTTGGTCCCGCTGTGTGCCTCACTAATACAGAAAAACATACACAATACAAAAATATATCAAACAATATCATGTATGTGGCAAAGAAAAAGGGATAGAGAAGTCCGTTTTGTTTTTGGTGATCATGTGGTCAGCTGCTTCACCACAGCCGTGGGGGAACATATATATATACCCATAATAAGAGGAAAATTGTACTACAAGCTTGTTTTGGCACTGTTGTAATTCGTGAATAAAAATATGTTTATACCAACTAATCTGGATAATATAGAGGATTGAATAAATCACGGAATTAAAAAAATAAAAAAAAAACACCTAAATAAAGTAAAGCTTGTACAAAGCGGATTAAATATTTTTCTTGTACTAAAATTGGTTCGGTACGAGCCAATAATCCACCTGCTATGTGATCCAATTTAATTTTCTAATGACAAATGATATATCATTAACATTGTGCTCTATTTTCACAAGTGATATATATAACGGAAATAAATATATACTTGTGTCTCTAATGTTGTTGTGTGCATGGTTGCACATGCAGACAATTTTTTCTTTTAAAATATTAACATTGATTTTCGATAATTATAAAAATAATTTTGATATGGTATAACTGTTAGTCAATAAATGTTATAATATGTGTCACCCCATTGACACGAAATGACACAACTTTCATTGAGTGTCAGTTAATTGGAAAGTGATATAACATTATATATTAAAACAAAACCACAAATAAAATGTCACTCTGTAGCTCTAACTGGGATTAAAAAACACGTCTGGAAGCATTGATATCAGCTTACAGTGTGTGTGATAATGATAATACTTAAGAATTCGGCAACCACAAAGTGACATATCCAGTACACGCTGCAGAACATGTCAAGTATGACTACTTTATACTTGACATGATGATACATCGAGATACATTATTGCAATTTATAGTATATTTGAATTTTAGAATAATTATAAGTCAGGTATGCGTTTGCATTTTTTCTTAAATGACTTGGATCATTGTTAACATTTGAGTTAAATATGTGTATTTATTGAGCTTATCATGTTTAAAAAAATATTAAGTGTTTTTTAAACAATAAAATCGACATATTGTCAATAGCTGGTTCACTGTAAACCGTGACAATGACGAAGTACTGAAGAGGTATTGTTAAAGCATTTTCACCTCAGTACGCATCTTCTCTTTGGGGATTAGAATCATTAACATGGGAATTTGGCATATTTTTTTTGCTTTAGATAGGCGTATACACATAGCGAGATTTGACAAACCATCATGCTCATAGAATGATCCGTATATATGATAAGTGAGTATTTTATTATTTGTTAAAATTCCCTTTATATTTGCCATATAAACTATAATTTGAATGTGTCACACTTAGAACTATTTTTCAGCTTACTAATCCCACTTTAAAATTGACCATATTTTGATTATAAATGGACAAGAACAGAAGATGGTTTATTGTATGATTTAATTTGGTATTTGATATTATTTGATTATTGTGTCCGTATATATAACAATATTACTACAAACGGTTTTATCTGTGCCTGATTGAAAATCAAAGGCGGTTCCAGGACGGTCAAGGATGCGAAGACTGATTTTGACTGAATCAAGAGAACTGTCAACATGGCTCTAATATGGTCCAAATATTTCATTTTTAGACATCTAAAAAAAATATGTATTTCTTCTAATCTGTTAATGTAAACATAATAAATGTAGGCCTCAAATAACCGAATAATATGGTTAAAGCGTTTCATTATCAACATCAATTTGGTCATTGCAGTACAATTCTATGAATTGTGTTATATATTTTTTTGCTGATATTTCAGTTTTGGCGCCTATTGCGTAAATAAAAATGAAGAAAACAAGTTTATTTGACACAATATTTTATTGTCTCATGCAAGTTAAGTCCACATCTAGAATTTGCAAGGGAAGGGACATAGCTGTAATTTTACCTGAAAAAAGGGGGGTGGTGGACATTTTTTAAAATTTAAATTAAGATTATTTTATTTTTTATTCCGGAACGCAATAAGTTGGCTTCCTGTTAATAAGTCCAATAATTCAATATACAGTTTTTTCGTTACAATTTACAGTTAAAGTCGATTGTGGTATTTTTTATAAATTAAAAAAACAAAAACATTAAACATGAAATTTAAAAATCGCAACAAATTTTCCTCGTGGGCTCCCATCTTAAACTGATATAACATTATCATACCTATACTGTGTCAAAATTCTTCATCACTATTTTAAACTATTTTTTAGTTTATTACACCCACTATGAAATATTTTTGTATGGGGACCAATTTTTTTTTTCAATTTGAAATCATCATAAATGTATTTATGAACTCTTTTTACTTCATTTGAGTACCTATTTTATGGTTCTATGGTTCTATGGCAATTATATTTGACTTATATATCTACAGACGGCCCCCGCGCTGAAAGGGTCAATACATCATTTATTATCTCAGATGTTACCGTCATCAAAAGTAAATAATAATTTATCATTAATCTTTTAGAATTTATTGTGCGGCATTTAATTTATATTATTATTATTAATGAAAAATATGACAAAGCGTCTAATTAATTCAGCTGATTTAAATTTGATATGTACTATTTGCTGATTTTATCAAGTGAAGTAATTTTCATTCATCTTAAGGCATGTAAGGTGGAATTGCGATTTATCACGGTGAACGAGAAGAAACATTTGAATGTTAAAAAGTGAAGGTTAAATTGTCTGATCTTCACAAACAGGACAACCCGACAAACACGACACCTTGTGCCGATGATGAATTAATGCTGGGCCGTCGTCTTCGACGTTGGCAGGAACAATAAAGCAGCATTGGTGGAACGTATCGTGTTTGTCGGACGTGCCCATTGTCGGCGCTGACGGGGAATCACTGCAAGTGTACACAAATTGTATGCTTCACGGCGTTACAACACTGGTTTAGGATTTAACCTTATGGTTTATTAACACGATGCTAACCTGGCTTTGGACATAAAAGCTATTTTTTTTAAAACAATGTTTTACTTAACACCGTGTTAAGCCTAAACTTCGTGTTAGCTAAGCTAGCTTCGGGCATACGGCCCATAGTGTCTCGTACGTACAGTCATCATTGAAACAGTCACCAAAGAAATCCCCTGGCATTGATGGCTTGCCAAACGAGGTTCTTACTGATCCTTCCCTTCTGATTCCATTGTAGTCACTTTTTAATAAATGTTTTGACTGGGGCATTATTCCTTCCGTATGGCAAGAAGCCATTATATCACCCATTCCAAAATGTTCAACAAAAGATAAATTTGTCCCTCTTAATTACAGAGGTATCAGCCTGTTATCTAATGTATATAAACTGTACTCATCTATTTTAAATCACCGACTAGTAGCTTATCTGGATAATGTTGACTTTTTAACAGAAGAGCAAAACGGGTTTCGAAAACACCGCTCGTATGAAGACCACGCTTTTGTTTTATCAAGTGTTATTAGCAGCCGTATGGATCAAAATAAACATACCTTTGTTGCATTCATAGACTTTGCAAAAGCATTCGACTCGGTCGATCGAGAGCTTCTATTGTATAAATTGCTTCGATCTTCTGTAGACGGTCCCTTCTATTTTGCAATTAAATCTATGTACACTAAAACTAGGTCATCAGTAAAAGTTAATGATGATTTGTCAAACTGGTTTGAAACTGAATGTGGTGTGCGCCAAGGAGATGTGCTTTCTCCGACGCTTTTTAATATCTTTATAAACGATTTGTCCACAGAATTAAATTCGCTGAGAATAGGTATTACCCTTGGTGATGATAGAATTTCGCATCTGTTGTACGCTGATGATTTAACTCTGATGGCAGAAAATGAAAATGACCTTCAGACTTTAATAAACTGTGTTGAAAATTGGTGCAATAAATGGCGCATGAGTGTAAATCATCTTAAATCTAAAATTGTACACTTTCGCAAAGTGCGCGTGTCAATTACAGATTTTTCATTCACTTTTCAAAATAAAACTGTTGATATTGTACAGAAATATAAATATTTGGGTTTAATTTTAGAGGAACACCTGGATTTCAAAGTAAGTAGCAATGAGCTATGTTCTAAAGGAGGGAGAGCATTAGGAGCATGCATATCAAAATTTAAGACGTTGAAAGATGTAGGATACATTACATATACAAAATTGTTTGATTGTACTGTTGTACCCATTATTGACTATTTTGCTGGTGTCTGTGGTCATACTAAGCATGATGTGTGCTTTAATTTACAAAACCGTGCGTTGAGGTATTTTTTAGGAGTTGGACCGAAAACTCCAATCCCAGCACTACATGGTGAAGTAAATTGTGTTTCTCTCTTCTCCAGACATGTCGCATGTATTACAAAATTAACAGAACAATAATGATGAATAAGCAGAGGTTACCTTTAAAAGTGTTAAAGTACATGAGAAACAATAATTTGGGTTGGGTAAAAAGAGTGAAGTCTATATTTCTAGAGCTAGATTTAGATATAACCTCAAATGACATTTCACATATACCGTTGCAAACTGTTAAAGAACATCTAGTCAAAAAGGATACCCATCAATGGAAACTAAGCGTGGCATCTAAACCCAAGCTACGAACATATGCTCTACTTAAAATACATCTCAAAACAGAATTGTATGTTAGTTTATTAATCCCAAAGTGTAAACGATCTAATTTTTGTCAATTTAGAAGCGGTATTCTTCCTTTAGCAATAGAGACGGGCAGGTATCGCAATGTACCTGCCGATGAACGGTTGTGTGAAATATGTAATTTGAATCTAGTAGAAGATGAAATTCACTTCCTATGTTTTTGCCCTAGGTATCAGGAATTGAGAACTGAATTATATCAGAATGTTCTATCTTTAGACTGCCTTTTCCCTCAATATACGGCTACTGAGAAATTTAGAATTTTGATGGACGACAGATTTGTAAAACTGACAATAAATTTTATATATGGAGCTTGGCAAATTAGAACGTTATGTTTAATTAAAATACATATTTCTTTTGCTTTTTTAATATTACTATTTTTATATTACTTATTTTTCATCTGCTAGTAGGGTTGTTCATCCATGTTTCAAATATATATATATATATATATATATATATATATATATATATATATATATATATATATATATATATATATATATGTAAATGCGACCATTGGGTGACATGATCGAAAAGTGAACCCTTGGGTGACACCTCTATTAAATCTGAAGTATAGACGAAAAAGAGGGTCTGAATAGATAAAAACAACAACAGACCTGTACAAAATGATTATATATGTTGCATTTTTTAATATTTACATTTTTGTAACATATACTTTTTTTGGCGTCACCTAAAGGTAAACCACTATCATGCTCATGAAAAAAAAAAACACATTTGGGTGACTTTTTATATATGTCACCTTATGGTTACTTACCTTGGGTGACACATATGTATTGCTGATCAAATGATGTTTACTCTCAATTTTAATAGCAGCTATATTATAGAAGTCGAACTTTAACGATCTATAATCACATGAAGCAAAGAAACACACCTTTTCATGCGATAACAACTGATTAAAAATGAGGGCTACCCCAAAATAATTTAGTTTACCGCTGTCCTCTATTTTTTTTTTATTAAATACGCTCGTCAATATATGTTTGGCTTGATTTTTTTCACAATGGGTGAAATTAACGAACAACTCGAAATAATTTGTACTGAGGGCTGTTCCATGATAATGGAAACTACCGCCGCCAGTTTTAACTTATCGATTTAAAATATTGTTTACCACAATACGCTAGCTAGGCAATTATTTATTGTCACCTCAATTTGTATTCAGATCCAACGCACCAATAGCGGGGACATGATCAAAGTTGAGGGTTGTTCCAGATAATTATGCCTAAGGTTTCTGTTTTTACCTGAGAACGTTATTGTGTAGACGACACGGCTGTTAACTTTATTTTACACTACTGGTACACAACTGGTCAATAGTTTGGTGCCATGATCTAAAAATGAACCTTTGGGTGACACCTCTATTAAATCTGAAGTGTAGACGAAAAAGAGGGTCTGAATAGATAAAAACAACAACAGACCTGTACAAAATGTTTATTATATGTTGCATTTTTTTAAATTTACATTTTTGTAACATATACTTTTTTGTGTCACCTCAAGGTAAACCACTATCATGCTGATGAAAAAAAACATTTGGGTGACTTTTTATATATCTCACCTTATGGTTTCTTACTATGTACCCTTGGGTGACACATATATATTGCTGATCAAATGATGTTTACTTTCAATTTTAATAGCAGCTATATTATGGAAGTCGTAACTTTAACGATCTATAATCACATGGAGCAAAGAAACACACCTTTTCATGCAATAACAACTGATTAAAAATGAGGGCTACCCCAAAATAATTTAGTTTACCGCTGTCCTCCAGTTTATGTTTGAATTAAATGCGCTCGTCAATATATGTTCAGCTTGATTTTTTTCACAATGGGTGAAATTAACGAATAACACGAAATAATTTGTACTGGGGGCTGTTCCATGATAATGAAAACTACCGCCGCCAGTTTTAACTTATCGATATAAAATATTGTTTACCACGATACGCTAGCTAGGCAATCATTTATTGTCACCTCACTTTGTATTCAGATCCAACGCACCAATAGCGGGGACATGATAAAAGTTGAGGGCTGTTCCAGATAATTATGCCTAAGGTTCCCGTTTTTACCTGAGAAAGTTATTGTGCACACGACACGGCTGTTAACCTTATTTTACACTACTGGTATACAACTGGTCAATAGTTTGGACAAGCTCGAAGATGAGTGGTGTTTCATACTAATGTTGGTGACTCCGGCCGCTTTTTAGCGTCTATGTTAGACACCTATTTTAACATCTAGACTTGTCATGTAAACTTGTAAATATGACACGCTCATAAGTATTTGATCATGTTCCACCGTGTATAATAGTCAATAAGAAGATAAACTTGCTACCATTTCGTTCACCATGAACCTTTGCAGTTGAGATAAATTAACCATCGATGCTACTATCAAAACCCAAGTGAGTATTACAGTGGCGTAGCCAGAAATTCAAAGGGGGATTTCCAAGTGTACATTATTATGCATTATAAGCAAGTCATCGGCGGGCTATATGATGCGCTCTAGGCGATTCCATTTAGTAGAGGAGAAAATCTGAAAATTGACGTTATTTAAGGAGTTAGTTGACACTTAAATTCCTAGAGACAAATAATATATCGCTGGAAAGGTATGAACGTCTAGTTTCACGTAGCGTGAACGGTTTTTGTGGCAAGTGGTCGAGTTTTTCATAAAACGTGCATTTGTGACGTCATGTCGTGATGGTTTTGACGTCACTTTTTTACCAATTTTCACTGGATATTTATAAAGGTGGATCATTTATGAGCTGCGATATACACATGTAGATGCCGTTCAATATCCAGCATTTGTATAAATTATAGAGAATTGGCCTAGGTAGTCACACAAAAATGACATACATGCTTTGTACACATGACATCACTTGATTTTATGCAACAGTCGTGAGCTTTTGTTTTATATGGTCTAATATTTTTTTAATAAAATAGGTTCAACATTATTATATATTTTTTAATTTGTATTATTAAAGCATTTCTCTTTTTTCCTCAGAGATATATAATATATCATTGGAAATGTATAGTTCTGTAGTTTCACGTCATATATTTCATTTTTACGACACGTGGTCGAGAGCAATAAACGTACATTTGTGACGTCACGTTTTCATGTAGGCCTACTACGTCATTTTGTCATTTTCTTTCAAATATTGTCAGCATGTGCACTATGAGAATATACAGGATGCCAGGTCATTTTTCATTTGGCACCGTAAAACCTGGGAAAGCCTAGTTTCATGTACGATATGCACGTGATCCTATACCAATAAATATAACGTAGGCCTACATCTGTATCACAACAGCATGGCCGCAACGTCACTTTTTCGTAAATTGAATAACAGAGACACGATAGTCCACAATATTGCAAATCTTGTATGTGGATATTTGATTTTTTATAATCAAGTAAGATATACCGCTGGAAAAGTCACAAAAAATATATTTTCACACAATATGCAAACCGCCTTGTCGAGATTGAAATAAAACGTGCTTTTAAAAAATATGTATATAATAGATGTTTCATAACTGCCCAGTGAACACAAAACATTTGTATAACATTTGTACAACTTTGACATTTGTGCAACATTGTAGGCCTACAAATTTTATACAAAATGTTCTGTTTGTTGGGTTGGGCATATAGGCCTATGTAACACGCACACACAATAGTCTACCGGTATGAGTTGAATAAAACTAGTAGCTGAATACTGTTTCTTTTTAAGAATTTATATCTCATGCTCAACATCACTAAAATAAAGACTTCCCACAGTCTAGTTTCAGTTTGTAATAAATTGTCTCAAAAATTGGGGTTAATTGGTAGGCCACATAACAAGTACCGGTAGGCCTAACACAATATAACTGCACATAGCAAGACTGTGTGTGATCATGCGACTTCAGAAACCATGCAACACGGCCATTATTGTTATTCATATGCAGTATAGAGTCTACATGATATATATACTCGAGGTAACATAATTAAATTATACTCATGTTTCCAAGCAATATCATACCAAAAGGTGTGTTCAGCTCTGGAAACCTAAAATCACATGCTAAAATAAATTATCGTTTCTCCCTTACTCTATTTAACCCTTGAAGCGCTGGAATATTTATATTCAAAATAAGAGATCACGGGGATTTTTACTTTGAAACCATTTAAAGGTCCTAGTTTAGAGGTCTTTCCGCTTCATTTCAATACCTACGTCAAAGGGTCTACGGCCATTATACTTTTTATTTTTTTTTCAGTGCCGGGATAGACTTCAGACGTCAGAATTTGAGGCGTGGCACAACACTTATAGTATCAATAGTCCATGGGCCAGATTCAGAAAAGGCTATATTTAAGGAGTTCGTTGCACCCCCCTTGCAACTTTGGTTTGATGCTTCTATAGCAGGTTCCTGGGTCATATAAGACTACATTTTCACTTGTTGTCAGTTGCACAACCTGGGCAGTAATTTTGACAACAGCATTTTGTAAGTGAGGGGTCGGCAAAAATTCGCGAAAATCAGACAATGCAACTATGAGCTTGAATCTTTATGTTTCATCTTGTGTAAAGTCGCAAAACATTTACAAGCACATACATGCATGTGTATCAAAGTAGCCGTAGTATGAAATCATTTTTATCCCCCCTTGGGCCCGAAGGGAGGCATGTATTGTCGTCCCCTTCGTGCGCCGCCGTCTCCGCCGCGGCCGTCTCCGCACACAGCCTTTTGGCTACTACACCAACATGGTGCAACAATTAAATTCATAATTCATACAAGCATTCAACCGATCCCGGCAATTTTTTTTTACCCAAGGTCGAGGTTATAGGTCAAAGGTCACGGTCAAAGATTAAAAAAAATCTTGTTAACGCGATAACTTGAATTTTTTTTATTCGATCTCCCCAATTTTTTACATAAAGTTACCGATAATCAAAATGGCCGCCACCTAGAGACCAAATATCTTCGCAGGGGCACCGTCTGAAGTTGCAGTTGACCATGACAAATAGAGACTTCAACACATCTTGCATGTTCATATGCCTATGTTGCGCTATGACGTTCATCCTGGCAAACAAGCCTCTGTCAGCCTTGATGATGATATCACTTTCAGTGGCTTTGGTTTTGACATGACCAGATTTTGGAACGTTTGTAGTTTGGCATTTGGCAGTTGACCGAACAAGTCGACGTCACTTGTTTGCAGTCTCTTCTCAACGACAGTGGTGCACGCATGGGTTAATCCAGCTCTCGATGTCCATGCCTTTGCGGACATTTATTTTCATCCTTCTTCATGCGTGGCACACTGGCATCCTTGTACTGCTTGCTTTCAGCGTCGTAGATACATGTCATTTCTCTGGAAGTTTGCAAGGTCTTGGCTCTGTAGTGAACGGTCAGGATCCAGCATTGTACTGCACCTCTGTTAAAACTGATGCCTCCCTTTGTGTTGCATTCCCTGTTCATGGATTATTCGATCATCTGGTCCATTGGTACTATTTGAGCTGCGCTGGACTGCAAACTGGCCGCTCTCAAGCACGGCATTGGCATGAATATATGTCCATGGCAGCAGCATCATCTCGCACCAGTATACAGACAAGTACCTGGCATAGTTTGTTTTGTCAGAGGCAAATACCCATGGAAGCATCCCACGGATGTAACACATGTGCAGTCTCCATCCCTCTCGCGTAGCAGCAGGCAGACCAGGTCTATGTATGAATGCCAGAAGACAGCCATCTGCCTCCGAAGGTTGCGCGGAACAGTTCAAGAAGTAGTTGGAACTTCGGTGAAGCGAGCAAGACACCGAGGGCATCTGAAGTGGTGTCAGGGCAAACTGTGTCCATCTCATCTGCAACAGCCTGGTAGGCATCCTTCTTGTTCTCATCCATTCATTCCTTGAAATATTTCATACGAAGTCGTTGCATCGCCTCCATGACGATCTTGTGGGCTCGCATGGCCCGGTTGTACTGACGACCTTCTACTACGCAGATACTGATCCTGCTGCAACAATGCCAGCTTCAATGAAGATGTCTGACAGTCCAGTATTCCCAAGCCTCTTTCCAATGACAGCTAGGAATGTCATCCTGGTATGGAAGGCTCCCATCCTCAGGATCACATTGCTGAACTCCTTGTTGTTTCCAAACACTCTTTTGCGCTTTGGCACATAGAGTCCATGGCAATGATGATCTCGTCTAATCCTAGCATCCTGCCCATCTCCATCGATTTCTGTAGGAGAGTGTACACTGTCAACAGTTCTGTTGAGGAAGCCTCTATCACTGAACAGTAGCCGACGACACTGGGTGCTGGGGTGGTGCTGCTCACGGCTGCATTGAACCCGGACCAGCCTGGCACTTTCTGCGGGGCATCTTCATTACCATCATAATGCCGGCATCGTCGCATAAAACGGGCAGCATCTTTCCACCTAGCTTCGTCTACAGAGTCGAGAAATTCTGGAGATCTCAGTTCTTCATCACTGATGGCCAATTTCCAGGACTGCACCGTGTTCCAGCAATGTATGGCAAAATTCTGCTAGGCTGAGGAGTGAATGACCTCTTTCACTTCCCTCTGGTACTGGTAGTTTGTGCACGCGGTTCAAATGCCGCAGCTCCACTATACGTAGGCTGAACAGCTCTCTGTATGATGATTCTATTTGTGCAGTGGTATAGTGCCATGGCCACTCAGAGTTTCTTCGTTGCTGTCAGTGTTGTCCTAGCACATGACAACAAGTACATCGGGTTGGCTGTTGGGATGTGTGTAGATGGCACCATCTCCAACTAACCCAATGTGTCTCTCTGCCATTTAGTCAGGCAGAATATTGGCAAAATTTAACCTAACCTGGAAATTCATACAGAAGTTTATATTTTGATTGATTTGTGTTCAGCAGAGGCTAGAGTCATCATTTCCACCGGGAGTACTACATTTCACCTAGTGGCAATCTTTTAATTTGCATATTTCCAAGATGGCCGCCAAACACTAAACTCAAATCTGCGTATATTTGTTCAAATTTGATGATAATGGAGTCGATTTCCATGAAACAAAAAGCCATAAGTACATTTATGACATTAGAATAATTAATTGGGGGTCAAAGGTCAGTGCCATTTATAGGTCTGGTAAGGTTAGAAAAGGCATCTAATGTGGCTCGTGAACTATTTTATTCACAAAATCACCGAAGCTGAAAGCGTAAGAAAACATATTGGTGAAAACTGTCGGCTCAAATGATGCACAACAATATTCCAGAAAGTGATGGCTGCCATTTTTCAAGATTGCGACCATTTCCAGCATGAAAGTCACTGGATAGTTTTCTCCAAACTAGTACGATTTCAATGATCTTGGTATCAAATCATACGTTTTTGACCATGCAGAATCTGAATTTTGACCTTCTGAATTCAGTGAAAAAATATTTTACAAAATATGAGACAAAGAGGTAAAATACATCATGTTGGTCAGCATAAAATGTGATCTCGATCTAAGGCAAAAGCAGAATATACTTTTAGTTTAGAGGTTATTTGTGTGAGGTATCATTTCGAAATATAATTATGTTGAAAGGGGAAAATATGTAAATGAATAAAAGATTTTTTTTATTGTACTGTATTGTATTGTATATTTTTATTATCGTGACATGTACAAATGAATCAAGATCACAAGATCGTGTCCAGCCCGTGTGGGCTTATAAGTCACTGTGTCCATCTCATCTGCAACAGCCTGGTAGGCATCCTTCTTGTTCTCATCCATTCATTCCTTGAAATATTTCATACGAAGTCGTTGCATCGCCTCCATGACGATCTTGTGGGCTCGCATGGCCCGGTTGTACTGACGACCTTCTACTACGCAGATACTGATCCTGCTGCAACAATGCCAGCTTCAATGAAGATGTCTGACAGTCCAGTATTCCCAAGCCTCTTTCCAATGACAGCTAGGAATGTCATCCTGGTATGGAAGGCTCCCATCCTCAGGATCACATTGCTGAACTCCTTGTTGTTTCCAAACACTCTTTTGCGCTTTGGCACATAGAGTCCATGGCAATGATGATCTCGTCTAATCCTAGCATCCTGCCCATCTCCATCGATTTCTGTAGGAGAGTGTACACTGTCAACAGTTCTGTTGAGGAAGCCTCTATCACTGAACAGTAGCCGACGACACTGGGTGCTGGGGTGGTGCTGCTCACGGCTGCATTGAACCCGGACCAGCCTGGCACTTTCTGCGGGGCATCTTCATTACCATCATAATGCCGGCATCGTCGCATAAAACGGGCAGCATCTTTCCACCTAGCTTCGTCTACAGAGTCGAGAAATTCTGGAGATCTCAGTTCTTCATCACTGATGGCCAATTTCCAGGACTGCACCGTGTTCCAGCAATGTATGGCAAAATTCTGCTAGGCTGAGGAGTGAATGACCTCTTTCACTTCCCTCTGGTACTGGTAGTTTGTGCACGCGGTTCAAATGCCGCAGCTCCACTATACGTAGGCTGAACAGCTCTCTGTATGATGATTCTATTTGTGCAGTGGTATAGTGCCATGGCCACTCAGAGTTTCTTCGTTGCTGTCAGTGTTGTCCTAGCACATGACAACAAGTACATCGGGTTGGCTGTTGGGATGTGTGTAGATGGCACCATCTCCAACTAACCCAATGTGTCTCTCTGCCATTTAGTCAGGCAGAATATTGGCAAAATTTAACCTAACCTGGAAATTCATACAGAAGTTTATATTTTGATTGATTTGTGTTCAGCAGAGGCTAGAGTCATCATTTCCACCGGGAGTACTACATTTCACCTAGTGGCAATCTTTTAATTTGCATATTTCCAAGATGGCCGCCAAACACTAAACTCAAATCTGCGTATATTTGTTCAAATTTGATGATAATGGAGTCGATTTCCATGAAACAAAAAGCCATAAGTACATTTATGACATTAGAATAATTAATTGGGGGTCAAAGGTCAGTGCCATTTATAGGTCTGGTAAGGTTAGAAAAGGCATCTAATGTGGCTCGTGAACTATTTTATTCACAAAATCACCGAAGCTGAAAGCGTAAGAAAACATATTGGTGAAAACTGTCGGCTCAAATGATGCACAACAATATTCCAGAAAGTGATGGCTGCCATTTTTCAAGATTGCGACCATTTCCAGCATGAAAGTCACTGGATAGTTTTCTCCAAACTAGTACGATTTCAATGATCTTGGTATCAAATCATACGTTTTTGACCATGCAGAATCTGAATTTTGACCTTCTGAATTCAGTGAAAAAATATTTTACAAAATATGAGACAAAGAGGTAAAATACATCATGTTGGTCAGCATAAAATGTGATCTCGATCTAAGGCAAAAGCAGAATATACTTTTAGTTTAGAGGTTATTTGTGTGAGGTATCATTTCGAAATATAATTATGTTGAAAGGGGAAAATATGTAAATGAATAAAAGATTTTTTTTATTGTACTGTATTGTATTGTATATTTTTATTATCGTGACATGTACAAATGAATCAAGATCACAAGATCGTGTCCAGCCCGTGTGGGCTTATAAGTCACTCCAAAATATAATACTGGTAATAAGATGTATGCTGAAAGAGACAGCTAAAAAAATAACTTATTTTTACATAATAATGTCATATTCATCCCAGCAAATACCATCATCGACCCACCGACAAGGCAACGCTGGGCCAGCGTCGAAGACGTCAGACTAATATTGGACCAACACCGGTACGGGTCGATATCCTGTATCTGCCCCGATGTAGTCATTAGCCAGTACAAATGGCTCGCATCTGTCACTTTATATAATAAGTCCTGGGGAGGGGAGGGGGGGCGGGAGGCACTTTTGTGCACATATAGGTAAACTGTGCAAGGGGAGTCTCCTGTGGATAGTGGAGTGACACTGCTCTCTAGACACAAAATAGAACTTTGAACCCTGGCAGAAGGAAGATCCGATTTACAGAGTGAGTATGTGAATTTTGAACCATGCTGTTGCATTGAATAGGTGATTAGAATTTGTTGTAAAAATTGTTGATTATTAATTTTTTCTGACCTTTATTTCTAAACATATCACTTGATTGTTTGGCCTAAATATTATCTTTGATTATAATTATATTATCTATGTCTGAACAGTTCAGTTCACATATTAAAGGGACTAGCCCAAGTCTAAAATCATCAAAAAATTGGTGATTTTATTTTGGCGTCTTAATATGACCATATGATGTAAACATGTCCATATACTAGAACTGCAAAAGTTTTTTAATTTGTGTACTGTGCATTCACCAGTTAGGCTAGATATAGAGACAAACTTCCTGATTTCTAATTATTGACAACAATGTCAAAAATAAGGAATACGCGAATTTCGTTTCTATATCTGGCCTAACTTTTGCAGTTCTAGTCTATGGACATGTTTACATCATATGGTCATATTAAGAAGCCAAAATAAAATCAACGATTTTTTTATGATTTTGGACCTGAGCTAGTCCCTTTAAAGTACTATGGCATAGCCTACTCTACTATTTTATCGATAACCTGTTTGCAGGTCATGTGCTCGAATATGTCCTTTCCAATATATCGATCTGATTTGCTGTCTTTGTTAACGGTGTTAACGGTGCAAAACCGCCAGTTCAAATTCTTAGTAATAGATAAGCCTACACTGCCTGGCTGTGTAATTAAAAGGTTTGGTCCAGTCATTTTTGTAACAAAAGCAGCCTTTTAAAGATTAATTGTTTTCAGGATATATATGGTATTTTGCCAGTAGTCCATAGGTTAACTTCACAAAGGTTTCAAGTAATATTCACAAGCACTGTGACAATTATGCTGTTAATTTACTCACGATGCATCAAAGCATCATTTTGTATATCTGAAGAATTGCTACATTTCCTATACCTAGGTGTTTTAGAACTAAAATTTTCGTGGAACAGTTTTAATAATATATTTTTTATTTCGTCACTCTCTTCAAGTCATCTTCATCCACTGCAAGGGGATTAAGATGACAATAGCCAATTTAGGCTTGAGAAAGTTAATGGACTCTATTGACAGGAGCCCACACACCCTCTCCCCCCCCCCCCCCTGAGGTACCCTAATTACACCAGTACAACTGTTTAAGACGGGAAATATTTCTCTTACGAATACTACATGTTGAAGCTGCCATGCATACGGACATTACTACCAAGGAGAAATTGGGAATAATTAATACTAGTATCCAGTATAGGCCCACTTGTTCAGCAATGCTTGAATAGAATAAGCAGTGTTGTAGATATCAGGATGAGAAGGTCCTAATTAGACGGAAAAAATATTGAAGACGGCCGACATGACCCGGATATGTTTCCGAACTTTGAGAAAAAATGATGTATTGCTGCAGTCAAGGAATTAATACTAGTATTCAGTATGTTGAACATATGAGTATAAATCGGATAAGCAAATTTGAAGTTATCAGGATGATGAATATGATGAAAAAAGATCACAGATTGCCGCCATGACCCGAATATGTTTCCGAACTTTCTGAAAAATCTCCCAGGAATTAATACTAGTATTCGGTATCTTCAATGCCGTGTGAATCGAGTTTTTGTAGATACAAATTATATAAACTAAAATTTCGTGCGAATAAATTATATATAGTCGTACGACTGCATTTTTAGACCATGTTGGAAAATTATTTAGTATAGACATGTGCGTGCTTTTCTAAAACAATCGGTGCATGTGTGCATTGAGCTTGGGGCTTGATTAAACATTACATTTATTGAAGTAGGTGGGTTGTTATGATTAGCTGAGTGAACATTTAGGGCACCCAGTGCAACGGTACGCATGCGCATGTAATTACATTACATTGATGTGTCGATGCCCACATGGGTGGGGTCTGCTATAAAGTAAAGCATATATGTAGGCCTATAAGCAATACAATTGCAGCATAATTTATATACATTTATTTCAATATATACCGGTAAACATAGTTGATGGCCCCGTGATAGCGATACTACATGTATCCTCACCCTTTAATCCCTCACGATGCATTAAAGCATCATTTTACATCCCTGAAAACAGACTTAATTTTCCTACAACCAAAGGTTTTACAACGAAACTTTCCATGAAACTGGTTTACCAATACATGACTTTAATTTTAATACCACATCAAATCATCTTCATCTACTACAAGTCGAGAATTGCGACAGCAATTCGCGGCTTGTAGTGGATGAAGATGACTATGGTAAATTCAGGATCGAAAGGGTTAATGGGTGTCTCCAGACATACAGGAAACATACTATGTATTAATTAAATGTATATATAAATTATGTATTTTTTGTCAAATAAATCATCTATCTATCTAATGAGCTACCTACATTAACACCCGAAAATATCAATATTATCAGAAATGCACTAATGTATTTCTGATATTTATACCCTTCAAGTTACTTTATTGAAATGTTCACCTCCCAGCAAACACGACACATATACCCAAAATTTGTCCAATGTTGGACCTACGTCGTAGACGGTGGGCCAACATTGGTCAAACATTGGGTAGATGTGTCGTGTTTGCTGGGCTATCTTGAACAAATGTCTGGCTCATGCGATCCACATCTTCCCTTGGCCTAGCCGTGTCGCCTCTCTGAGGCCGTGGATTGATGTATTTGCTTTACCCGAAAAATTCAACATGGCGGTGACTGAGAGCGATCTCGACCCCAAGGTCCGAAAAATGCCCATATTTTAATGTGCGACCTCTGAGCTGAGCATGCGGGCATGGAACTGAAATGATACTGATTCTAAAAAAACTTTTTTCGACCTGATTGTTCCCCGATATATTCAAATATGACAGTCCAAAGAAATGTCCCACGATTTTTAAACGCGGTCAATCTAAACCTGTTTCAGAGGAGATGGCGATCCACAGCTTTGAATGATTGAGGAGAATTCTACAGATATGTAAAAAAGTTTCATATTCAATCCTTTATCTTATTTAAATGTTCCCCACTTAAAGTTGCTCATATCATATTTGTTTAATTTAGGACCATGCATTTGCAAATTCTGATATTTAAACAGATATTTCGTTCCCACGTCAGAGTGATTTAATCGGCTAATAAAACGGCTTGAAATGACTATAGGTTCTGAATAGCGGTAAAAATGTTAAAACGGACAGTTTAATTTTAAGTGCCAATTAATTAGAAAGTTAAAAAACGATTATTGTAGTGATCTGCGCTCAGAAGGTTGATAAAACTTGCCAAATACGTTTCTGTGGTTTAACCCCAACCAGCAAACAAAACATTTGTATAACATTTGTACAACGTCGACCCAACGTCGAAGACACGTCTAACATTGTACAAATGTCATACAAATGTTTTGTGTTTGCTGCGTAGTAGTATATCTGTGTTTTTATAACAACTTGTGTAAGCAGATCCTAAAATAAAATATTTCTTAAATATGTGACACTGATAAATATTGTGACTCAAATTTTACAAATCAGCTGATTTTCAATCACTTCTAAGTTGTGGATCGCGGCAGCGTAACACACTTTCAAGTGATTTAGTCCATGGGCCAGATTCAGAAAAGGCTATATTTAAGGAGTTTGTTGCACCCCCCTTGCAACTTTGGTTTGATGCTTCTAGCAGGTTCCTGGGTCATATAGGACTACATTTTCACTTGTTGTCAGTTGCACAACCTGGGCAGTAATTTTGACAACAGCATTTTGTAAGTAAGGGGTCGGCAAAAATTCGCGAAAATCAGACAATGCAACTATGAGCTTGAATCTTTATGTTTCATCTTGTGTAAAGTCGCAAAACATTTACAAGCACATACATGCATGTGTATCAAAGTAGCCGTAGTATGAAATCATTTTTATCCCCTCTTGGGCCGGAAGGGAGGCATGTATTGTCGTCCCCTTCGTGCGCCGCCGTCTCCGCCGCGGCCGTCTCCGCACACAGCCTTTTGGCTACTACACCAACATGGTGCAACAATTAAATTCATAATTCATACAAGCATTCAACCGATCCCGGCAATTTTTTTTTACCCAAGGTCGAGGTTATAGGTCAAAGGTCAAGGTCAAAGATTAAAAAAAAATCTTGTTAACGCGATAACTTGAATTTTTTTTATTGGATCTCCCCAATTTTGTACTTGAAGTTACCGATAATCAAAATGGCCGCCACCTAGAGACCAAATATCTTCGCAGGGGCACCGTCTGAAGTTCATATGCCTATGTTGCGCTATGACGTTCATCCTGGCAAACAAGCCTCTGTCAGCCTTGATGATGATATCACTTTCAGTGGCTTTGGTTTTGACATGACCAGATTTTGAAACGTTTGTAGTTTGGCATTTGGCAGTTGACCGAACAAGTCGACGTCACTTGTTTGCAGTCTCTTCTCAACGACAGTGGTGCACGCATGGGTTAATCCAGCTCTCGATGTCCATGCCTTTGCGGACATTTATTTTCATCCTTCTTCATGCGTGGCACACTGGCATCCTTGTACTGCTTGCTTTCAGCGTCGTAGATACATGTCATTTCTCTGGAAGTTTGCAAGGTCTTGGCTCTGTAGTGAACGGTCAGGATCCAGCATTGTACTGCACCTCTGTTAAAACTGATGCCTCCCTTTGTGTTGCATTCCCTGTTCATGGATTATTCGATCATCTGGTCCATTGGTACTATTTGAGCTGCGCTGGACTGCAAACTGGCCGCTCTCAAGCACGGCATTGGCATGAAGATATGTGCATGGCAGCAGCATCATCTCGCACCAGTATACAGACAAGTACCTGGCATAGTTTGTTTTGTCAGAGGCAAATACCCATGGAAGCATCCCACGGATGTAACACATGTGCAGTCTCCATCCCTCTCGCGTAGCAGCAGGCAGACCAGGTCTATGTATGAATGCCAGAAGACAGCCATCTTCCCCTGAAGGTTGCGCGGAACAGTTCAAGAAGTAGTTGGAACTTCGGTGAAGCGAGCAAGACACCGAGGGCATCTGAAGTGGTGTCAGGGCAAACTGTGTCCATCTCATCTGCGACAGCCTGGTAGGCATCCTTCTTGTTCTCATCCATTCATTCCTTGAAATATTTCATACGAAGTCGTTGCATCGCCTCCATGACGATCTTGTGGGCTCGCATGGCCCGGTTGTACTGACGACCTTCTACTACGCAGATACTGATCCTGCAGCAACAATGCCAGCTTCAATGAAGATGTCTGACAGTCCAGTATTCCCAAGCCTCTTTCCAATGACAGCTAGGAATGTCATCCTGGTATGGAAGGCTCCCATCCTCAGGATCACATTGCTGAACTCCTTGTTGTTTCCAAACACTATTTTGCGCTTTGGCACATAGAGTCCATGGCAATGATGATCTCGTCTAATCCTAGCATCCTGCCCATCTCTATCGATTTCTGTAGCAGAGTGTACCGTGTTCCAGCAATGTATGGCAAAATTCTGCTAGGCTGAGGAGTGAATGACCTCTTTCACTTCCCTCTGGTACTGGTAGTTTGTGCACGCGGTTCAAATGCCGCAGCTCCACTATACGTAAGCTGAACAGCTCTCTGTATGATGATTCTATTTGTGCAGTGGTATAGTGCCATGGCCACTCAGAGTTTCTTCGTTGCTGTCAGTGTTGTCCTAGCACATGACAACAAGTACATCGGGTTGGCTGTTGGGATGTGTGTAGATGGCACTATCTCCAACTAACCCAATGTGTCTCTCTGCCATTTAGTCAGGCAGAATATTGGCAAAATTTAACCTAACCTGGAAATTCATACAGAAGTTTATATTTTGATTGATTTGTGTTCAGCAGAGGCTAGAGTCATCATTTCCACCGGGAGTACTACATTTCACCTAGTGGCAATCTTTTAATTTGCATATTTCCAAGATGGCCGCCAAACACTAAACTCAAATCTGCGTATATTTGTTCAAATTTGATGATAATGGAGTCGATTTCCATGAAACAAAAAGCCATAAGTACATTTATGACATTAGAATAATTAATTGGGGGTCAAAGGTCAGTGCCATTTATAGGTCTGGTAAGGTTAGAAAAGGCATCTAATGTGGCTCATGAACTATTTTATTCACAAAATCACCGAAGCTGAAAGCGTAAGAAAACATATTGGTGAAAACTGTCGGCTCAAATGATGCACAACAATATTCCAGAAAGTGATGGCTGCCATTTTTCAAGATTGCGCCCATTTCCAGCATGAAAGTCACTGGATAGTTTTCTCCAAACTAGTACGATTTCAATGATCTTGGTATCAAATCATACGTTTTTGACCATGCAGAATCTGAATTTTGACCTTCTGAATTCAGTAAAAAATTATTTTACAAAATATGAGACAAAGAGGTAAAATACATCATGTTGGTCAGCATGAAATGTGATCTCGATCTAAGGCAAAAGCAGAATATACTTTCAGTTTAGAGGTTATTTGTGTGAGGCATCATTTCGAAATATAATTATGTTGAAAGGGAAAAATATGTAAATGAATAAATGATTTTTTTTATTGTACTGTATTGTATTGTATATTTTTATTATAGTGACATGTACAAATGAATCAAGATCACAAGATCGTGTCCAGCCCGTGTGGGCTTATAAGTCACTCCAAAATATAATACTGGTAATAAGATGTATGCTGAAAGAGACAGCTAAAAAAATAACTTATTTTTACATAATAATGTAATATTCATCCCAGCAAATACCATCATCGACCCACCGACAAGGCAACGCTGGGCCAGCGTCGAAGACGTCAGACTAATATTGGACCAACACCGGTACGGGTCGATATCCTGTATCTGCCCCGATGTAGTCATTAGCCAGTACAAATGGCTCGCATCTGTCACTTTATATAATAAGTCCTGGGGAGGGGGGGGGGCGGGAGGCACTTTTGTGCACATATAGGTAAACTGTGCAAGGGGAGTCTCCTGTGGATAGTGGAGTGACACTGCTCTCTAGACACAGAATATAACTTTGAACCCTGGCAGAAGGAAGATCCGATTTACAGAGTGAGTATGTGGATTTTGAACCATGCTGTTGCATTGAATAGGTGATTAGAATTTGTTGTAAAAATTGTTGATTATTAATTTTTTCTGACCTTTATTTCTAAACATATCACTTGATTGTTTGGCCTAAATATTATCTTTGATTATAATTATATTATCTATGTCTGAACAGTTCAGTTCACATATTAAAGGGACTAGCCCAAGTCTAAAATCATCAAAAAATCGGTGATTTTATTTTGGCGTCTTAATATGACCATATGATGTAAACATGTCCATATACTAGAACTGCAAAAGTTTTTTTAATTTTTGTACTGTGCATTCACCAGTTAGGCTAGATATAGAGACAAACTTCCTGATTTCTAATTATTGACAACAATGTCAAAAATAAGGAATACGCGAATTTCGTTTCTATATCTGGCCTAACTTTTGCAGTTCTAGTCTATGGACATGTTTACATCATATGGTCATATTAAGAAGCCAAAATAAAATCAACGATTTTTTTATGATTTTGGACCTGAGCTAGTCCCTTTAAAGTACTATGGCATAGCCTACTCTACTATTTTATCGATAACCTGTTTGCAGGTCATGTGCTCGAATGTGTCCTTTCCAATATATCGATCTGATTTGCTGTCTTTGTTAACGGTGTTAACGGTGCAAAACCGCCAGTTCAAATTTTTAGTAATAGATAAGCCTACACTGCCTGGCTGTGTAATTAAAAGGTTTGGTCCAGTCATTTTTGTAACAAAGGCAGCCTTTTAAAGATTAATTGTGTCCAGGATATATATGGTATTTTGCCAGTAGTCCATAGGTTAACTTCACAAAGGTTTCAAGTAATATTCACAAGCACTGTGACAATTATGCTGTTAATTTACTATCTCACGATGCATCAAAGCATCATTTTGTATATCTGAAGAATTGCTACATTTCCTATACCTAGGTGTTTTAGAACTAAAATTTTCGTGGAACTGTTTTAATAATATATTTTTTCTTTCGTCACTCTCTTCAAGTCATCTTCATCCACTGCAAGGGGATTAAGATGACAATAGCCAATTTAGGCTTGAGAAAGTTAATGGACTCTATTGACAGGAGCCCACACACCCCCCCCCCCCCCCCTGAGGTACCCTAATTACACCAGTACAACTGTTTAAGACGGGAAATATTTCTCTTACGAATACTACATGTTGAAGCTGCCATGCATACGGACATTACTACCAAGGAGAAATTGGGAATAATTAATACTAGTATCCAGTATAGGCCCACTTGTTCAGCAATGCTTGAATAGAATAAGCAGTGTTGTAGATATCAGGATGAGAAGGTCCTAATTAGACGGAAAAAATATTGAAGACGGCCGACATGACCCGGATATGTTTCCGAACTTTGAGAAAAATTGATGTATTGCTGCTGTCAAGGAATTAATACTAGTATTCAGTATGTTGAACATATGAGTATAAATCGGATAAGCAAATTTGAAGTTATCAGGATGATGAATTTGATGAAAAAAGATCACAGATTGCCGCCATGACCCGAATATGTTTCCGAACTTTCTGAAAAATCTCCCAGGAATTAATACTAGTATTCGGTATCTTCAATGCCGTGTGAATCGAGTTTTTGTAGATACAAATTATATAAACTAAAAATTCGTGCGAATAAATTATATATAGTCGTACGACTGCATTTTTAGACTATGTTGGAAAATTATTTATGATAGACATGTGCGTGCTTTTCTAAAACAATCGGTGCATGTGTGCATTGAGCTTGGGGCTTGATTAAACATTACATTTATTGAAGTAGGTGGGTTGTTATGATTAGCTGAGTGAACATTTAGGGCACCCAGTGCAACGGTACGCATGCGCATGTAATTACATTACATTGATGTGTCGATGCCCACATGGGTGGGGTCTGCTATAAAGTAAAGCATATATGTAGGCCTATAAGCAATACAATTGAAGCATAATTTATATACATTTATTTCAATATATACCGGTAAACATAGTTGATGGCCCCGTGATAGCGATACTACATGTATCCTCACCCTTTAATCCCTCACGATGCATTAAAGCATCATTTTACATCCCTGAAAACAGACTTAATTTTCCTACAACCAAAGGTTTTACAACGAAACTTTCCATGAAACTGGTTTACCAATACATGACTTTAATTTTAATACCACATCAAATCATCTTCATCTACTACAAGTCGAGAATTGCGACAGCAATTCGCGGCTTGTAGTGGATGAAGATGACTATGGTAAATTCAGGATCGAAAGGGTTAATGGGTGTCTCCAGACATACAGGAAACATACTATGTATTAATCAAATGTATATATAAATTATGTATTTTTTGTCAAATAAATCATCTATCTATCTAATGAGCTACCTACATTAACACCCGAAAATATCAATATTATCAGAAATGCACTAATGTATTTCTGATATTTATACCCTTCAAGTTACTTTATTGAAATGTTCACCTCCCAGCAAACACGACACATATACCCAAAATTTGTCCAATGTTGGACCTACGTCGTAGACGGTGGGCCAACATTGGTCAAACATTGGGTAGATGTGTCGTGTTTGCTGGGCTATCTTGAACAAATGTCTGGCTCATGCGATCCACATCTTCCCTTGGCCTAGCCGTGTCGCCTCTCCGAGGCCGTGGATTGATGTATTTGCTTTACCCGAAAAATTCAACATGGCGGTGACTGAGAGCGATCTCGACCCCAAGGTCCGAAAAATGTCCATATTTTAATGTGCGACCTCTGAGCTGAGCATGCGGGCATGGAACTGAAATGCTACTGGTTCTAAAAAAACTTTTTTCGACCTGATTGTTCCCCGATATATTCAAATATGACAGTCCAAAGAAATGTCCCACGATTTTTAAACGCGGTCAATCTAAACCTGTTTCAGAGGAGATGGCGATCCACAGCTTTAAATGATTGAGGAGAATTCTACAGATATGTAAAAAAATTTCATATTCAATCCTTTATCTTATTTAAATGTTCCCCACTTAAAGTTGCTCATATCATATTTGTTTAATTTAGGACCATGCATTTGCAAATTCTGATATTTAAACAGATATTTCGTTCCCACGTCAGAGTGATTTAATCGGCTAATAAAACGGCTTGAAATGACTATAGGTTCTGAATAGCGGTAAAAATGTTAAAACGGACAGTTTAATTTTAAGTGCCAATTAATTAGAGAGTTAAAAAACGATTATTGTAGTGATCTGCGCTCAGAAGGTTGATAATACTTGCCAAATACGTTTCTGTGGTTTAACCCCAACCAGCAAACAAAACATTTGTATAACATTTGTACAACGTCGACCCAACGTCTTCGACGTTGGTCTAACATTGTACAAATGTCATACAAATGTTTTGTGTTTGCTGCGTAGTAGTATATCTGTGTTTTTATAACAACTTGTGTAAGCAGATCCTAAAATAAAATATTTCTTAAATATGTGACACTGATAAATATTGTGACTCAAAATTTACAAATCAGCTGATTTTCAATCACTTCTAAGTTGTGGATCGCGGCAGCGTAACACACTTTCAAGTGATTTAGTCCATGGGCCAGATTCAGAAAAGGCTATATTTAAGGAGTTCGTTGCACCCCCCTTGCAACTTTGGTTTGATGCTTCTAGCAGGTTCCTGGGTCATATATGACTACATTTTCACTTGTTGGCAGTTGCACAACCTGGGCAATAATTTTGACAACAGCATTTTGTAAGTAAGGGGTCGGCAAAAATTCGCGAAAATCAGACAATGCAACTATGAGCTTGAATCTTTATGTTTCATCTTGTGTAAAGTCGCAAAACATTTACAAGCACATACATGCATGTGTATCAAAGTAGCCGTAGTATGAAATCATTTTTATCCCCCCTTGGGCCCGAAGGGAGGCATGTATTGTCGTCCCCTTCGTGCGCCGCCGTCTCCGCCGCGGCCGTCTCCGCACACAGCCTTTTGGCTACTACACCAACATGGTGCAACAATTAAATTCATAATTCATACAAGCATTCAACCGATCCCGGCAATTTTTTTTTACCCAAGGTCGAGGTTATAGGTCAAAGGTCAAGGTCAAAGATTAAAAAAAAATCTTGTTAACGCGATAACTTGAATTTTTTTTATTGGATCTCCCCAATTTTTTACTTGAAGTTATCGATAATCAAAATGGCCGCCACCTAGAGACCAAATATCTTCGCAGGGGCACCGTCTGAAGTTGCAGTTGACCATGACAAATAGAGACATCAACACATCTTGCATGTTCATATGCCTATGTTGCGCTATGACGTTCATCCTGGCAAACAAGCCTCTTTCAGCCTTGATGATGATATCACTTTCAGTGGCTTTGGTTTTGACATGACCAGATTTTGAAACGTTTGTAGTTTGGCATTTGGCAGTTGACCGAACAAGTCGACGTCACTTGTTTGCAGTCTCTTCTCAACGACAGTGGTGCACGCATGGGTTAATCCAGCTCTCGATGTCCATGCCTTTGCGGACATTTATTTTCATCCTTCTTCATGCGTGGCACACTGGCATCCTTGTACTGCTTGCTTTCAGCGTCGTAGATACAAGTTTGCAAGGTCTTGGCTCTGTAGTGAACGGTCAGGATCCAGCATTGTACTGCACCTCTGTTGAAACTGATGCCTCCCTTTGTGTTGCATTCCCTGTTCATGGATTATTCGATCATCTGGTCCATTGGTACTATTTGAGCTGCGCTGGACTGCAAACTGGCCGCTCTCAAGCACGGCATTGGCATGAAGATATGTGCATGGCAGCAGCATCATCTCGCACCAGTATACAGACAAGTACCTGGCATAGTTTGTTTTGTCAGAGGCAAATACCCATGGAAGCATCCCACGGATGTAACACATGTGCAGTCTCCATCCCTCTCGCGTAGCAGCAGGCAGACCAGGTCTATGTATGAATGCCAGAAGACAGCCATCTTCCCCCGAAGGTTGCGCGGAACAGTTCAAGAAGTAGTTGAACTTCGGTGAAGCGAGCAAGACACCGAGGGCATCTGAAGTGGTGTCAGGGCAAACTGTGTCCATCTCATCTGCGACAGCCTGGTAGGCATCCTTCTTGTTCTCATCCATTCATTCCTTGAAATATTTCATACGAAGTCGTTGCATCGCCTCCATGACGATCTTGTGGGCTCGCATGGCCCGGTTGTACTGACGACCTTCTACTACGCAGATACTGATCCTGCAGCAACAATGCCAGCTTCAATGAAGATGTCTGACAGTCCAGTATTCCCAAGCCTCTTTCCAATGACAGCTAGAAATATGTCATCCTGGTATGGAAGGCTCCCATCCTCAGGATCACATTGCTGAACTCCTTGTTGTTTCCAAACACTATTTTGCGCTTTGGCACATAGAGTCCATGGCAATGATGATCTCGTCTAATCCTAGCATCCTGCCCATCTCCATCGATTTCTGTAGGAGAGTGTACACTGTCAACAGTTCTGTTGAGGAAGCCTCTATCACTGAACAGTAGCCGACGACACTGGGTGCTGGGGTGGTGCTGCTCACGGCTGCATTGAACCCGGACCAGCCTGGCACTTTCTGCGGGGCATCTTCATTACCATCATAATGCCGGCATCGTCGCATAAACCGGGCAGCATCTTTCCACCTAGCCTTGTCTACAGAGTCGAGAAATTCTGGAGATCTCAGTTCTTCATCACTGATGGCCAATTTCCAGGACTGCACCGTGTTCCAGCAATGTATGGCAAAATTCTGCTAGGCTGAGGAGTGAATGACCTCTTTCACTTCCCTCTGGTACTGGTAGTTTGTGCACGCGGTTCAAATGCCGCAGCTCCACTATACGTAGGCTGAACAGCTCTCTGTATGATGATTCTATTTGTGCAGTGGTATAGTGCCATGGCCACTCAGAGTTTCTTCGTTGCTGTCAGTGTTGTCCTAGTTCATGACAACAAGTACATCGGGTTGGCTGTTGGGATGTGTGTAGATGGCACCATCTCCAACTAACCCAATGTGTCTCTCTGCCATTTAGTCAGGCAGAATATTGGCAAAATTTAACCTAACCTGGAAATTCATACAGAAGTTTATATTTCGATTGATTTGTGTTCAGCAGAGGCTAGAGTCATCATTTCCACCGGGAGTACTACATTCCACCTAGTGGCAATCTTTTAATTTGCATATTTCCAAGATGGCCGCCAAACACTAAACTCAAATCTGCGTATATTTGTTCAAATTTGATGATAATGGAGTCGATTTCCATGAAACAAAAAGCCATAAGTACATTTATGACACTAGAATAATTAATTGGGGGTCAAAGGTCAGTGCCATTTATAGGTCTGGTAAGGTTAGAAAAGGCATCTAATGTGGCTCGTGAACTATTTTATTCACAAAATCACCGAAGCTGAAAGTGTAAGAAAACATATTGGTGAAAACTGTCGGCTCAAATGATGCACAACAATATTCCAGAAAGTGATGGCTGCCATTTTTCAAGATTGCGACCATTTCCAGCATGAAAGTCACTGGATAGTTTTCTCCAAACTAGTACGATTTCAATGATCTTGGTATCAAATCATACGTTTTTGACCATGCAGAATCTGAATTTTGACCTTCTGAATTCAGTAAAAAAATATTTTACAAAATATGAGACAAAGAGGTAAAATACATCATGCTGGTCAGCATGAAATGTGATCTCGATCTAAGGCAAAAGCAGAATATACTTTTAGTTTAGAGGTTATTTGTGTGAGGTATCATTTCGAAATATAATTATGTTGAAAGGGGAAAATATGTAAATGAATAAATGATTTTTTTTATTGTACTGTATTGTATTGTATATTTTTATAATAGTGACATGTGCAAATGAATCAAGATCACAAGATTGTGTCCAGCCCGTGTGGGCTTATAAGTCACTCCAAAATATAATACTGGTAATAAGATGTATGCTGAAAGAGACAGCTAAAAAAATAACTTATTTTTACATAATAATGTAATATTGATCCCAGCAAATACCATCATCGACCCACCGACAAGGCAACGCTGGGCCAGCGTCGAAGACGTCAGACTAATATTGGACCAACACCGGTACGGGTCGATATCCTGTATCTGCCCCGATGTAGTCATTAGCCAGTACAAATGGCTCGCATCTGTCACTTTATATAATAAGTCCTGGGGAGGGGGGGGGGGGGGCGGGAGGCACTTTTGTGCACATATAAGTAAACTGTGCAAGGGGAGTCTCCTGTGGATAGTGGAGTGACACTGCTCTCTAGACACAGAATAGAACTTTGAACCCTGGCAGAAGGAAGATCCGATTTACAGAGTGAGTATGTGAATTTTGAACCATGCTGTTGCATTGAATAGGTGATTAGAATTTGTTGTAAAAATTGTTGATTATTAATTTTTTCTGACCTTTATTTCTAAACATATCACTTGATTGTTTGGCCTAAATATTATCTTTGATTATAATTATATCATCTATGTCTGAATAGTTCAGTTCACATATTAAAGGGACTAGCCCAAGTCTAAAATCATCAAAAAATCGGTGATTTTATTTTGGCGTCTTAATATGACCATATGATGTAAACATGTCCATATACTAGAACTGCAAAAGTTTTTAAATTTTTGTACTGTGCATTCACCAGTTAGGCTAGATATAGAGACAAACTTCCTGATTTCTAATTATTGACAACAATGTCAAAAATAAGGAATACGCGAATTTCGTTTCTATATCTGGCCTAACTTTTGCAGTTCTAGTCTATGGACATGTTTACATCATATGGTCATATTGAGAAGCCAAAATAAAATCAACGATTTTTTGATGATTTTGGACCTGAGCTAGTCCCTTTAAAGTACTATGGCATAGCCTACTCTACTATTTTATCGATAACCTGTTTGCAGGTCATGTGCTCGAATTTGTCCTTTCCAATATATCGATCTGATTTGCTGTCTTTGTTAACGGTGTTAACGATGCAAAACCGCCAGTTCAAATTCTTAGTAATAGATAAGCCTACACTGCCTGGCTGTGTAATTAAAAGGTTTGGTCCAGTCATTTTTGTAACAAAGGCAGCCTTTTAAAGATTAATTGTGTTCAGGATATATATGGTATTTTGCCAGTAGTCCATAGGTTAACTTCACAAAGGTTTCAAGTAATATTCACAAGCACTGTGACAATTATGCTGTTAATTTACTATCTCACGATGCATCAAAGCATCATTTTGTATATCTGAAGAATTGCTACATTTCCTATACCTAGGTGTTTTAGAACTAAAATTTTCGTGGAACTGTTTTAATAATATATTTTTTCTTCCGTCACTCTCTTCAAGTCATCTTCATCCACTGCAAGGGGATTAAGATGACAATAGCCAATTTAGGCTTGAGAAAGTTAATGGACTCTATTGACAGGAGCCCACACACCCTCTCCCCCCCCCCCCCCCCTGAGGTACCCTAATTACACCAGTACAACTGTTTAAGACGGGAAATATTTCTCTTACGAATACTACATGTTGAAGCTGCCATGCATACGGACATTACTACCAAGGAGAAATTGGGAATAATTAATACTAGTATCCAGTATAGGCCCACTTGTTCAGCAATGCTTGAATAGAATAAGCAGTGTTGTAGATATCAGGATGAGAAGGTCCTAATTAGACGGGAAAAATATTGAAGACGGCCGACATGACCCGGATATGTTTCCGAACTTTGAGAAAAAATGATGTATTGCTGCAGTCAAGGAATTAATACTAGTATTCAGTATGTTGAACATATGAGTATAAATCGGATAAGCAAATTTGAAGTTATCAGGATGATGAATTTGATGAAAAAAGATCACAGATTGCCGCCATGACCCGAATATGTTTCCGAACTTTCTGAAAAATCTCCCAGGAATTAATACTAGTATTCGGTATCTTCAATGCCGTGTGAATCGAGTTTTTGTAGATACAAATTATATAAACTAAAAATTTGTGCGAATAAATTATATATAGTCGTACGACTGCATTTTTAGACCATGTTGGAAAATTATTTATGATAGACATGTGCGTGCTTTTCTAAAACAATCGGTGCATGTGTGCATTGAGCTTGGGGCTTGATTAAACATTACATTTATTGAAGTAGGTGGGTTGTTATTATTAGCTGAGTGAACATTTAGGGCACCCAGTGCAACGGTACGCATGCGCATGTAATTACATTACATTGATGTGTCGATGCCCACATGGGTGGGGTCTGCTATAAAGTAAAGCATATATGTAGGCCTATAAGCAATACAATTGCAGCATAATTTATATACATTTATTTCAATATATACCGGTAAACATAGTTGATGGCCCCGTGATAGCGATGCTACATGTATCCTCACCCTTTAATCCCTCACGATGCATTAAAGCATCATTTTACATCCCTGAAAACAGACTTAATTTTCCTACAACCAAAGGTTTTACAACGAAACTTTCCATGAAACTGGTTTACCAATACATGACTTTAATTTTAATACCACATCAAATCATCTTCATCTACTACAAGTCGAGAATTGCGACAGCAATTCGCGGCTTGTAGTGGATGAAGATGACTATGGTAAATTCAGGATCGAAAGGGTTAATGGGTGTCTCCAGACATACAGGAAACATACTATGTATTAATCAAATGTATATATAAATTATGTATTTTTTGTCAAATAAATCATCTATCTATCTAATGAGCTACCTACATTAACACCCGAAAATATCAATATTATCAGAAATGCACTAATGTATTTCTGATATTTATACCCTTCAAGTTACTTTATTGAAATGTTCACCTCCCAGCAAACACGACACATATACCCAAAATTTGTCCAATGTTGGACCTACGTCGTAGACGGTGGGCCAACATTAGTCAAACATTGGGTAGATGTGTCGTGTTTGCTGGGCTATCTTGAACAAATGTCTGGCTCATGCGATCCACATCTTCCCTTGGCCTAGCCGTGTCGCCTCTCCGAGGCCGTGGATTGATGTATTTGCTTTACCCGAAAAATTCAACATGGCGGTGACTGAGAGCGATCTCGACCCCAAGGTCCGAAAAATGTCCATATTTTAATGTGCGACCTCTGAGCTGAGCATGCGGGCATGGAACTGAAATGCTACTGATTCTAAAAAAACTTTTTTCGACCTGATTGTTCCCCGATATATTCAAATATGACAGTCCAAAGAAATGTCCCACGATTTTTAAACGCGGTCAATCTAAACCTGTTTCAGAGGAGATGGCGATCCACAGCTTTGAATGATTGAGGAGAATTCTACAGATATGTAAAAAAGTTTCATATTCAATCCTTTATCTTATTTAAATGTTCCCTACTTAAAGTTGCTCATATCATATTTGTTTAATTTAGAACCATGCATTTGCAAATTCTGATATTTAAACAGATATTTCGTTCCCACGTCAGAGTGATTTAATCGGCTAATAAAACGGCTTGAAATGACTATAGGTTCTGAATAGCGGTAAAAATGTTAAAACGGACAGTTTAATTTTAAGTGCCAATTAATTAGAAAGTTAAAAAACGATTATTGTAGTGATCTGCGCTCAGAAGGTTGATAATACTTGCCAAATACGTTTCTGTGGTTTAACCCCAACCAGCAAACAAAACATTTGTATAACATTTGTACAACGTCGACCCAACATCTTCGACGTTGGTCTAACATTGTACAAATGTCATACAAATGTTTTGTGTTTGCTGCGTAGTAGTATATCTGTGTTTTTATAAGAACTTGTGTAAGCAGATCCTAAAATAAAATATTTCTTAAATATGTGACACTGATAAATATTGTGACTCAAATTTTACAAATCAGCTGATTTTCAATCACTTCTAAGTTGTGGATCGCGGCAGCGTAACACACTTTCAAGTGATTTAGTCCATGGGCCAGATTCAGAAAAGGCTATATTTAAGGAGTTCGTTGCACCCCCCTTGCAACTTTGGTTTGATGCTTCTAGCAGGTTCCTGGGTCATATAGGACTACATTTTCACTTGTTGTCAGTTGCACAACCTGGGCAGTAATTTTGACAACAGCATTTTGTAAGTGAGGGGTCGGCAAAAATTCGCGAAAATCAGACAATGCAACTATGAGCTTGAATCTTTATGTTTCATCTTGTGTAAAGTCGCAAAACATTTACAAGCACATACATGCATGTGTATCAAAGTAGCCGTAGTATGAAATCATTTTTATCCCCCCTTGGGCCCGAAGGGAGGCATGTATTGTCGTCCCCTTCGTGCGCCGCCGTCTCCGCCGCGGCCGTCTCCGCACACAGCCTTTTGGCACACGGCACACGGCAATTTTTTTTTACCCAAGGTCGAGGTTATAGGTCAAAGGTCAAGGTCAAAGATTAAAAAAAAATCTTGTTAACGCGATAACTTGAGTTTTTTTTATTGGATCTCCCCAATTTTTTATTTGAAGTTACTGATAATCAAAATGGCCGCCACCTAGAGACCAAATATCTTCGCAGGGGCACCGTCTGAAGTTGCAGTTGACCATGACAAATAGAGACATCAACACATCTTGCATGTTCATATGCCTATGTTGCGCTATGACGTTCATCCTGGCAAACAAGCCTCTGTCAGCCTTGATGATGATATCACTTTCAGTGGCTTTGGTTTTGACATGACCAGATTTTGAAACGTTTGTAGTTTGGCATTTGGCAGTTGACCGAACAAGTCGACGTCACTTGTTTGCAGTCTCTTCTCAACGACAGTGGTGCACGCATGGGTTAATCCAGCTCTCGATGTCCATGCCTTTGCGGACATTTATTTTCATCCTTCTTCATGCGTGGCACACTGGCATCCTTGTACTGCTTGCTTTCAGCGTCGTAGATACAAGTTTGCAAGGTCTTGGCTCTGTAGTGAACGGTCAGGATCCAGCATTGTACTGCACCTCTGTTAAAACTGATGCCTCCCTTTGTGTTGCATTCCCTGTTCATGGATTATTCGATCATCTGGTCCATTGGTACTATTTGAGCTGCGCTGGACTGCAAACTGGCCGCTCTCAAGCACGGCATTGGCATGAAGATATGTGCATGGCAGCAGCATCATCTCGCACCAGTATACAGACAAGTACCTGGCATAGTTTGTTTTGTCAGAGGCAAATACCCATGGAAGCATCCCACGGATGTAACACATGTGCAGTCTCCATCCCTCTCGCGTAGCAGCAGGCAGACCAGGTCTATGTATGAATGCCAGAAGACAGCCATCTTCCCCCGAAGGTTGCGCGGAACAGTTCAAGAAGTAGTTGGAACTTCGGTGAAGCGAGCAAGACACCGAGGGCATCTGAAGTGGTGTCAGGGCAAACTGTGTCCATCTCATCTGCGACAGCCTGGTAGGCATCCTTCTTGTTCTCATCCATTCATTCCTTGAAATATTTCATACGAAGTCGTTGCATCGCCTCCATGACGATCTTGTGGGCTCGCATGGCCCGGTTGTACTGACGACCTTCTACTACGCAGATACTGATCCTGCAGCAACAATGCCAGCTTCAATGAAGATGTCTGACAGTCCAGTATTCCCAAGCCTCTTTCCAATGACAGCTAGGAATGTCATCCTGGTATGGAAGGCTCCCATCCTCAGGATCACATTGCTGAACTCCTTGTTGTTTCCAAACACTATTTTGCGCTTTGGCACATAGAGTCCATGGCAATGATGATCTCGTCTAATCCTAGCATCCTGCCCATCTCCATCGATTTCTGTAGGAGAGTGTGAACTGTCAACAGTTCTGTTGAGGAAGCCTCTATCACTGAACAGTAGCCGACGACACTGGGTGCTGGGGTGGTGCTGCTCACGGCTGCATTGAACCCGGACCAGCCTGGCACTTTCTGCGGGGCATCTTCGTTACCATCATAATGCCGGCATCGTCGCATAAACCGGGCAGCATCTTTCCACCTAGCTTCGTCTACAGAGTCGAGAAATTCTGGAGATCTCAGTTCTTCATCACTGATGGCCAATTTCCAGGACTGCACCGTGTTCCAGCAATGTATGGCAAAATTCTGCTAGGCTGAGGAGTGAATGCCCTCTTTCACTTCCCTCTGGTACTGGTAGTTTGTGCACGCGGTTCAAATGCCGCAGCTCCACTATACATAGGCTGAACAGCTCTCTGTATGATGATTCTATTTGTGCAGTGGCATAGTGCCATGGCCACTCAGAGTTTCTTCGTTGCTGTCAGTGTTGTCCTAGCACATGACAACAAGTACATCGGGTTGGCTGTTGGGATGTGTGTAGATGGCACCATCTCCAACTAACCCAATGTGTCTCTCTGCCATTTAGTCAGGCAGAATATTGGCAAAATTTAACCTAACCTGGAAATTCATACAGAAGTTTATATTTTGATTGATTTGTGTTCAGCAAAGGCTAGAGTCATCATTTCCACCGGGAGTACTACATTTCACCTAGTGGCAATCTTTTAATTTGCATATTTCCAAGATGGCCGCCAAACACTAAACTTAAATCTGCGTATATTTGTTCAAATTTGATGATAATGGAGTCGATTTCCATGAAACAAAAAGCCATAAGTACATTTATGACATTAGAATAATTAATTGGGGGTCAAAGGTCAGTGCCATTTATAGGTCTGGTAAGGTTAGAAAAGGCATCTAATGTGGCTCGTGAACTATTTTATTCACAAAATCACCGAAGCTGAAAGCGTAAGAAAACATATTGGTGAAAACTGTCGGCTCAAATGATGCACAACAATATTCCAGAAAGTGATGGCTGCCATTTTTCAAGATTGCGACCATTTCCAGCATGAAAGTCACTGGATAGTTTTCTCCAAACTAGTACGATTTCAATGATCTTGGTATCAAATCATACGTTTTTGACCATGCAGAATCTGAATTTTGACCTTCTGAATTCAGTAAAAAATTATTTTACAAAATATGAGACAAAGAGGTAAAATACATCATGTTGGTCAGCATGAAATGTGATCTCGATCTAAGGCAAAAGCAGAATATACTTTTAGTTTAGAGGTTATTTGTGTGAGGTATCATTTCGAAATATAATTATGTTGAAAGGGGAAAATATGTAAATGAATAAATGATTTTTTTTATTGTACTGTATTGTATTGTATATTTTTATTATAGTGACATGTACAAATGAATCAAGATCACAAGATCGTGTCCAGCCCGTGTGGGCTTATAAGTCACTCCAAAATATATTACTGGTAATAAGATGTATGCTGAGAGAGACAGCTAAAAAAATAACTTATTTTTACATAATAATGTAATATTCATCCCAGCAAATACCATCATCGACCCACCGACAAGGCAACGCTGCGCCAGCGTCGAAGACGTCAGACTAATATTGGACCAACACCGGTACGGGTCGATATCCTGTATCTGCCCCGATGTAGTCATTAGCCAGTACAAATGGCTCGCATCTGTCACTTTATATAATAAGTCCTGGGGAGGGGGGGGGGGGGGGCGGGAGGCACTTTTGTGCACATATAGGTAAACTGTGCAAGGGGAATCTCCTGTGGATAGTGGAGTGACACTGCTCTCTAGACACAGAATAGAACTTTGAACCCTGGCAGAAGTAAGATCCGATTTACAGAATGAGTATGTGAATTTTGAACCATGCTGTTGCATTGAATAGGTGATTAGAATTTGTTGTAAAAATTGTTGATTATTAATTTTTTCTGACCTTTATTTCTAAACATATCACTTGATTGTTTGGCCTAAATATTATCTTTGATTATAATTATATTATCTATGTCTGAACAGTTCAGTTCACATATTAAAGGGACTAGCCCAAGTCTAGAATCATCAAAAAATCGGTGATTTTATTTTGGCGTCTTAATATGACCATATGATGTAAACATGTCCATATACTAGAACTGCAAAAGTTTTTTAATTGTTGTACTGTGCATTCACCAGTTAGGCTAGATATAGAGACAAACTTCCTGATTTCTAATTATTGACAACAATGTCAACAATAAGGAATACGCGAATTTCGTTTCTATATCTGGCCTAACTTTTGCAGTTCTAGTCTATGGACATGTTTACATCATATGGTCATATTGAGAAGCCAAAATAAAATCAACGATTTTTTGATGATTTTTGACCTGAGCTAGTCCCTTTAAAGTACTATGGCATAGCCTACTCTACTATTTTATCGATAACCTGTTTGCAGGTCATGTGCTCGAATTTGTCCTTTCCAATATATCGATCTGATTTGCTGTCTTTGTTAACGGTGTTAACAGTGCAAAACCGCCAGTTCAAATTATTAGTAATAGATAAGCCTACACTGCCTGGCTGTGTAATTAAAAGGTTTGGTCCAGTCATTTTTGTAACAAAGGCAGCCTTTTAAAGATTATTTGTGTTCAGGATATATATGGTATTTTGCCAGTAGTCCATAGGTTAACTTCACAAAGGTTTCAAGTAATATTCACAAGCACTGTGACAATTATGCTGTTAATTTACTATCTCACGATGCATCAAAGCATCATTTTGTATATCTGAAGAATTGCTACATTTCCTATACCTAGGTGTTTTAGAACTAAAATTTTCGTGGAACTGTTTTAATAATATATTTTTTCTTTCGTCACTCTCTTCAAGTCATCTTCATCCACTGCAAGGGGATTAAGATGACAATAGCCAATTTAGGCTTGAGAAAGTTAATGGACTCTATTGACAGGAGCCCACACACCCTCTTCCCCCCCCCCCCCCTGAGGTACCCTAATTACACCAGTACAACTGTTTAAGACGGGAAATATTTCTCTTACGAATACTACATGTTGAAGCTGCCATGCATACGGACATTACTACCAAGGAGAAATTGGGAATAATTAATACTAGTATCCAGTATAGGCCCACTTGTTCAGCAATGCTTGAATAGAATAAGCAGTGTTGTAGATATCAGGATGAGAAGGTCCTAATTAGACGGAAAAAATATTGAAGACGGCCGACATGACCCTGATATGTTTCCGAACTTTGAGAAAAATCGATGTATTGCTGCAGTCAAGGAATTAATACTAGTATTCAGTATGTTAAACATATAAGTATAAATCGGATAAGCAAATTTGAAGTTATCAGGATGATGAATTTGATGAAAAAAGATCACAGATTGCCGCCATGACCCGAATATGTTTCCGAACTTTCTGAAAAATCTCCCAGGAATTAATACTAGTATTCGGTATCTTCAATGCCGTGTGAATCGAGTTTTTATAGATACAAATTATATAAACTAAAAATTCGTGCGAATAAATTATATATAGTCGTACGACTGCATTTTTAGACCATGTTGGAAAATTATTTATGATAGACATGTGCGTGCTTTTCTAAAACAATCGGTGCATGTGTGCATTGAGCTTGGGGCTTGATTAAACATTACATTTATTGAAGTAGGTGGGTTGTTATGATTAGCTGAGTGAACATTTAGGGCACCCAGTGCAACGGTACGCATGCGCATGTAATTACATTACATTGATGTGTCGATGCCCACATGGGTGGGGTCTGCTGGCCATAAAGTAAAGCATATATGTAGGCCTATAAGCAATACAATTGCAGCATAATTTATATACATTTTTTTCAATATATACCGGTAAACATAGTTGATGGCCCCGTGATAGCGATACTACATGTATCCTCACCCTTTAATCCCTCACGATGCATTAAGGCATCATTTTACATCCCTGAAAACAGACTTAATTTTCCTACAACCAAAGGTTTTACAACGAAACTTTCCATAAAACTGGTTTACCAATACATGACTTTAATTTTAATACCACATCAAATCATCTTCATCTACTACAAGATGACTATGGTAAATTCAGGATCGAAAGGGTTAATGGGTGTCTCCAGACATACAGGAAACATACTATGTATTAATCAAATGTATATATAAATTATGTATTTTTTGTCAAATAAATCATCTATCTATCTAATGAGCTACCTACATTAACACCCGAAAATATCAATATTATCAGAAATGCACTAATGTATTTCTGATATTTATACCCTTCAAGTTACTTTATTGAAATGTTCACCTCCCAGCAAACACGACACATATACCCAAAATTTGTCCAATGTTGGACCTACGTCGTAGACGGTGGGCCAACATTGGTCAAACATTGGGTAGATGTGTCGTGTTTGCTGGGCTATCTTGAACAAATGTCTGGCTCATGCGATCCACATCTTCCCTTGGCCTAGCCGTGTCGCCTCTCCGAGGCCGTGGATTGATGTATTTGCTTTACCCGAAAAATTCAACATGGCGGTGACTGAGAGCGATCTCGACCCCAAGGTCCGAAAAATGTCCATATATTAATGTGCGACCTCTGAGCTGAGCATGCGGGCATGGAACTGAAATGCTACTGATTCTAAAAAAACTTTTTTCGACCTGATTGTTCCCCGATATATTCAAATATGACAGTCCAAAGAAATGTCCCACGATTTTTAAACGCGGTCAATCTAAACCTGTTTCAGAGGAGATGGCGATCCACAGCTTTGAATGATTGAGGAGAATTCTACAGATATGTAAACAAGTTTCATATTCAATCCTTTATCTTATTTAAATGTTCCCCACTTAAAGTTGCTCATATCATATTTGTTTAATTTAGGACCATGCATTTGCAAATTCTGATATTTAAACAGATATTTCGTTCCCACGTCAGAGTGATTTAATCGGCTAATAAAACGGCTTGAAATGACTATAGGTTCTGAATAGCGGTAAAAATGTTAAAACGGACAGTTTAATTTTAAGTGCCAATTAATTAGAAAGTTAAAAAACGATTATTGTAGTGATCTGCGCTCAGAAGGTTGATAATACTTGCCAAATACGTTTCTGTGGTTTAACCCCAACCAGCAAACAAAACATTTGTATAACATTTGTACAACGTCGACCCAACATCTTCGACGTTGGTCTAACATTGTACAAATGTCATACAAATGTTTTGTGTTTGCTGCGTAGTAGTATATCTGTGTTTTTATAACAACTTGTGTAAGCAGATCCTAAAATAAAATATTTCTTAAATATGTGACACTGATAAATATTGTGACTCAAATTTTACAAATCAGCTGATTTTCAATCACTTCTAAGGTGTGGATCGCGGCAGCGTAACACACTTTCAAGTGATTTAGTCCATGGGCCAGATTCAGAAAAGGCTATATTTAAGGAGTTCGTTGCACCCCCCTTGCAACTTTGGTTTGATGCTTCTAGCAGGTTCCTGGGTCATATAGGACTACATTTTCACTTGTTGTCAGTTGCACAACCTGGGCAGTAATTTTGACAACAGCATTTTGTAAGTGAGGGGTCGGCAAAAAATCGCGAAAATCAGACAATGCAACTATGAGCTTGAATCTTTATGTTTCATCTTGTGTAAAGTCGCAAAACATTTACAAGCACATACATGCATGTGTATCAAAGTAGCCGTAGTATGAAATCATTTTTATCCCCCCTTGGGCCCGAAGGGAGGCATGTATTGTCGTCCCCTTCGTGCGCCGCCGTCTCCGCCGCGGCCGTCTCCGCACACAGCCTTTGGCTACTACACCAACATGGTGCAACAATTAAATTCATAATTCATACAAGCATTCAACCGATCCCGGCAATTTTTTTTACCCAAGGTCGAGGTTATAGGTCAAAGGTCAAGGTCAAAGATTAAAAAAAAATCTTGTTAACGCGATAACTTGAATTTTTTTTATTGGATCTCCCCAATTTTTTACTTGAAGTTACCGATAATCAAAATGGCCGCCACCTAGAGACCAAATATCTTCGCAGGGGCACCGTCTGAAGTTGCAGTTGACCATGACAAATAGAGACTTCAACACATCTTGCATGTTCATATGCCTATGTTGCGCTATGACGTTCATCCTGGCAAACAAGCCTCTGTCAGCCTTGATGATGATATCACTTTCAGTGGCTTTGGTTTTGACATGACCAGATTTTGAAACGTTTGTAGTTTGGCATTTGGCAGTTGACCGAACAAGTCGACGTCACTTGTTTGCAGTCTCTTCTCAACGACAGTGGTGCACGCATGGGTTAATCCAGCTCTCGATGTCCATGCCTTTGCGGACATTTATTTTCATCCTTCTTCATGCGTGGCACACTGGCATCCTTGTACTGCTTGCTTTCAGCGTCGTAGATACAAGTTTGCAAGGTCTTGGGTCTGTAGTGAACGGTCAGGATCCAGCATTGTACTGCACCTCTGTTAAAACTGATGCCTCCCTTTGTGTTGCATTCCCTGTTCATGGATTATTCGATCATCTGGTCCATTGGTACTATTTGAGCTGCGCTGGACTGCAAACTGGCCGCTCTCAAGCACGGCATTGGCATGAAGATATGTGCCTGGCAGCAGCATCATCTCGCACCAGTATACAGACAAGTACCTGGCATAGTTTGTTTTGTCAGAGGCAAATACCCATGGAAGCATCCCACGGATGTAACACATGTGCAGTCTCCATCCCTCTCGCGTAGCAGCAGGCAGACCAGGTCTATGTATGAATGCCAGAAGACAGCCATCTTCCCCCGAAGGTTGCGCGGAACAGTTCAAGAAGTAGTTGGAACTTCGGTGAAGCGAGCAAGACACCGAGGGCATCTGAAGTGGTGTCAGGGCAAACTGTGTCCATCTCATCTGCGACAGCCTGGTAGGCATCCTTCTTGTTCTCATCCATTCATTCCTTGAAATATTCCATACGAAGTCGTTGCATCGCCTCCATGACGATCTTGTGGGCTCGCATGGCCCGGTTGTACTGACGACCTTCTTCTACGCAGATACTGATCCTGCAGCAACAATGCCAGCTTCAATGAAGATGTCTGACAGTCCAGTATTCCCAAGCCTCTTTCCAATGACAGCTAGGAATGTCATCCTGGTATGGAAGGCTCCCATCCTCAGGATCACATTGCTGAACTCCTTGTTGTTTCCAAACACTATTTTGCGCTTTGGCACATAGAGTCCATGGCAATGATGATCTCGTCTAATCCTAGCATCCTGCCCATCTCCATCGATTTCTGTAGGAGAGTGTACACTGTCAACAGTTCTGTTGAGGAAGCCTCTATCACTGAACAGTAGCCGACGACACTGGGTGCTGGGGTGGTGCTGCTCACGGCTGCATTGAACCCGGACCAGCCTGGCACTTTCTGCGGGGCATCTTCATTACCATCATAATGCCGGCATCGTCGCATAAACCGGGCAGCATCTTTCCACCTAGCTTCGTCTACAGAGTCGAGAAATTCTGGAGATCTCAGTTCTTCATCACTGATGGCCAATTTCAAGGACTGCACCGTGTTCCAGCAATGTATGGCAAAATTCTGCTAGGCTGAGGAGTGAATGACCTCTTTCACTTCCCTCTGGTACTGGTAGTTTGTGCACGCGGTTCAAATGCCGCAGCTCCACTATACGTAGGCTGAACAGCTCTCTGTATGATGATTCTATTTGTGCAGTGGTATAGTGCCATGGCCACTCAGAGTTTCTTCGTTGCTGTCAGTGTTGTCCTAGCACATGACAACAAGTACATCGGGTTGGCTGTTGGGATGTGTGTAGATGGCACCATCTCCAACTAACCCAATGTGTCTCTCTGCCATTTAGTCAGGCAGAATATTGGCAAAATTTAACCTAACCTGGAAATTCATACAGAAGTTTATATTTGGATTGATTTGTGTTCAGCAGAGGCTAGAGTCATCATTTCCACCGGGAGTACTACATTTCACCTAGTTGCAATCTTTTAATTTGCATATTTCCAAGATGGCCGCCAAACACTAAACTCAAATCTGCGTATATTTGTTCAAATTTGATGATAATGGAGTCGATTTCCATGAAACAAAAAGCCATAAGTACATTTATGACATTAGAATAATTAATTGGGGGTCAAAGGTCAGTGCCATTTATAGGTCTGGTAAGGTTAGAAAAGGCATCTAATGTGGCTCGTGAACTATTTTATTCACAAAATCACCGAAGCTGAAAGCGTAAGAAAACATATTGGTGAAAACTGTCGGCTCAAATGATGCACAACAATATTCCAGAATGTGATGGCTGCCATTTTTCAAGATTGCGACCATTTCCAGCATGAAAGTCACTGGATAGTTTTCTCCAAACTAGTACGATTTCAATGATCTTGGTATCAAATCATACGTTTTTGACCATGCAGAATCTGAATTTTGACCTTCTGAATTCAGTAAAAAATTATTTTACAAAATATGAGACAAAGAGGTAAAATACATCATGTTGGTCAGCATGAAATGTGATCTCGATCTAAGGCAAAAGCAGAATATACTTTTAGTTTAGAGGTTATTTGTGTGAGGTATCATTTCGAAATATAATTATGTTGAAAGGGGAAAATATGTAAATGAATAAATGATTTTTTTTATTGTACTGTATTGTATTGTATATTTTTATTATAGTGACATGTACAAATGAATCAAGATCACAAGATCGTGTCCAGCCCGTGTGGGCTTATAAGTCACTCCAAAATATAATACTGGTAATAAGATGTATGCTGAAAGAGACAGCTAAAAAAATAACTTATTTTTACATAATAATGTAATATTGATCCCAGCAAATACCATCATCGACCCACCGACAAGGCAACGCTGGGCCAGCGTCGAAGACGTCAGACTAATATTGGACCAACACCGGTACGGGTCGATATCCTGTATCTGCCCCGATGTAGTCATTAGCCAGTACAAATGGCTCGCATCTGTCACTTTATATAATGACAGACACAATCCCAATACCACGACAAGGGAAAATATAATAGGAAATTAGGTTATACCTGTTACATTTCACCTATTATACATACTCAGTATTCTACCTACTACTAGGTTCAGAAATCCTGAGCCATCTGAGGTTGTTTCTGTTGAGTCATATTGTCTTTGTAGTGGACAGGCGTATACTGTGCATAACTTACATCGTTTTAGGTGAATAAGAATGGTATCAGCTCGGTCAGTGACCGACAGTACAGATTGAAGTTGCCTTCTCGAATAATTGGATCAACAAGAGGATTGCTAACACCAGGTACCAGAACTAGAAGTAGGGACTCTGAAGTTTGTGACTTTCACGCCACGATTCGACCTCGAGAGCTTTCTCAGTGTTTTCAGTCTCGCCGTAGTAGTCAGGATATGCTTTACAAAGAGCTGCTTCCTGTTTCTTGGTGCATCAGCCGGGTGCTAGTGCCTTGTTCCCCCTCAGTGCTTCCGCCTTTGTCAAGCCTTGTATGATCCAGAACAAAGGACCCCGAAGGCATAGAAGAGAAGTACTGCATGCCTGTCGCAATCATGTTATAGCAGCCATACTCAGGAGAAAAAGTAGACCTATGGGTGAGATCTTCATTTTTCTCCGCTTGAAAATACAGCACTTCTTCCAGTTCTTTATGGACAGTTTATACAAGGTCATCCTTTTACCACCTTCAGGTATGGGATAAGTCCCATTTTCCTTGGTTCTGCTCTCGGTCACACCTTGTCTATTCAGGCGTCGCCATCTAACAAAATCTAATCTAACCACTTGCAGTGACGTCACCAATCCCACAGCAGTGACGTCACCAGTGCGCCCTGGTTGTGCCATGACATTACTTCTGTGCCGATCATACTCAATCAATCACCAAGAGCTTTATCTCACCACGACAAGGTTCCATTGCAAGGACCAGTTCCAGGAATCCATCCAGAGGATGTGGATGACTCCTAAAACACAGTACTATACATCTACTACACAACCCTATTCTGCAACTGCCGCGAAAGTTGTGACAAAACTACCCCGCAAAGTGATTATTTTAATGATGGAAAAGTCAGCCACCTTTGAAAATCGCCGCCATCTTGAATTTTCGATCTCGCAAAATAAAAATTCAGATTCTCCATAGCCAAAGATATATGATTTGACACCAATATCGTTGAAATAGGAAAATTATCTGGGATTTTATTCAAAAATGTATATTTTGAGTATCAAAATGGCGGACATCTTGAAATATGGCGGCCATCTTGATATTTTGATCAGCTAAAATTTGTTTCTCAATAAGTAGCCCACAGGTAGTAGTCATGCCAATTTTGATGCTTGTATCCGGATTTGAAAGATTCCCCAGGAAAAAACACTTATAGCTGTCCCACTATGAATTGTAGGTCTCTGCGTATATTTACCATGTTTAGGCTACTTTGCAAACAGCTATTGGGATGTGTGCTAAAATATGACTGCATGCATACCCGTCATGCTAGTCCATAGGTTGCACTAATCCTGAAGACCTGAAGGGGGGTAAATAAATGTTGTTTTGGTGGGTGAAAATCAGTCACGTGCCACATTTGATGCCTTTTTAACCTTATCAGACCCATAAAATGGCCTTGACCTTTGACCTTGACTTCCAAATAATTTTAAAATGTCATAAATTTACTTATGGCATTTGGCTTGATAGGAATCGACTCCCAGATCATCAAATTTGAACAAGTAGGCCCAGATATATGTTATTTTATAGATTTGAGCCTATGGATTGGCGGCCATCTTGGAAATATGCAAGCAAACTGGGTAAAATTTAGTACTCCCAGTGGAAATGATGACACTAGTCTCTACTGAACACAAATCAATCAAAATATAAACTTCTGTATGAATTTCCAGGTTATATCAGCATTCTACCTGACTAATTGCTGTCTCCACCTCCTGGATAAGACTGTTCGAAAGTGAGTGACCGAAATGGTTGAGTATCTTGACCAGCTGTGAGCTTTCCGTCAAATGTTTCACTGTCACTGGAGTCATCACCCGTCCACTCGAAACGCAGTGCAGGAAATCTTGAGCAATTGACATGACGTGCCTGTGCTTTTGGTCGGACGGTGTAGGTCGGTCTGCAGACATCGCCTCGCCATCTGAATCTCCACACAGCACCCTTGCTACCAGATCAGGGATGTCGACGTTGTTCTCGACAAGATATTCAGGTGTTGGTGGCCATGCCATTCTATCGCGGACGGTCATGAGCTCTGCTCGAATTTTTTTTGCACATCTGAACACTTGGTGAGTCTTGTTATGGGTAGTTTCTTCTACTGGTGATGGTAGTGGGGCATTAGTCATTTCAGTTGCAACAACAACAGCTTCAACTGCGTGGCCAGTAGATACATCCTTTGAGAAAATGATCTCTGTTACCATCTTGTTGTGTGGCTGTCAAAATGACAGTCTGTCACCGTAGTGCTTCTGCTTCTGGCTTTGTCAACCTCATCCAGCATTGTCGAGGGAGGTGTCCCGCAGCTCTGTCATCTTCATGATGTCCATGTTATCAAATACCTTCTCATCTACAACATCAGCTAGCTGTTTGAAGGCTGTTTCGTAGCCATCATATCTAGTGGCGCCTTTCTGCTCTGCCACTTCTAGTAGTTTCTGACGTGCCTGGGTAGACACTGCGTCAGTGTTTCACGATTTCTTCCCTGACCGCCGCCGTTTCTGATGACGGAAGATGCAACTATCTTCCCTTGGTGTAGGCGTTGATGATCGACTTCCTCTCACATTAGTGCTGCTGTCTGCTTGTGAAGTCGTGGATGCCCGTTCCCTTTTGTCTTACAGTCTCTTGATTAGGGCCTTGTTGATGTATGTCTGGTAGCACGGACGACGATAAGCTTCAGCTGGACTCTCGTCCCAGTGTGCCTTCAGCTGCTCGTGAGCATCATCTTGGCTCTGTTCAGCTGATTCTTGAAGCTTTTTCCAACTCGATCCCTGCCGTTAAAGGAGTCAGTCCACCAGAGACGGGCTTCATATGGCATAAACAGTGTTTCCAGTTTGGGTCCTGACGAGGAATTTTTGCAGTAGGGGCACTCAGACTCAGCCATATCCTGAATGTGGCTTCATTTTGTTTTTCACTAGCGTGTCAACTTACATTACTATAAGACTTAGGCATGGTATCTGACATTTTGACTTATAGGCCTATTACATGTCAGCCTGGTGGTAAGAATCGGGACCCGTAAGCAGAGCTACAGTTCTGAAGTAAAGTGTTGTAGTCAAATATGTTACCTGACTATAACCCTAATTACATTTTTAAAATATTAAAATAATTTGTTATAATAATCTGTGATGTCAGGCTATAAACCGAAAACAACCACTTACTGCAATCCTGTTCATAACTCTGGTAACAAAGATTCTGGAAATAATACATTTGCTGCATTACACACAATCGCGGAAAATAATGAAGTTACGCAAATTATTTCTTCGGTAGGTCACAAGGGCATTTTGCTGAGATAAGAGGTGCTGTCTTCTCACCGAATCAGCTGAATAACATTTATTAAAAAAAACATAATCATAAATATTCATATAATATTTATATAGAATATCAAAAACAATAAAAACATGAAAAAGTCAAATATTTTGGCCCAAAATCGCAATAAAGATGTTTTAAATTTACCTAATTACATAATAAACATGTTAATTAGGTAAATTTCAACTTCGTTGAGGGTGTGTGAACATAATGAGGCCCCCTAAAATTAATGGAACACCATTTTAATCCGCCAGCACACTGTACCCATAATGGACTGAAAACCCTTTTTTTCGCCGACCCCCCGCTTACAAAAAGCTGTTGTAAAAATTACTACCCAGGTTATGCAAATGACAACAAGTGAAAATGTGATCTTATATGGTATGGGAACCTACTGATACCATCAAACCAAAGTTGCGAGGGGGGTGCAACGAAAATGCATATTTCTGGATCTGGCCCATGGACTAATATAAAAAATTGCGAAGACATCGTGTTCGTGTTGTAATGTTTTATTACACGATTTAGAAACATGTAGAGGGAACATCGTGCTCGCGTTGTGATGTTTTATTGTTCGATTGAAAAAAATAGTATTTTGTTTTATAATGCTTTATTACACGATTGCATAAACATGCCATTTTGTTAAATATTTTATACATTGTTTTAGCGTAATAGATTTAATTGTGTTGCATAAATATATTTATATGCTGACAAAAATCACAGTCACCTATACATGGCTGATTGATAGGCGAACTCCACACCCCCCTCCCAGATCCACAGGACGTGTCAGTGTGAATCACAGGTCTCGTATGATCTCACGTTGAGAGTGATATTTCACGAGATCAATTGACAAGCACATGTAGGCCTACCCTCAAAATGATGACGTCATCAAACAGTGTCTATGACATGGCCTCGTATACACAACCTCTCTCTGGTCCCGTATTCACTGATTCCACTAATTTTACTTTTACTGTTTATATCAGACAAATTCAACCAATTCACATTTTTATTAGACTATTTACACAAATAAAAATTATTATAACTTATAAACTCCGATATTTGTCCAGTAAGTAACGTTGTGCTATCAGCAGCTGATAAGCTACAGTATTATAGTTGCCTGCGTCAGCTATTATATTACCGTATCCTGTGTATTTACCGTCATTCGACGCTGGTCCAACATTAGCCCAACATTGGGCCAACACCTTGTGTAGTACTAGATAAGATCAGGCCATTGCATATAACACGATCGGCTTATAACACAAATTGTAATATTGGACCTCATCAATCGTGTTATAACGAATAATTACATTGACATGACATTGATTAGGCATTAATAACATCATAACGCTATTTGTATACAGTACATTTGTGATGCACGCAGATGATACGCATTTGACCCCCTCACTACTGGCAGTAAGTTCCCTGTAGTACTGGCCCGATACTAAAACTTGGACCTGAAAACAGGTACAGTACTGATTTCACAAAATGGGACAGATTTTTCATCAGTGGCTGGCCTGCGTTAACGCTGGCCAGCCCGTCATTAGCCCGGGCGCAAGCCCGGCGAGACAGGGGCAGAATTGGTTGCGCCCAGCGCATGAAATGGGCTCGAGCCCCCACACGGTTCGGGCCAGGAAAATATACCCGCCCAAATCCTACTTGGGCTTGCACCCAGTATACTGTGTGGCGGCTAACATGGATGCTGTGAACCATGTGTCATCTCGCCGGGCTGGCCAGGCTCGCTCTGGGCAAGACAGGGCGCGCTCAGCTTGATCACATTCAGCATCACCTGAACAGCTCTGAGTTGATCTAAACGTGCAATAATTGAGTGTCCGTACGCGTATACATCTAGACCTGTTGCAGTCCTCATTTATTTCTGCTTAGCCATTTAGCATTTAGCCTTTAGTATTTAGACATTATCTTTAGTATCGGAAAAGCAGTTCAGTGTATAAATTCAGAAAATGGGTGGTTTTATGAAGCTACGGTCACTGGAATAGACCTAACTGAAGATGAAAAAGCAGGCACCTGGAAAGTCAGGCTCGCCCGGCGCACCGGTCGAGCTTGAAACTGGACCAGACGAGAAGCGCGCCTGACTAACACATACAGGCGTTGACTCAATTCGCCGAGGCTCTAGATTGGCTTGAGCCCCGGCGATATGAGCGCGGCTCCAGTTATATGAACTTATACCAAAACGCACATTGCGGCCCGGCTAAAGGATTTTATAACTTTGGGCGCATACATGCGAGCCCCAAATGGGGTGGGGAGAGAACATGGGGCTAGCCCAGGGCTAGCCTGCGTTAGCCGGGGCTAGCCCCACTGAAAAAGCTTGTCCCATTTTGCTAAATCAGTACTGTACATTGAAGCAATTTGAAACATAGCCTTAATAATATACTGTTATTACAGGAGAGGGATCCTATAACCTCCGGTGCAAGGTTTGACATGGGTTGGGGTTACCCTTTCTATGGGTGGGCTTACAATATATAGGCTAGGTAACGTTGAGGTCATTTCAAAGTCATTTCCAGTGAAATCAGCCGGAAAGTTACATTTTTGCATTGCCAGTTTCAAGGGGGTGGGTACCCGGCTCCTCCCCACTTTTCCCAGCAGAATTTTGAAAAAAATCCTTCAATAGTATTTAAATAGTTGTATTATCAAAACAATTTAACATTTACGCTGAAAATTACATTGACACTATACATGTATGTGTTGTTTTTGTGCTGTTTCCCATTGTATATGGGCCTATAGACATCCATGGCAGACTGAAATAGCTCAATATTACCTTTTCATTGGGGGATAACGCCCTACCTGTGCCTGTATGTAATGCCGAAACAATTTTAACATTCAGGAAATTACTTAAATCTCACCTATTTGATCTGGCTATCCCCCAGGGCTATCCCACACTAGCTCCTCAGTAGTCCGGCTCCCTGTTGACGAATCTGCTTTTGCCTCGACTATGACACATGATCACGCTAAGGATTTGTGTGCCTCTCAGCTCGGTCCGCTGAGGATATAGGCGCTATAGAAGTTTTATTGATTGATTGATTTGGAGAATAGTATCGTGTTTGTTGGGTATTTTTCCTAGCGATTAAGCCTACAGAGGCAGCAGCATACCACAAATGAACCAGACAGTTATACCGGCGCTCGTAGTGAAAGGGTTAACAGTAATATTGATGTTTCAATTTCGCATAAATTGTCAGCCAAGTTTGTTTCCACTGAACAATACCGCACAACCAGATACGCAGCTAGCTGCACACTGGCCCAGTGCTGGCTCAATGTTGGGCCAGTATCTCCACACTGTCCCAGCAGCGAGGCAGCGCTAGTCCAGCTACACGTGTTGGCTGTTGTAATAAGCTTGAGCAATATGCTCTGAAACCTGTCGTCAAGGTCGTTAAGAATATAAACTCGGCGCAGCATAGCTGTACGAGGTGTACATAATACAGAATTATGTTAACAACATAATTAACACGAATTGTAAAAAAATAAACATTCCCTAACTAGAAAAATAAATCAGGATGATCAATATACTATGACATAGTAGTTAAACAAACTTGATACAAATAAGTACTGAAAATTCTAGATTCACGGGACATTCCAGAGCTCATCCTATAGTGATACAGTAGTGTGCAGACACATTAGGTCTACACATCAGCCCAATATCAAGTGCACTAAATAGTTGAAAATATGAACAATGACAAAATACATACTTTGCACAGTTTCTGAATTTTTAGTAATAAATAAATCAAGCTTGGCTTCATAAAATGTCTGAATACTCACTATTTGTTTTCCTCGTGGTGGAAATGCAGCCATGGTTGTTTCAGCGAGAACTGTGCAGCATTCGTTCACTGTCGTACAGCGTCCTCGTGTATATCATTTAAAATACTGATATAGTCTTCACCAGGTGTGACTTAGTAAGTCTTAGCAATGATACGCATTTTAAATTTTCATCTCATTGCCTTCGTATAGGGTGGTGCAGTTAGATAAAAGTAGATAATTCAGACAGAAAAGGAAATTAACAGTCATAGGGCCTAAACACAACTGATGCGGAGTGCACTAACACGGGAAGCACCGAACGCGTCGCTTCGCCACCCAACGATACCGGGATAGAGCACACGGATAAAATAATAAAATCGTTTTTTTCTCACATGTGGTTTTTCAATAATCAATTTCAGGTCGAATCAAACCATAAACACCAAGGCAGCAAGTTTCTGCTATTTCTTTATACATATACACCATTTCATCAGAAATAAATACGAAAATAGAGGTGTCACCTAAAGGTAGTACGTGTTATATATCCTTCAATTAAAAAACGTACTTTTTCGGCTATAAAATAAAACTGACACCAAACAAAAATCGATTTGCAACATTGGGACATGACGAGAATGTTAAACAATATGAATGCGCGCGAAACATGGGTGCAGCGTAACAAGAATATTCATCAAATACTTTTGGGTGACTCGACATATATCCTGTGGGTGACACGTCACCCAACGGTCGCTATGATGTCACCCAACGGTTGCATTTGCGGATATATATATATATATATATATATATATATATATATATATATATATATATATATATATATATATATATATGTGTGTGTGTGTGTGTGTGTGTATTGTCATAGTTGTTATAAATAAGTTGTTATAAATGTTATAACACAGTGACTAATAAGCCCTAGAGGGCTGGGTATTTATTTTCGTGTATCATTATACTATGTGAAATATATGTATGTACTGGTCACTTTAATAAACAATCACTTACTTACTTACTTACCATAACAAACCCCCACACCCACCCCATACCCCTTCCCCCCTCCGTCACCCGATACCGCACAACACCTCTATGAACAGAAAAGCGGTCCGCAGCTCTCATCTAGTTTATAGGTTTTGTGCAGTTTTGTAAATGATGGGCTACCTACGTTTGTCAAGTGCCAATAAAATATAAAACGCTATAGGGGGGCCTATTATAATTATACACATCTGAATTGCCTCACAGTTATCGTCCTAAGGGCATTTAGCAAATATTAATTTACTGTTATTCATTTACATTTTAAGCGCTAACCATGGCCATGAATTGTTTTTAGATTACGGTTATAATTAGATTATATTTGTGGCAAGTGATATTAAGGTTGTAGTCCTAACAAACAGAGTAGGTTCGGCTCATGTTTTTTAATGCTGGCTTGCAATCTGCGACGCTGGCCCAGCATCAAACCAACAAGAGATCAACGCCCCATGTTTGTGCCACGACTTGCCTGTAGGAAAGGTCAGGCTGCCTTTTCGACGATTGAACCCTCTATGTGTCGATGACAACTATATACTTTTTACCATTTTATTAATATTTCAATAGTCGGCATACATTTTCAAGGTGAATTTTGTCTTCAATCCACAGAAAAATTTAAACATGACTGTTTGACAAATCTGTAAAAAAAACAGAAATACAAATGTTCGGTAATGTGAAGCTGTGTATCGCGTCAGGAAGACACAGCTTCAAGTGAGAGAAACTTTCTCAATTAAATCACTTAATGGGTTAAATAAGATGACGTATAATGTATAATGTACGGAACACTGACTTTCTACTGCACTATGGCTCCGTTGATCATCTCCCATCACATATTTGTAACTGTCTGATGTCAAAGAAGACGACAATGCAATAATAGGCCTAATTTAAATCACATTGACACATCAGACATGCCGGTATGTGTTTGAATATACAGCACAAACAACACCTCTGAAATGATTGTTTCACAGTTATTGGGAAGTGGCTGTAGGCCTTATGTAGGATATACACATTTTTAAAAAGCTATTCATCCCTGAGTTTCCCTGCTATTCTGTAAATATCAAATTGTTTCTGAACTCATACAACGGACAAGCCCAAAAGCAAAACAAAATTACCCTCATTTACATTCTAATGGGAGAGAAAGCTGCGTCCTAACATATATTTAGGTAACGGAAACGATAATGATTTTGTTGCCTCATACTTCGACAGCATAACCCATATTGAAGCACGTGTTGTCATGACAACGTGTATGTTACAGGCTAAATCAACTTTAAATCACCTCTAATGCATGAAATATTATAAAACGATCACAATATTAATCCTGTTTAACATGAGAAAAACTTCTGTATGTGACAAAGACCACTGTATTTGGCCATGTTTTATAGTTACGTGTAGATTACAGCAAGCATGGACCCTGAATTATGTGCGTGTGCAATATGTATATAATCTTACCATGGCTTTCTTAGATATGCTCCGGAAACGTGATTGCTAGTGTCTAAGCTATTTTCGATCAGATATGTAGGCAAAAAAGTTGGTCAAATGTCATGACCTGCTAAAGGCACATATACACTCCCTAGTGATGAGTGTGGAATATGAAATAAATCCCCATGGGTTTCCTCTGAAAACCTAAAATATACTCGTTTTTATTTCACATAGCCAATTGCCATAGATATGCTCTTCCCAATATAAGAAATATTTTTTATTGAAAACGACTCTATTGTATAAAAAAGTGCTATTTCTTATAGTGTAAGAACGAAATCAATTCACGTTTAAGTTGCATTACCATATTTTCCATAAAGAGTTATTCAAGACATAAACATAAACCTAAACATACAGACCACCCACCAATGTGTGTTCAATCTACATCAGTCAATACCTGAGCGAACTTAAGCATAAAACGTAAACATACAGGCCATAATGTGGGCTCAGGCTGCCTCAACCAGCCCATTGATCCATCCATTCATTAATCCATGAATGGATAGATCAATGTTGATTGATTGATTGATTGATTGATTGATTGATTGATTGATTGATTGATTGATTGATTGATTGATTGATTGATTGATTGATTGATTGATTGATTGATTGATTGATTGATTGATTGATTGATTGATTGATTGATTGATTGATTGATTGATTGATTGATTGATTGATTGATTGATTGATTGATTGATTGATTGATTGATTGATTGATTGATTGATTAATTTGATTGATTGATTGATTGATTGATTGATTGATTGATTGATTGATTGATTGATTGATTGATTGATTGATTGATTGATTGATTGATTGATTGATTGATTGATTGATTGATTGAGAAACACGTTGAAAACACGTGATTATCACGTTTTTTGAAGATGTTGTATGACCAAATACGTTGTATATGAAAGTTGAAATCACATAGTTTTCTGACCAAATCTCAACGTGAAAATTCTGATGTCACCTTTACATCAGAATGAAACATCATATACACATCAATAAATGTCATGTTCTTTATGTCCATTTTAGACTTTAAATTCACGACAAATCAACATGTTATATTGACGTGATAGTGCAACGTGTATTTCATAGCCTTTTTTGACGTTCTGTTGAGGACATCAGATTGCGACATGTAGAAGATGTCAGAAACTGACGTCTGGGAGACGTCATTAGAAAACATATTCCCCACACTGGCAGGAGCGTGTATAAGACACCGGTGACTGACGTTTGGAAGACGTCATTAATACTCATCTTCTCAACTCCAATACAAGACATGAACAAGACGTCAATGACGGATATATAAAACACGTTTTAAATTAACGTTATTTCAACTGTACAGCAAAAGACATAAACAAAACGTTTGTGTCCGACCTTTGGAATACGTCAATAATCAAAGATTCCCTAACTGCAGCACGAGAAAAACACGCCACTGACTGACGTGTGGAAAACGTAATTTATAACATCTTCACTAAATCAACAAGAGACATGTAAAATACCTCATTTTTTATAACACCTTATGACATCAATATGACATGTGTCGATGATATTATCAGTAACCAGTATTTGGAAGAAATCGTTTTGGCAGCTTTGATAAAAGCTAACCATTGATTGCATCCTGCACTTCCATGCAAAATGCTTGAAACACCAAGTTACGTCTTGTGCGAATAATATCGCAAGATGACCGCCTACTTACTCGAACAAACGAAGGCGAATACACGCACGAGAAAGCATATTAGAGAATGTTAGTCCACTAGAGAATGTACAAAATAAAAACAATATAGTGAAGAGGCCAATTTGAAAAATATCAACATCCTAGCTATCCAAATTATATGAAGATACAGAATGATGAGGTCAAGTTGAAATAGAAATGTCTTTATTTAGATAAAAACCAACATGTATTTATCCATATCGTGGGGAATGTTATTGTAAAATGTGAATAATTTCTGACTATTTTTTAGAGTTTTTGCGCCCACAAAAAAAAATGAGTTGACCTCTGGCAGCCATTTACAATTTTAGTAGCATCCTTGAAAAATCACTTGCACATCCCCATGTTGCTAGGAATGTGATGGTAAAATTAAAAACGAAAATGATCAAACAATTTTTTTTCGTTTTTGCGCCCACAAAAAATTGAAGTTGATCCGTGGCGGCCATTTTGAATTTCAGTAGAACCTTGAAAAAAGCACCTGCACATCTCCATAAGGTGGGGGATGTGATAGTAAAATTCGAATAATTTCTGACTTCAAGTTTTAAATGTTTTGCGCCCACAAAAAAATTTGGAGTTGACCTCTGGCGGCCATTTCGAATTTTGGTAGCATCTTTAAAAAATCACTTGCACATTCCCATGTTGCTAGGATTATGATCCTCCATATTTTGCTGTCAGAATAATGCGATAAAAACACAACATATGTAATGCTTAAATGTATACAGAACAATTCATCTTTCCTATTTCATTGTCAGAATAAAGTGATTGAAAAACGAACATTCAATATTGAAATAATGAACACACCATCTTTTTAGTTCAAACTTTTTTGAAGACAGTAAACTATTAGGCCTATGTGATGTTACGTCTTGTGCGAATAATATCGCAAGATGACCGCCTACTTACTCGAACAAACGAAGGCGAATACACGCACGAGAAAGCATATTAGAGAATGTTAGTCCACTAGAGAATGTACAAAATAAAAACAATATAGTGAAGAGGCCAATTTGAAAAATATCAACATCCTAGCTATCCAAATTATATGAAGATACAGAATGATGAGGTCAAGTTGAAATAGAAATGTCTTTATTTAGATAAAAACCAACATGTATTTATCAGTGAACTAAGTAGTGAAAACAATTATAAAAGAACACATGTGATATTTAAAAAAACAACAACATTATTTAAAGATATATTACCATGATCACAAATCTTTAAAAGAGATACAAGTTGACTCTGGCATTGGAACAAATGGTGAAATGCACCTTGATAAGTCTTTTTATCCGCATACTATTTGAGCGAAATCTCACTGAACGATGGAACAGCAGACATCCAGATTTGTCCGTTTTTTAAGTGTTATTTCTAATAGTATACATATACCAGGGTTAATGTATGTCAGCCTTCATTCTGAAAACAATGACATACTATTATGCGATATTTTCTCGAAAAGTCTCACATTCTGTTTTACAGTAATGCTCTATGTATTTAGCACAGTATGCCATGCATATTACAGATATTAAAACCACACAATCGGGATAAATCAGTATTTTTATTTTGGCTTCTCAATATGGCCATAAGATGTGAACATGTCCATAGACTTGAATTACGGAAGTCTTTTAAATTTTGTGTTGATGTGGCAACGTAGCAAGTGTGCCTAAAGCCACATTTCTTATTTTGGACATGTTTGTCCGAAATTTAATTTCGTCCCTGTTTCTTAGAGCAGCTCCTTGGGATGACAACAATTTTCGTTTTTAAGTCCGTACTGAAGTAGTGTATCCCACGGATCATGTTTTTTTTCTCAGAATTTTCATATTTTTACAAATGTTTTTAATCAACATTTCTATGAATCCATAAGTAACCCAAACAAACTATATATTTGTATACCTCAAGGACGATTGAATGTTCTCACAGCATTGGGCCACATGCTGATGGCATCGGCCCAGCGTTGGGTAGACAATTAGTGTCGGAGGTGTTTCCTCTCGTGTCCTGACTATAAGACACCAATTAGCGGCGACTGCTTTGATCTTACCGTCTGATACGTGGGAATATGTGATGTAAAGTGCTGAATATTGCTGACTTGTTTTGTTTACATGGCAATATACGACCTGGAAATACAACTATTTCACTCTTTTTCGGTGCTTTAAAATGGACGTTATTAAGCACACGGGAACCAACCCACAAGGAAGTCATTTCCTGTAAAATGAACTTGAAACTTGAGAAGCTGTGTTAATTCGGGAAATATAATGAGAGTTGATTGCATGGAATTATTAGAATAGTTGTTTGAACATGTACTCTAAGGAACATTGTTGTGATTGTGCTGATGATAGCGTGTGTGGTGTAGGCGTTCTAATGCTCGTGGCTCTGTTGTTAAAGATGATGAATCGCGTATTCCAATTTCGGACAATGGAACCAACCAACATTTTTATATTGAGCCCGTGTCTATCCGATACATTAATGCCTTACCTCAATGAGTTTCTCATTTTCAGACAATATATATTTGTCCCTGCATTATGATGAGAACATTGGAAATAATTTTAGTATACATGTAACGTGGACGTATTATATGACGGAATTTTGCGTATTTGACTTACTTTCTGTCACTGTGTGATATATGCTGATGGAGCAAGACGACCTGTTCCAAGACTTCAGCCCAACGTCTCCTCCATGTTCGGCTATATTTTCGCTCTTTTCACCAATAATATAATAGGACGTATCTACAGTGGCATATCCAGATGGGGGGGGGGGGGTCAAGGGGGTGTCCTGACCCCCCTTTCAATAACTACTTTGACGAAAAATTGACCACAATTGTAAAAGCATCATTATTTGCCAAAATTTAAGCCGAATTTGTGTTTGATAAGTTACTTATTATTATGTATTTTTTTGGTTGGAGGACAACTGATTTTTTATCGGACCCATCCCCTTTTTCACAATTCTGGATCTGCCCGGTCTATGTAGGCCTATATAAAACAAGAGGCCTGCATGAAGTCCTATATCATTCATCGCAATAAATTAGGTTAGAGTTTTTGCGGTCACAAATATTTAAAAAGTCGACTAGTGGTGGCCATTTTAAATTTCAGTAAAATCACCTGCACATTTCCAGATGGTGGGTAATGTGATTGTAAAATGTGAATAATTTCTGACTTTAAGTTTTTGAGTTTTTGTGCCCACAAAAAAAAATGAAGTTGATCTGTGGCGGCCATTTTGAATTTCTGTAAAACCTTGAAAAAATCACCTGCACATCTCTATATCGTGGGAAATGTTATTGTAAAATGTGAATAATTTCTAACTTTAAGTTTTTTAGTTTTTGCGCCCACAAAAAAAATTGAAGGTGATCCGTGGCGGCCATTTTGAATTTCAGAAAAACCTTTAAAAATCACCTGCACATCTCCATATCGTGGGGAATGTTATTGTAAAATGTGAATAATTTCTGACTATTTTTTAGAGTTTTTGCGCCCACAAAAAAAAATGAGTTGACCTCTGGCAGCCATTTACAATTTTAGTAGCATCCTTGAAAAATCACTTGCACATCCCCATGTTGCTAGGAATGTGATGGTAAAATTAAAAACGAAAATGATCAAACAATTTTTTTTCGTTTTTGCGCCCACAAAAAATTGAAGTTGATCCGTGGCGGCCATTTTGAATTTCAGTAGAACCTTGAAAAAAGCACCTGCACATCTCCATAAGGTGGGGGATGTGATAGTAAAATTCGAATAATTTCTGACTTCAAGTTTTAAATGTTTTGCGCCCACAAAAAAATTTGGAGTTGAGCTCTGGCGGCCATTTCGAATTTTGGTAGCATCTTTAAAAAATCACTTGCACATTCCCATGTTGCTAGGATTATGATCCTCTATATTTTGCTGTCAGAATAATGCGATAAAAACACAACATATGTAATGCTTAAATGTATACAGAACAATTCATCTTTCCTATTTCATTGTCAGAATAAAGTGATTGAAAAACGAACATTCAATATTGAAATAATGAACACACCATCTTTTTAGTTCAAACTTTTTTGAAGACAGTAAACTATTAGGCCTATGTGATGTCTTACTGTCAAAACACACATTGAGACAAAGGTTACATGAACATTAGAAATATAACTGCTTTTATCACATATTTTAAGGTCAACATCTGAATATAAATCACTAGAACCTGGAGTAAAATATCGTTTTACACAAGGGAACCAATCCACATAAGGTGCCAAATGGTAGTTATTTATCTACCACTAAGGATTGTAATGGGACATCATGTTAAAAATAGAACAATGCATTAATAAAATAGATGAGGATCACTCAAACTATAGTTAATGTTACTTTTTGTAAAAATAAAATACTTTTCAAATAACTAACATTTTTTCTTTGGTAATTACGGTAAAGAGAACCAACCCACAAATAGCAAAATGAATAATCAGAAATTGATGAACACATAATTTGATGAACATATGTTCCATAATTGATAACAAGATATCATACTGCTACTTTTTCATGGTTTTCGAACAATCTGAACATATTTTACAGCTTTTGGCATTTTCATGTGTGGGTTAGTTCTGTTGTGCAAAACTCAGAATGGCCCATTTGTCGTTTGTAGTTTGGTCCCAGCTCGCTAGGCGGCGTGAAATTTCGTTTAATCGTCTAGGTCAATATTTTTTAATGACAACTGGTGTACTGGCGACGTCATCAAAGAAAAATCTCATTTTTTATGGTCATGTGGGTTGGTTCCCTTGTGCTTAACAACGTCCAGGTAGTTTTTTGACTTTTTCGTATTTTTAGTTGAGATCAGTAGGCTATATACCTTCATATAAATTAAATTTTCAAAATTGACAACATTGAAAATGTTTCATCCCAAGTGGTCCCTTCAACTGTTTCGCTTAACTGATAAATGCAAAACACACAATTTAAAAAACGCAATTCTACTCTATGGATATGTCCACATCTTATGGACATATTAAGAAGCCAAAATAAAAATACTGATCTTTTGATGATTTTAGCCTGATTGTGTCGCTTTAAAGACTCAATAATGATCTCCAGTAAAGTCGGTTATTTTTTAATTAGATCAAAGTGGACATTTTTCAGGCAATATCCCTCCCTGAATCACACATTTTGTTTTATAATGATGGACTAGCTATCTGGCAGTGTGTCCGATATTACCCATATGTCAACAGTGGCTATCTGGCATGGTTTACCGGATATCAGGCCTATTAAATTTAATTATGGCCGATAGTCGGCCATTTTGAATTTGCTAAAGTTGAATTTTTTCAGGGCATATCCCCACCTAAAACCACACCTTTTGTTTTAAAGTAATGGTCTAGCTATCTGGCATGCTTGAGATAGTTCTATATTACCCAGCTGCTTTTCTGTGGGTTAAATAAGAAGGCTGTAAACGTTTAAAACCCAGATACTTTGTTGTGGGCTAAATACGAAGGTTGAAATAGGTATAGAGTCTGGGTTCTTAAATGCGGTTAAATTAGAAGGTTGGAATTGTTATTTAGCCCGGGTTGTTTGATGTGGAAATAGTTATTTGGCCTGGATGCTTTGTTGTGGGTTAAATAAGTAGGCCACATATATAGATTGATATAGTTATTTATTCCGGGTGATTTTATGTGCGTTGAAGACGAAGATTGAAATAGCTCTATGACCCACTTGTTTTTATGTGGGTTATATTATAAGAAGGCTTTTATTGTTATTTAGCGAAAAAAGCGGGGCCGTCCCCCCTCAACCGCCCTGGATCTCCGGCCAGCATTTCCCGTCATTAAGTTGACTATTGGCCTTTATTTACCCAATGTTGGTTTAATGTTGGCCCAGTGTCGTAGACGGTGTACCAACAATAAAGTAACCTTGGGTGAATGTATCAGATACTAAGCAATGTAAAATGCACATCGGGCGTCGTAATCAGATGCGGCCACGGACGATAATACGCGTAGTTGTCAATTCACATATATTTGGTAGTATTCCAGCTTTCATATTTTTTTGTAAATGTTGCAAGCGATAATAGTTGTCATGTGTCAGGGATAGGCCTATATTTATATTGTACAAGTTTATTTTCACGCAACTTACCTGTTCATTTTCATAAGGTCCTGGTGTAGGCTATTCATTTTCGTGAATGAGCGCCAAAAAACAAACATTGACAGCAGGGCATTGAAAAAACGATTTTGATTGGTTGTCATTGTCGGGTTAAATAAGGGTTTTAGTCTTCTTGCACACCCCGTGACGGGGTAAATAGGCACTTCCATATAAAAAAGTACCCGACAAAAATAGTGCAAAACAACGAGAGTTGGACACAACAAAAGTGCGTAACAAAGAAAATACAAAACAATGATTTTTTTAGGAAACTACGGAAGCACGAGACAACGAAAGTACCAAGCAAAGACGTACGAAACAACAGAAGTGCAAAACAAAGAAAGTATGAAACAAAGAATGTACAAAAAACGATTAAGTGAGACTGCTAAACAACGGAAAGGCGATGCGAAACAGTGAATCTGTGAAACAGCGAAACACTGACAGTGCAATATGACCAGATCCAGACACCATTATTTGAATTTGTCTTCCATGGAGAATGGCACTTGACCATGGAGCATGTGTCGCTGAGGTTGTTGAACAAGCCCTTCACACCTGAGACTGGCACATGAGGTATTGTTATAGCTTCGCACATGTGTGTCCAACAGAATAGCCACAGCTTTCAACCCAGCTAACACGAGACGCTGTGTCAATGCTGCTTGAAGGCTAAGATGCTGGCCCACCTTTCAACAACATTGGCTCAACTTCTCGTGCTCGCTGGAAAAAAAACCAAAATTTTGGATCACTCAAGGCTGATGCTGTTGCTGTAGAGCCAGTTTCAGAGGTGGGCAGGATAAAGAAGACCAGTCGCCACAAATTGATACTTTTCGGTGCTCTGAATGGTCATTTTTTTGGAAACTAGGCCTATACTATATGTATACGGCATCGTTGGGAAGGCGAGATGGTAAAGGCTCGGGTTTTATGTGGTGACGAGTGCTGAGACAAGCTCATCTCGCGGTACCAACAGTATGCATTTTCTCGTACGAATATCTATCTGAAACGGCAAAATCAAAATGTGCAATGAAGCTTATAATAGGAGAGTGTGCGAGATAGGCTGATCTCACCATACCTCTCGTAGTGAAAGCCAACAGTATGAGTGCGAGAAAGGGATTGTAGTCAAAATTCTTGAACTTCTCATTTTCTCATCCTGGCACTGACAACCCATCCTGTAGGCCCAGCCTTGTATCACACTTTTCAGTTGATCACCTCCAGCCGCTGATTGCGGCATAGCATGACCTCCTGCACTTGGGACGGGTGACAAATCGGTTGGACTGTCTCTGGCCATATGTTAACTGATCCGCAACAACACGTCTGATGGCACGTCTACAAGACGGATCCGAAGATCACGAAGCATAATTTAATTTACTAATTAAATTCGTTATTTATTGTTCGGGGTCCATGACGTTTGACACAACGGCCACTGTTGGTGGGATAAGCTGCTATTATTTTTCTTATATATGTTATTCCAAGTTCATTTCTACAGACGTCAGAATCTGACGTCCATAGACATCAGACTCTGACGTCAAAAGACGGTCCCCGCGCTGAAAGAATTACACATTTATAATGGCCGTAGACCCATAACATAGGTATTCAAATGAAGCAGAGAGAGGTAACTAAGATATTTATGATGATTTAAAATTGATAAAAACCCTTTCATCTCCATGGTTTATACAAACATATTTCAGGGTTGTAAGGGCTAAACAATAATATTCTAGACAGTGTTTTGTAGAAATAATATCCGTCAACAATGTCTCTGGAGTTGGAGAGTAAAAGTTACGATAAATCGTAGGCTTTTGATTAGTCGAGATGGCCATCACGACCAATCAGAAGCCTACAATTCACCGTAACTTGTGCGGAAATACGGGCCCAGAACAGCATAGCACAGCTCTTGATACAGGGTTTAGTCCGTACAAACTGCCCCAGTACCATTCATCACTGTTCATGATGGACATTGTTAGCAGGGATTTTTTTTTTAATTTACCTGTTGAAAATTCTGACATCCTCATCTAAAATCATACGCATTGTTGACCCTTTCAACGCGGAGATTGTCTTTAGACGTCAGAATCTGACGTCTGTAGACGCGAATTCTGACGCCAGACTTCCACAATTTCATCGGTAGACTAAAAATGTAATGATGAAACATTATTAATTAGCGATGATGTTAACGATCTATTTAATAAATCTACACTTGGAGTTAGAAAGCAAACACCTACACCTCCAATATATGGGGACACAGCACGATTTCCACTGATCACCCGGCAACACATAAAAGCTGTAGAAGAATTGATGTAGAATTCTAAAACTATCTGAGAGCCATCCAGAAATGCCTACAATATGCTTCTTGATCTAGATGGCATTGGCTTCACGAATTGGTGTTCCCGTATTCGTTCTGTCCTCCAACGAACCGTGCTTGATAAAACATGGGAATCGCAGAATATTGAGGATAGAAATAAATTCATGCTTTTATTTAAAGAATCAATCATTTTTAGAATATTTATACAGCAGCGGAGAAAAGATATTGAGAGTTGAGTAAGCTGCGCGAATATGCATTAGTAAAAAATATTTCTGTGTTGAACCATATATCTTATACACATAAGGGCAAACCATTAACAGCAATGGCGAGATATCGAATGAGCTCTGATGATCTAAATATAGAACGAGGACGATACAATAATCCAATAACTCCAATAAACCAACGAATATACACAAGGTGTGAATTAAACGAAATTGACGACGAAATACATCTTCTCCTCCACTGTAATGCTAAGAACAATGAACGCGAAATCTCGCTTAATTCTGTAGCCGCAAGTGTCGGTACACAGACGTTTCGCCCCATAGTCAGTTCGCACCATTTTTTAGTGGGACGTTTCCCCCCCCCCCTCCAACTCATACTTAGGAAAGACGTTTCGCCCCCTCCCCATAAATAGGAAAGACGTTTCGCCCCCATCTTCATAGTTCAGGAAGACGTTTCGCACCCAAACTATATTTCAGAAAGACGTTTCACACCCAAACCATATTTCAGAAAGACGTTTCGCACCCAAAACATATTTCAGAAAGACGTTTCGCACCCAAACCTTATTTCAGAAAGACGTTTCGCCCACAAATCATATTTAGAAAAGACGTTTCGCACCCATTTCATTATTAGGAAAGACGTTTCGCCCCCTCTTTATATTTTGGAAAGACGTTTCGCCCCCTAATCAGAAAGACATTTCGCCCCCTCTTTATATTTTGTAAAGACGTTTCGCCCCCTAATCAGAAAGACGTTTCGCCCCCAATAGTCATAATTTGGAAAGACGTTTCGCACCCTTTTTATAATTAGGAAAAACGTTTCGCTTGCTATTCATAAATCAGTATGATATTCATTATAAGAAAGACGTTTCGCACCCTAATCATAAAACAGCATAAAATTGTGAAGATTGCCGTCCCATTTAATATTAGGAAAGACATGTGTGTGTGCCCACTTAGACTACCTTGTGGTTCATGCATTTTACTATCACTCACCGTTTTCATCCCTTGATTCAACCACTTTAATTTATTATGCTATCGATCTGATCGCCGACCTGAATTTGGAGCATAAATAATTGTATGCAATATTGTTGTATTACATTAACGTATATAAATTTGAAAGCTGATTATTTATTTTTAGAAATATATATACGGGCTAGGTATCTTAATTTGGGGAGTGGACGAAACGTCTTCTCTGGGGTGCGAAACGTCCTATAAGAACGGGGGCGAAACGTCTTCTCTAGGGTGCGAAACGTTCTATGAGAACGGAGGCGAAACGACTTGCCTAGGGTGCGAAACGTCCTATAAGAATGGGGGCGAAACGTCCACTAATAATGGGGGCGAAGCGTCTCACATAAGGGTTCGAAATGTCTTAATTTAGAAAGGGGCGAAACGTCTTTCCCAGGGGCGAAACGTCTTCTCTAGGGGGCGAAACGTCTCAATAGGGGGCGAAACGTCTCAATAGGGGGCGAAACGTCTCAATAGGGGGCGAAACGTCTCATATAGGGGGCGAAACGTCTCACATAGGGGGCGAAACGTCTTCCGTGGGTGCGAAACGTCTCACCGGGGGGGGGGGGCGCGGAACGTCTTAAACTGGGACAAGTCGTCACGGCGACGGGGGTGAAACGTCTTAAAGATGGGTGAGAAACGTATCGGGGGGCAAAACGTCTATGGTGCGAAATGTCTTGGAGCCGCAATTGTCGATATAAACCGACAAATGATATGTTTCCACGAATTATGACATCTATAGAGACATAACAGTGGTGAAGTCACTAGCGAAATTTATCTATGATTGTTTTAAGCTAAATTGAAGGTTAAAAATACTGAGTATATAGTATCTGCAGGTACACGTAATGAAATGAAATGAATCGGGCTTTAGGCCACCTTTGTGCACATATAGGCTAAACTGGGCCAGGAGAACCTCCTGAGGATGGTGAGATGACACTGTCCTCTAGACACAGGATTCGAAATTCGAGCCCTGGCGGTCTGAGGCCGAGCACGCTACCTCTCGGTCACGGAGGCTCCCCACAATAGCAGGTACACGTATCATACTAGTTTCTATGTTTTCGTCAATACTGTACGTGTTGGTAGTCTTAGGAGCCACCTTAATATATTAGTATGGCGTGTGTTTGGCCATGCGACGGTTTCACAAGCTGGCGCTGACCCATGCTCTTTAAACAGTTACAACTAAGAGTGTTGTTGTATTATAGCGATGTATGTAAAAAGGAGTGTATGTATATTTTAAAAAGCTAACAAATACGTTATGTTATGTAATGTATGTAATGTCCTGTGTGAATGGCACAAATAACTAGTATCCGTCATTATTACTGTTACTACGTTGTTAAGTTTGCATAGCTAGTCAATATCAGGGAATCTTGAGGCTCATAGCGACTGTGCTTGTATGGTCACATGGCTCGGAGCTACCTGTTTCGCGGAATGCCACATTGATTGTACTTGCATGATATAATGTTTCATTTTTTTTTAATACCATAGATTTTTTATCATTGTCATACTTCCATTACTGTAGCATAATTATGCACTTCTATATATTTTATGTTTCTACGCTTTCCAGAGTGCCTTTTTTGCTACTATATATAATTGACATGTTATATATAGAAGCTATTTTATCTGTGGTTTTGGTGCGGGAAACAATATGCTAGACCCCTATGTTATCTTGGCAATGCCTTTTAATTTTATTTTAAGTAGTATTTTGTCATTTGTATTCTCGAATTTTCCGGTGTTTAGTATGGCAATGCCAATTAACATGATTTGTTAATTGTTGAACAAGCCCTTTACACCTGAGACTGGCACATGAGGTATTGTTATAGCTTCGCACATGTGTGAAAAAAAAAATGAAATGAATCGGGCTTTAGGCCACCTTTGTGCACATATAGGCTAAACTGGGCCAGGAGAACCTCCTGAGGCTTGTGAGATGATTGGGATGACACTGTCCTCCAGACACAGGATTCGAAATTCGAGCCCTGGTGGTCTGAGTCCGAGCACGCTACCTCTTGGTCACGGAGGCTCCCCACAATACTGACTTTCACACGTGGATGGGGAAGAAACATTTTTGTTTCTTTCAAACCGCCGAGACCGGGAACTGAACCCCGGACTCTGGCGTGAAAGGCAGCGGTGCTAACCACTACCCTAGGGCCCCCGCCCTCGCACATGTGTGTCCAACCGAATAGCCACAGCTTTCAACCCAGCTAACACGAGACGCTGTGTCAATGCTGCTCGAAGGCTAAGACGCTGGCCCACCTTTCAACAACATTGGCTCAACTTCTCGTGCTCGCTGGAAAAAAATCCAAAATTTTGGATCACTCAAGGCTGATGCTGTTGCTGTAGAGCCAGTTTCAGAGGTGGACAGGAGAAAGGAGACCAGTCGCCACAAATTGATACTTTTCGGTGCTCTGAATGGTCATTTTTTTGGAAACTAGGCCTATACTATATGTATACGGCATCGTTGGGAAGGCGAGATGGTAAAGGCTCGGGTTTTATGTGGTGACGAGTGCTGAGACAAGCTCATCTCGCGGTACCAACAGTATGCATTTTCTCGTACGAATATCTATCTGAAACGGCAAAATCAAAATGTGCAATGAAGCTTATAATAGGAGAGTGTGCGAGATAGGCTGATCTCACCATACCTCTCGTAGTGAAAGCCAACAGTATGAGTGCGAGAAATGGATTGTAGTCAAAATTCTTGAACTTCTCATTTTCTCATCCTGGCACTGACAACCCATCCTGTAAGCCCAGCCTTGTATCACACTTTTCAGTTGATCGCCTCCAGCCGCTGATTGCGGCATAGCATGACCTCCTGCACTTGGGACGGGTGACAAATCGGTCGGACTGTCTCTGGCCATCTGTTAACTGATCCGCAACAACACGTCTGATGGCACGTCTACAAGACGGATCCGAAGATCACGAAGCATAATTTAATTTACTAATTAAATTCGTTATTTATTGTTCGGGGTCCATGACGTTTGACACAACGGCCACTGTTGGTGGGATAAGCTGCTATTATTTTTCTTATATATGTTATTCCAAGTTCATTTCTACAGACGTCAGAATCTGACGTCCATAGACATCAGATTCTGACGTCAAAAGACGGTCCCCGCGCTGAAAGAATTACACATTTATAATGGCCGTAGACCCATAACATAGGTATTCAAATGAAGTAGAGAGAGATAACTAAGATATTTATGATGACTTAAAATTGATAAAAACCGTTTCATCTCCATGGTTTATACAAACATATTTAAGGTTGTAAGGGCTCAACAATAATATTCTAGACAGTGTTTTGTAGAAATAATATCCGTCAACAATGTCTCTGGAGTTGAAGAGTAAAAGTTACGATAAATCGTAGGCTTTTGATTAGTCGAGATGGCCATCACGACCAATCAGAAGCCTACAATTCACCGTAACTTGTGCGGAAAGACGGGCCCAGAACAGCATAGCACAGCTCTTGATACAGGGTTTAGTCCGTACAAACTGCCCCAGTATCATTCATCACTGTTCATGATGGACATTGTTAGCAGGGATTTTTTTTTTAATTTACCTGTTGAAAATTCTGACATCCTCATCTAAAATCATACGCATTGTTGACCCTTTCAGCGCGGAGATTGTCTTTAGACGTCAGAATCTGACGTCTGTAGACGCGAATTCTGACGCCAGACTTCCACAATTTCATCGGTAGACTAAAAATGTAATGATGAAACATTATTAATTAGCGATGATGTTAACGATCTATTTAATAAATCTACACTTGGAGTTAGAAAACAAACACCTACACCTCCAATATATGGGGACACAGCACGATTTCCACTGATCATCCGGCAACACATAAAAGCTGTAGAAAAATTGATGTAGAATTCTAAAACTATCTGAGAGCCATTCAGAAATGCCTACAATATGCTTCTTGATCTAGATGGCATTGGCTTCACGAATTGGTGTTCCCGTATTCGTTCTGTCCTCCAACGAACCGTGCTTGATAAAACATGGGAATCGAAGAATATTGAGGATAGAAATAAATTCATGCTTCTATTTAAAGAATCAATCATTTTTAGAATATTTATACAGCAGTGGAGAAAAGATATTGAGAGTTGAGTAAGCTGCGCGAATATGCATTAGTAAAAAATATTTCTGTGTTGAGCCATATATCTTATACACATAAGGGCAAACCATTAACAGCAATGGCGAGATATCGAATGAGCTCTGATGATCTAAATATAGAACGAGGACGATACAATAATCCAATAACTCCAATAAACCAACGAATATACACAAGGTGTGAATTAAACGAAATTGACGACGAAATACATCTTCTTCTCCACTGTAATGCTAAGAACAATAAACGCGAAATCTCGCTTAATTCTGTAGCCGCAAGTGTCGGTACACAGACGTTTCGCCCCATAGTCAGTTCGCACCATTTTTTAGTGGGACGTTTCGCCCCCAACTCATACTTAGGAAAGACGTTTCGCCCCCTCCCCATAAATAGGAAAGACGTTTCGCCCCCATCTTCATAGTTCAGGAAGACGTTTCGCACCCAAACTATATTTCAGAAAGACGTTTCACACCCAAACCATATTTCAGAAAGACGTTTCGCACCCAAAACATATTTCAGAAAGACGTTTCGCACCCAAACCTTATTTCAGAAAGACGTTTCGCCCAAAAATCATATTTAGAAAAGACGTTTCGCACCCATTTCATTATTAGGAAAGACGTTTCGCCCCCTCTTTAAATTTTGGAAAGACGTTTCGCCCCCAATAGTCATAATTTGGAAAGACGTTTCGCACCCTTTTCATAATTAGGAAAAATGTTTCGCTTGCTATTCATAAATCAGTATGATATTCATTTTAAGAAAGACGTTTCGCACCCTAATCACAAAACAGCATAAAATTGTGAAGATTGCCGTCCCATTTAATATTAGGAAAGACATGTGTGTGTGCCCACTTAGACTACCTTGTGGTTCATGCATTTTACTATCACTCACCGTTTTCATCCCTTGATTCAACCACTTTAATTTATTATGCTATCGATCTGATCGCCGACCTGAATTTGGAGCATAAATAATTGTATGCAATATTGTTGTATTACATTAACGTATATAAATTTGAAAGCTGATTATTTTTTTTTAGAAATATATATACGGGCTAGGTATCTTAATTTGGGGAGTGGACGAAACGTCTTCTCTGGGGTGCGAAACGTCCTATAAGAACGGGGGCGAAACGTCTTCTCTAGGGTGCGAAACGTTCTATGAGAACGGAGGCGAAACGACTTGCCTAGGGTGCGAAACGTCCTATAAGAATGGGGGCGAAACGTCCTATAATAATGGGGGCGAAACGTCTCACATAAGGGTTCGAAATGTCTTAATTTAGAAAGGGGCGAAACGTCTTTCCCAGGGGGCGAAACGTCTTCCCTAGGGGGCGAAACGTCTCAATAGGGGGCGAAACGTCTCAATAGGGGGCGAAACGTCTCAATGGGGGGCGAAACGTCTCACATAGGGGGCGAAACGTCTCACATAGGGGGCGAAACGTCTTCCGTGGGTGCGAAACGTCTCACCGGGGGGGGGGGGGGCGAAACGTCTTAAACTGGGACAAGTCGTCACGGCGACGGGGCGAAACGTCTTAAAGATGGGTGAGAAACGTCTCGGGGGGCAAAACGCCTATGGAGCGAAATGTCTTGGAGCCGCAATTGTCAATATAAACCGACAAATGATATGTTTCCACGAATTATGACATCTATAGAGACATAACAGTGGTGAAGTCACTAGCGAAATTTATCTATGATTGTTTTAAGCTAAATTGAAGGTTAAAAATACTGAGAATATAGTATCTGCAGGTACACGTAATGAAATGAAATGAATCGGGCTTTAGGCCACCTTTGTGCACATATAGGCTAAACTGGGCCAGGAGAACCTCCTGAGGATGGTGAGATGACACTGTCCTCCAGACACAGGAATCGAAATTCGAGCCCTGGCGGTCTGAGGCCGAGCACGCTACCTCTCGGCACGGAGGCTCCCCACAATAGCAGGTACACGTATCATACTAGTTTCTATATTTTCGTCAATACTGTACGTGTTGGTAGTCTTAGGAGCCACCTTAATATATTAGTATGGCGTGTGTTTGGCCATGCGACGGTTTCACAAGCTGGCGCTAACCCATGCTCTTTAAACAGTTACAACTAAGGGTGTTGTTGTATTATAGCGATGTATGTAAAAAGGAGTGTATGCATATTTTAAAAAGCTAACAAATACGTTATGTTATGTAATGTATGTAATGTCCTGTGTGAATGGCACAAATAACTAGTATCCGTCATTATTACTGTTACTACGTTGTTAAGTTAGCATAGCTAGTCAATATCAGGGAATCTTGAGGCTCATAGCGACTGTGCTTGTATGGTCACATGGCTCGGAGCTACCTGTTTCGCGGAATGCCACATTGATTGTACTTGCATGATATAATGTTTCATTTTTTTTTAAATACCATAGATTTTTTATCATTGTCATACTTCCATTACTGTAGCATAATTATGCACTTCTATATATTTTATGTTTCTACGCTTTCCAGAGTGCCTTTTTTGCTACTATATATAATTGACATGTTATATATAGAAGCTATTTTATCTGTGGTTTTGGTGCGGGAAACAATATGCTAGACCCCTATGCTATCTTGGCAATGCCTTTTAATTTTATTTTAAGTAGTATTTTGTCATTTGTATTCTCGAATTTTCCGGTGTTTAGTATGGCAATGCCAATTAACATGATTTTAGTTATGTATATCATACCATGTATAAATTTCCAAATGATTGTTTAACAAGTTAACAATCTTGTAGATATACATGTACATAATATATCTCTCATTTCTATGACAAATCAGTCTGTAATGACTTCCTTTCTTTCAATAAAATATCTGTCTGTCGTACATATTAGACTTAACAGTAATAATATTGATTTTTCTTCGATATTGTCTTTTAATCTTGGACTTATATTGACTGACATGGTGCTTACCATTTCCGGGTGTGTAATAATTATGTGAACCTGGATAATCATAATTATGTAACGTCATATTTATCAGTGCTTTTGTGTTGATCATAATTTATCAAGGTATGACACGTTCGGTGTCACACGTCACACCTTGGCCAGGGAAAGATGCATTCAGTCATTATCAGGTACCAGAGTTAACCCTTACAACGCTGAATTATTTTCGTTGAACCGTGGCGACTAAATGTCTTTTTTTCTAATTGAAATCCTCATAAATGTCTTAGTTAGCTGTTACCGGTTCATTTGAATACCTGAAGCTATAGGTCTACGCTATTTATAATATTTTAATTCTTTCAGTGTGAGAGCCGTTTTTATACGACAGAATTTGACGTCTACAGATGTCAGATTCTGACGTATAAATACGGTCTCCAGGCTGAAAGGGTTTAATGATCATAACTTGCCATTAATAGAGTACCAGTATTGAATGACATAAGCCTTGCATTTGGACGAGAAAAAAATTATTATGAAAAGTTTTTTTTACCTTTAAATACTGGTCATAAATACCCACAAATAAGAGGTAGCTAGTTGTGTTACTTTGATTCAGAATAACGATATAGTCAAATTGATTGGTGGCCATTTTATTTTTTGTTAATTATTGAAAGTAGTGTAGCCAATAACCACACCCGATTTCCAAAAGCGAAATAATACAAATTGACATACAGATTGCGGTTATAATGGTCATAATGGGTATGTGTAGTGTCCAGTGTCAAATGCTTCGTGTCAGCGTTAGCACATGATGGAGATTGCACTTTCCACGTGGTAGAAATTGGTGGGCAGACATCAGTGGGCGATCTCGCTGCATTGTCAGCAAACACAAAACATTTGTATAACACTTAGGGCCTATACAACGTCGGCCCAACGTCTTCGACGCTGGTCCGACATTGCATAAATGTTATACAAATGTTTTGTCTTTACTGGGATGTCACGAAAAAACAAATAAGATATCGGGTGGGGGGGAAGGGGGGGGGGGGGGTAGGGCGAAACATTGACGGTCCCCTTGGATATAAAATGGTGTATATGACACTTTGCAAAGTGGCAGATACACCCTTTCATATCCAAAGTGTGGATTTACCGATCTCTGGATCTATTTTCGCAACATCAAATTATTTGTCTTAAACTAAAGACTATCCGTCAACGCTGGTCAAAATTGAACCAGCCAAAGATAATCAATCCAGCATATTTTGCTTCTGTCGAAATTATTATTTCCTATGGTTACAATTCGCGACATTTAGTGAAATTTATCTAACGCGCAACGTCCATTTCGTAGGCCTACGTATACAGTTGATTACACCACCCCTGACCAACTTAAGACTGATTCAGTCCTCCAACATGACAGGACCAGCTAATCAGTGGCCTTTATTCAGTTGTTATTTAGATTAATAGTAGAATACCATTATTGGGCGAAACACTTCTGTCAGATTGAACAATACTGTATTAGCGAAAATAACTCATTTACGACACCGGTGTGTCTGCGCACGCGCTAAATGACGTCACACGACATCAGAACGAGGCGGCTAAAAGTCAGAGATGTCTGGCGGCAAGACGGATGACCATCCCGCTAAAAATGAATCTTTGAGCCAACGTTGGTTTATTGTTGGGCCATCGTCGCAGACAAAGGCTCTACATTAAGCCAGCATTGGATCAGCGCCCAGTGCTAGCTGGGATATGTATGCTGAGCCCGTCGGGATCCCGGAATGGAGGGATTCGGAATCTGGATCAGCATCTATGACATAGATCACGCGTCGCTCTGCAGAACACCGTAACTGGCCGGTCACGTCGAAAACCAGCAGACAATCAAAGTGAGAAACCTTAATCCCGGCAGACAAATGACGCCGAGCTGGTGTTGTTTCAAGGTTGGCCCAGCGTCCCTGGCGGTGGACCAATCTTAAAACGACATTGTGTCGCCTGTTCCTGGGGTCGACATAGGGGCCTACGACGGGTCATACAATATTAATCGTAGGAGAAGCTAGAATGTTTTATTTCATGTTCTCAGAGAACCAGATGGCTCGTCTGACTGACTTTAAGTTGGACGTAAAAGAACCTCAACGGACGTAGGCGCGTTTTCCATCCAGCGAGACCCCAAAAAATCCACAATATGGAGTACTTGGCACATATATAAGGCCATGAATGATATCATTAATGATAACAGGCCTTGCTGAGTTACTCCCGTGGCGCGATAGCACAATAGTGCGTACGGCCACGTAATATACAGATACAGATGTTCTGTTTGAATGATTGAATTGTTTTATCATTCTCAATTTCGACACGATTATTCCACGTACAATCAGAGAGACTGGACGAGTTATGTGTTTAGTTTGTGTAATCGTGCTAAAATCAGGTAAACATTTACCACTGGAAGTTTATCGTCGAACGTGAAAATGAAGAAGAGTTTTATAGCTACACATGCTTTATTCTTGCGATATCACTCCATGCAAGCGGGATAATGATTACACCATGCTGGCTGTATATCAGTGTATATTGAATTACGTAACTCATTATGCAATAACTTTATGGTTGGAAGCGAAATGTCACATGATCATGACAATAATTATACTACTTACTAAAGTCATCGGTGAGAAATGTTTTTGCAGCAGAATGAACTTTTGTCTTGTCACAGCAAACACGATATTTTCAAACAATGCTGCTTTAATGTTGGCCCACCGTCTGCGACGCTGTGTCAACATTAAAACCGAGCTGGCTAATACAATGAAGTATGGGGGAGGGGGTCTTATATAACTTTGTGTTCACCAAGTGACGTCACTGCCTTTCACAGAATGAAGTATGGGGGACCGGAGGGGGTGTTATAACCTTGTTTTCACCGAGTGACGTCACTGCGTTTCACAGAATTCCCAGGGGAGGATTTAGACCGAGTTGACATGATTAATTTTATTTTTTTAAGTAGACTTTCTAATTAAATTTAAAGCTGTACAGCAAAGTTTGTGAAAATAACTATTTTAATTTTGACCGCGTATGAATATTGATGTAATATCAAATACCATCGGCTTCTGAATATTTCGAAAACAAGTTACGTATCACCAAGCACAGTATGTGTCAATACAGAATTAATCATGTCTCATACTTAGAAAAAAATATGCCATAGCATCATATTTATGGCATACGTATACAAGTAGACCCTATATGGCGACACATGGACAAACGAATAAGAGTGTATAGAAATACATACATGACTTTATTTGAAGAACTTTTATGTTGCCTTATAGTTATCGTACGATTAAATAAAACACCTACCAGTATTTTTATTCTTGTTCACATTCACCATGTTAATGTAGAGGTCAATTTGTTTGCCAGTTTTTTTATTGTGTATACAATTCCTCATTGAATCAATTATGCAACATAGATGCAACACGTGAGCCTACAAATTTCAACCCTTTACTTGGAATTTTCACCCACTTGAAGTTGTGTCTCGCTTGCGCGATCCACAACTTCAAGTAAGTGAAAAATATTCAGATTTGACAGAACTCAGGTATACTATTGTCAAATCTTGCTGAATGACGTCACGTTTTATCCTAAATGTTTAAAATATTGTACTTAATGTGATGATGAAAAAAAGAAAAAAAACGAATATAATCGAGACCGGTAGTTAAAGGGTTAATTAATTTAAATTTTACCAGAGGACAACATGAGATATGACATGCTAATAAAATGAAATGAATCGGGCTTTAGGCCACCTTTGTGCACATATAGACTAAACTGGGCCAGGAGAACCTCCTGAGGATGGTGAGATGATTACAACCGATAATTAAAAATGGTTATTGGGAATCAAACGGATGCTTAAACACCAAAAAATTAAAACAAAATAACTTAAATTAAACAAATATGATTCATTTCCCCCGCTTGAAGTTGTGACTCGCTACCCGAACACACAATAAGTAAAAAAGTAAATTAGGATAACTTAGCGAGAAAAGGGTTGAGCAGGAGAAATGGTTTGTGTTATGGAAGGATAAACATAAAAACACATACAATGATCGAGATAATTATTCATATAGTAATTTTAAGGATGATTAATAAGTTAGCGGTCGTTTATAGTTTGATAGCTTGAATATCATGAATATACATAAGCATTAAATTCTGTATCTTCTAACAATCAGTTTTACAATATTACGGTAGTAGAATAATATGCTTGATATTGTATATGCCGCCATCATACTGCAATATTAAATTATAACCTACAAACAATGCGTTACACTATTTTTTTTCTTGCTTTTGCTTTTTAACTCATTCGTATGCTATCCCATATCATGATAAGCTAATAAAAAATATATCATACATTTCCCGAACCTTTCTTTATAAAAGCACAACAATTGTGATCAATTCTATTATTCTACCTCAGACCAGTCGATGAGTGGTCCAGCCTATCAAAATGAAATGATAAGCTGAACTGAGATTTGTTAAGTTATACTTGAAACTGATGCAAATTTGTTTCAACATCAGACCTTGTGAACAAAGAATACAGGAACTTTTGTACATATGACGACCGGCTCCCCAGCGCTTCTCAACAAATATGATAAGTTGCCACATCGGCATTTTTTTCTATTTTTAATAAATTATATTATTCTCAATCAAATTTCAAAGCAAATAAGCTGCCACTGAAGCCAGTAAAACAGTTCGTGATAGACGATCAGTAACCCTCGCAAAGCTGTAATATGTTTGTATCAGCTATGGAGACCGAATGCGAAGTTGTTTTTTAATTTGAAATCATAATAAAAATTGGGCCTTTCCGCTTCATCTGAATACCTACGGTCATTATAATTTGTTTAATTGTTTCATTGTAGGACCGACTTTAGACGTCAGAATCTGACGTCTTTAGACGTCTAAATACGGTCTCAGTTGTTGATCGCGTCAATGAGACAGTGAAAATTGAGTGAAAATTTCAATTAAACAACCAGCCGATTAACCCTTTAACCGCCAAATTATTTAATTTGAATTTTCACCCACTTGAAGTTGTGTCTCGCTGACGCGATCCACAACTTCAAGTGAGTGGAAATTATTCAGATTTGACAAAATGGAGGTCAACTCTTTTTAAAACTTGCTGGTTGATGTCGCATTTTATCTTTAACATAATTAAAAATGTGGTAAATGATGTGCTAATGAAAAAAAGAAAAACTGAATATATGCGACACCGGCGGTTAAAGTGTTAGCATCGAAGTCAGTCAACCATCAGTTCTGTATCCGTCACGACAGAACACGAATCTGAATGAGTATCTAGGCACTTTTTCCTGCTCAGAAAAAAACACCTCAGTCTATAAGCTATGTGTCAGCTAGCAGTCTATAAGCTATGTGTCAGCTAGTGTTCTTTTCTCACACAACACCGCCCCCCCCCCCCCCGTGCGCGGTGACTTGTTTTCCTAACATTTACCCCCCCCCCCCCATTAAATAAACCTTTTCAAAACCTCATTGTCACATTTGTATGTACATGTAGCTAGTCATGTCTTGTAGTATAGCATGTATGCCAACACGACAAATTCCTCAACATGTCCATAATATGTGGGCATGTCCATAGACTAAAATAATTGCATGCGTCTTTTAAATTTTCGGTTGCTGTTGCAACGTAACAAGTGTACCAAAACCCAGTTTATCAGTTATTCCTTTATTTCATATTTTGGACATGCGCGTCTGAAAATAAATCTCGTCCTTATGTCTCCTTTAACTGGCAAATGCGCAACACAAAAATTAAAAATAAATTCACGCAATTCTAGCCTATGGGAATGTTGACATTATTATCAGATTATGGACATATCAAGGAGCCAAAATAAGTCATGATTTTGGCCTGATATTGTCGCTTTGCTATAATGCGCAATACACTACAGTGACATTTAGTTTCGTCTGTCATTTGGAGGGGTAGTTCTATATTGTGTCATGACATATTAGAAACGGGGTGAACTATAATATAGCCTCCATCATGACGTAGGGTGAAACAGGATGTGTGGGGGGGGGGGGTGGCAGCATACCCGAGGCCTTGATACAATGTTTTTTTAAGTTGGCCCACCGTCTGCGACGCTGACACAGCATTAAAACAACATTGAGCTTTTGTTATAAATGACCAGAATCCGGTTTATCAATTTTTTTGAACATTCAGCCTGGCGCTTACTGATTGGCTAAGGCTGACGATACGCCCAATCACAGACATTAACAAGTTTAAGGACGACCCAAGTTTTCGCTTAAGTATTGAGAAACTCGTGCGAGAACAACAGAGACATTCTTGTGAACATTCGATCACCATTCTTATGCTTAAAATCAAACACTAGACCTTATGTTGTTATTTTTTTTGTTTTTTTGCCAATTTTTTTATGGTGTATACAATTCCTCATTGAAGCAATTATGCAACATAGATGCAACACGTGAGCCTAAAAGATTCATCCCTTTACTTGGAATTTTCACCCACTTGAAGTTGTGTCTCGCTTGCGCGATCCACCACTTCAAGTAAGTGAAAAATATTCAGATTTGACAAAACGCAGGTATACTATTGTCAAATCTTGCTGAATGACGTCACGTTCTATCCTAAATGTTCAAAATGTTGTACTTAATGTGATGATGAAAAACGGAAAAAAACCGAATATAACCGAGAACGGTATTTAAAGGGTTAATTAAATTAAATTTTACCAGAGGACCACACGAGATATGACATGCCAACACATACAAATGGCTATGAAATGTAATGAAATGAATCGGGCTTTAGGCCACCTTTGTGCACATATAGGCTAAACTGGGCCAGGAGAACCTCCTGAGGATGGTGAGATGATTGAGATGACACTGTCCTCCAGACACAGGATTCGAAATTCGAGCTCTGGCGGTCTGAGGCCGAGCACGCTACCTCTCGGTCACGGAGGCTACCCACAATACTAACTGTCACACGTGGATGGGGAAGAAACATTTTTGTTTCTTTCAAACCGCCGAGACCGGGAACCAAACCCCGAGCTCTGGCGTGAAAGGCAGCGGTGCTAACCACTACCTTAGGGCCCCCGCCCAAATGGCTATGAAGAGACGCGCACGTGAACACCATTAAACAGGTACTAGCATAGAGTTAGAAACTGTACATTGATCAATAAAACTTGATTAGCTGGGTTAACAATGATCTCTGGTGGCGTTGTCACCAGAATAATGAATGTCCGCTATAATTAGGTGGTATTAAACGTGCCAGCGATGTCAGTGATATGTCCCAAGAGAAATACCAGCGACTGGCTCCATTGTCTGGCAAGCCCGAGGCGTAGGTCCAATGTTGGCTCAATGTTGGGCCAGCGTCGCAGACGCTAGCCCAACATTGAGTCAACATTGGATCAATGTAGTGCGCTTGATGGGAATCTGCTCTCTGTGGGAATATCAGAAAATAATGACCAAGAATTATTTGATTTTTGAATAATACATGTATATTCCACTTATTTCTTATTTCACCTATTATCACGTCTGCTTAATTATATAAACGTTACAATACAGCTAAACGTCGCCAGGCCACAGAGGGTAACAGTTTCTCATATAACTGAATATATTAAAATGCCTTGGTTGCTAAATCGTCCATTTGTAATTACCTCTATTATACTCTTGTCTGCCACCCTTGGTCGCCTGGCCCATATCTCAGATAATTATTTACTGCGCTGTGAAATGTGTGCGTGACATAACGCATTCGTCAGCATGTTATCCCCCATAACAAATGGTATTATTTACAAGCGGTGGACCACATTTCAAGTATACCCCCACACGGTCATTTAATAATAGTAATTAATTAAGTCTGTTTCTTTTTGTCTGGATAAATGCTACTCGCCCGATTTGACTCCAACTATGTGACCACTAGGAGCGTGTTAAAATAAGATTACATTATTTGACTGTAATGAATGTTAGGATTGACATGGCTAGGAGAATAGTATTTTCAGTTATGTAGTATGCCGATTCCAGACTGAATGAATAAATGATTGAATGGGGTTTTAGGTCAGACTGCCACGGTCGAGGTTTGAATAATATGTGTTTGTCAGTGTCAACTGTGTCCTCACACTGGCCTTTTTGTAGCATCATTGTAACTAATGTATGTTTTTGATGTAAGGTAGGCCTATGTCAGACCAAGCAGACACAGGTTTGTGCTGTTACAATCTGACCAATCTCAACCCTTACAGTGCGGGAATCGACTTTAGACGTCAGAATCAGACGTCTGTAAATCAGACGTCTAAATTTGATCCCCGCACTGTAAGAGAACAAATGTTTATATTGACTGTATACACATAACATGGGTATTCAAATAAAGCAGAAAAAGCCAACCATGACATCTGAAATGATTTTAAATCAAGTTTAACATATTATTGGGTCAATAGAATTGAATGAATGGACCTCATCAGACACAGATAATCAGGTTCCGGAATTCTCAACTGAGATTTTTTTTACCAGCATACTAGGGGCCTCTGGATATAGTAGGCAGCCCCAAATTATTCTCATATGTAAAGGTAAACAACAGTGACCATTTAACTACTGTTAGTCTTTGCAGAGCTGTATTATTGATAACAAATGCAGAACATTATAAACCATTAAAAGTATATCACTACAATGGTATTTTAACATCACTTATTTAACCCTTCGCCTGCTAAGTTATCTTATTAACCCTTTAACCGCCGGTGCCGCATATATTCGGTTTTTGATTTTTCATTAGAACATTAAGTGGGCCCTACACATATTAAATATGTTAAAGGTCAAATGTGACATCAACCAGCAAGATTTGAAAAAAGTTGACCTGCATTTTGTCAAATCTGAATAATTTTCACTCACTTGAAGTTGTGGATCGCGTCAGCGAGACACAAATTCAAGTGGGTGAAAATTTCAATTGAATAATTTGGCGGTTAAAGGGTTAATTCGCTGTAGCGAGACACAACTTCAAGTGGGTGAAAAATACTGATATTTGCTTAAAGTAAAACCAATAATTTTCAAATTTTGTTCAAAAGTTTAAGCACCAATATCAGTCTCAATAACTATTATCCTGTTATGAAACAGATTGAAAACGAATATAGTCATGATTAGGGCTTAAAGGTTATTATGGTGGGACGTGTCGTCGATCAGCAAGATGTAAGGTTACATGACATCCGATGTTGAAAATTTGCCACTCACTTGATCGCGTGAAATTTCAACTAGATCCTAGTTACACAGAATATTACGATCCAGCTCAATATGGGCAAAAGCAAAAAACGGCAGATAGAAAGAATGCGTGTTTCGTGTAATAACGGCGACTATTTGTGCGACGAGCGTGGTTGACAGTCTGCTCGCTTCGGGTCAATATGCGATCAATTTAGAGTTAATAATTCATACACTGATAAGACCTGCGGACAAAAGAAAACTGTGATCCCTTGTGGTGTTGAATTGTTTGTGTTTTCCATTTACTTTTTTGTTTATGTTTTATTCATTTGAAGCTGGAATTGCTAACGCAATTTCCAGCTTCAAATGGCGAAAATCATTTTCATTTTTTTAAAATAGACATCTCCCAAATTGACTAATTTGACTATAACTGAGAACCTACCACATACTATATTATCCATTTCAGTGACACATTATTTAGTTTAAAATCCCCTTGAAATGGTCTATTCACGGGCGTAGCAAGAAAAGGGTTAATATATCCAACTAAAGTGTTCCGTGTTCTCTAGAAATGAATATCATAGTGTTCTGACATTAAAGTACATGATCATGGTGGCTTGCGATAGACTGGTGAATTAATAATACATGCAAATCATAATTATTTTGTGCATGAATTCCAGATGACACGCGAATCCACAGCGAAATGTTAACCCTTTCACCGCTCCCTGATCACGACTATGGTTGTTTTTAAGCGGTTGTACTAACCAATAATTAATAATGGTTATTGGGAATCAAACGGATGCTTAAACACCAAAAAAATTAAAACAAAATGTCATAAATTTAACAAATATGATTCTTTTTCCCCTGCTTGAAGTTGTGACTCGCTACCCGGACACACAATGAGTGAAAAAGTAAATTAGGATAACTTAGCGAGAAAAGGGTTCAGCAGGAGAAATGGTTCGTGCTATGGAAGGATAAACATAAAAACAAATACAATGATCGAGATAATTATACATATCGTAATGTTACGAATGATTAATAAGTTAGCGGTGGTTTGGCATGTTTGGAAGCTTGAATATCATGAATATACATATACAGATATAAGCATTAAGTTCTGTAGCCTCTAACAATCAGTGTTACAATATTACGGTAGTAGAATAATAATATGCTTGATATTGTATGTGCCGCCATCATACTACAATTTTGAATTATATTCTACAAAAAATGCTGTCCCATATTATGATAAGCTAATAAAAAAATATATCATACATTTCCCGATCCTTTCTTTATAAAAGCACAACAATTGGGATCAATTCTATTATTCCACCTCAGACCAGTCGATGAGTGGTTCAGCCTTTCAAAGTGAAATGATAAGCTGAACTGAGATTTGTGAAGTTATACTTGAAACTGAAAGATGTAAATTTGTTTCAACATAAGACTTTGTGAACAAAGAATACATGAACTTCTGTATATATGACGACCGGCTCCCCAGCGCTTCCTAACAGATATGAGAAGTTGCCATCTTCTTTTTTTCTATTTTTAATAAATTATAATATTCTCAAGCAAATTTCAAAGCAAATAAACTGCCACTAAAGCCAGTAAAACAGTTCGTGATAGACGTTCAGTAACCCTCGCAACAACGCTAAAATATGTTTGTATCAGCTATGGAGACCGAATGCGGAGTTGTTTTTTTTAATTTGAAATCATAATAAAAATTGGGCCCATTTGAATACCTATGTTTGGGTGTACGGTCGTTATAATTTTTTTTTATTATATCAGAGCGGGACCGACTTTAGACGTCAGAATATGAATACGACCCCAGCGCCGAAAGGGGTAGTCATATCAAATAACTTTGGAGATCTCTATTTTTCTTAAATAAAAATACTTCTCCTTATTTGAAGCTGTAAATCGCGTTGGCAATAACAGTACAGCATCAAATGAATAAAAATGGCAACAACAATTCAGTAGAACAATGGTTAACACTTTAATCGCCGATCCATAATTATTGCACGTCACGTCTGCGGTGACTTGCTTCACGAAATAACCTTTTTGAAAACCTCACTGTCCCATTTGTATGTATGTATGTATGTTTGCTTTATTGCCCTGAACAACGAATATATACACTATCGTGCAAAGCCAAAAGGCAATATCTGCTTGATTTATAAGTGAACAGATACTGTCTTCTTATACCTAATGTTTAATTTGTTTAAACAATAATTATTCAATATTCATTAATCAATATTCATGGTATCTATGTATGCACAACGTGACATTTTTTAGCGAAAAAAACATCAAAATAATGATACTTTCTATCAGAATAAGATCAGTCCGAGCTTTAATTTTAGATCATTATTATAATAGTATGTTGTCAAATCAGGATATTTTTCTTTATTGCGATGTGATAATTACGGCAGCAATTCACAGATCAATCACTGCAATGTTTCAATGGTGTGCCATGATCTGTAGCTCAGTGTCTCGTGTTTGCTGGGATGCGAGTAAAAATAATATGGAACCGGGTGCTTGAAAAGTTTAACCCTTTAACCGCCGGTGTCGCATATATTCGGGCTTTCGTTTTTTATTAGCACATTATGTACCACCTTTTAAACATGTTAAAGATAAAATGTGAAATAAATCAGCAATATTTGAAAACATTTGACCACCATTTTGTCAAATCTGAATAATTTTCACTCACTTGAAGTTGTGGATCGCGTCAGTGAGACACAACTTCAAGTGAGTGAGAATTCAAATTGAATAATTTGGCGGGTAAAGGGTTAACAGCTGGAAGCTGCATGGGAGGGTTTAACAGCTGCGCTGGGAACCAGGAGGGTTTACCAGCTGTAAGCTAGGTTGATTAATATTCCAATGCCTATTTGCTACCCTCAGGTATATGCTTCTGCAAAATATAAAGTTGGTCCTTCGGGGGCAGGGCATTGTGCATAGCCATTTACCACACATAGTCATGTCTTGTAGTACAGTATTAGTGGATGTAATAACCCAAAAATAGTTTAAAATGGTGTTGACACAGTACAGGTATGATGATGTTCTATCAGTTTAAGATGGGAGACCACGCGAAAAAAATTCCGATTTTTAAATTGCATGTTTAATGTGTTTTTTTAATTTATACAAAATACCACAATCGACTTTAACTCTAAATAGTAACGAAATAAAGTTGTTTCGGATTATCGGACTTATTATAAAGAGGAAGCCAACTTATTGCGTTCCGGAATAAAAATTTAAAAAATCTTAATTTAAATTTAAAAAATGTCCACCGCCCCCCTTTTTTCAGTTAAAATTACAGCTATGTCCCTTCCCTTGCAAATTCTATATGTGGACCTAACTTGCATGAGAAAATAAAATATTATGTCAAATAAACTTGTTTTCTCCATTTTCATTTACACAATGGGCGCCAAAACTAGAATACTATAATATCAGCGAAAATAAATATAATACAAGTCATAGAATTGTGCTGCAATTTACATTGATATTGAAATGCTTTAACCATATTATTCGGTTATTTGAGGCCTACATTTATTATGTTTACATTAACAGATTAGAAGGAATAAATATATGTATGTGTTTTATATGTCTAAAAATAAAATATTTGGACCAAGTTAGAGCAATGTTGACAGTTCCTTTTATTCAGTGAATGGGAAATTTAACAAATAATAAAATACGCACTTATTTTATATACGGATCATTCATGAGCATGATGGTTTATCAAATCTCGTGTATACGCCTGTCTAAAGCCACAATATTATGCCAAATGCCTATGTTAATTAATCTAATCCTTAAAGAGAAGATACGTACTGAGGTGAAAATGGTTTGGCAATACCTCTTCAGTACTTCGTTATTGTCACGATTTATAGTGAGCCAGCTATTGGCAATATATCGATTTTATTGTTTAAAAACACATAATATTTTTTTTAAACAAGATAAGAGATAAGATCATTAAATACACATATTTAACTCAAATGCTAACAATGATCCAAGTCATCTGAGAAACATCACAAAAAAATGCAAACGCATAGCTAAAATTCAAATATAATTTGCAATAATGTATCTCGATGTATCATCATGTCAAGTATAAAGTATTCATACTTGACATGTTCAGCAGCGTGTACTGGATATGTTACTTTGTGGTTGCTGAATATTTGTCAAGTTATAATCATTATCACACACACTGTAAACTGATATCAATGCTTCCAGACGTTTTTAAACCCTGTAAGAGCTACATAGTGACATTTTATTTGTTGTTTTGTTTTAATATATATGTTATATCACTTTCCAATAACTAACAATCATTGAGAGTTGTGTCATTTTTGTGTCAATGGGGTAACACATATTATAATAATTATTGACTAACAGTTATATCATATCAAAATTATTTTTCTAATTGCAAGATTATTATCTAAAATGAATGTTAATATTAAAAGTTCTGTTAATATATATATTTATTTCCGTTATATATATAACCTATGAAAATAGAAGGACAATTATGTTAGAATATACAGAGCACAATGCGAATCATAATTATATAATTTATCATTAACAAATTAAATTGCATCACATAACAGGTGGATTATTGGCTCGTACCCAGCCAATTTTAGTGCAAGAAAAATATTTAATCCGCTTTGTACAAGCTTTACTTTGTTTAGGTGGTTTTCGAACCTAATCATGTAAAAAGGTACACATCATTAACTAAAGGCTTTCAGCATATTCTCAACTTTGATTAACAAATCAAAAGCCTATTGTTACATAAATCAGACCAATTCATATTACATAAACTACACATGATAACACTTTTATTTCATACAAGTAGCTATGCATAGCCGACATAATTCGCTGCCTACATATACAGACACTTTTTAATTTTAAGTATTTTTTTTTTATTCAGTTATTTATTCAATCCTCTATGTTATCCAGATTATTTGGTATAAATATATTTTTATTCACCAATTACAACAATACAAAAACAAGATTGTAGTACAATTTTCCTCTTATTATGGGTATATATATGGATGCTTCGGCTGTGGTGAAGCAGCTGACCACATGATCACCAAAAAACAGCGGACTTCTCTATCCCTTTTTCTTTGCCACATACATGGTATTGTTTGATACATTTTTGTATTATGTATGTTTACCCTTATTAGTGAGGCGCACAACGGGACCAAATATGTCAAAACTGTGATCCATAGGGCCTAAGTCTGAACGATTTACCTTCTTAAGCATAAACATATTACAAAATGTGTCTAATCAGTGTAATGATAATATTAAACTCTTTACAAAATAAGCGATAAAAACTTTTTTTTTGTGAGTATTATAAATAAAATGTATCCCTGCTTCTATTTAAGCTAGATATGACTTTATATAGTAAATATTCAAATTTGAACCATGTGACATGATAGATAAATATAATTTATATTAGAATAATTCACTTCATTTTTGTTAAATTCACCATTTTCACGCACTATTTAATTAAAAAAAAATAGAATAAAACGATAAAAAATAATTGAGCGTATGCGAGCGTTGACACTTTTATCATATAAATGATCTATTCGCTCAAAATAATGCAGCTTACGAACTCTATTTCGTATAGGCCAAACTGTATCTGAAACTAAAGGTTTGAACAACTGGTTGCAACGGTACAAATAAGTGTAGTAATTCCTATGGGCGCTCACGGCTGAGGCTTGGCCACAGTTTATCAAGTCAAAAATAGCTTTGTTAGAATCAATAACATTTCACCTATATTTAGCCATTTTAAGCTTGTTTTCAGCTACGTCGTTAACATTTTGTGGTGATGTTTTCAAAATTAGTGTGTAGATCGCTCTCACGCATCGCCATGATAACAAACATTGTTTCCCTGTTCAAACAAATTTCACAATCCACGCCCACATCTTCGCGGTGTACAGCTGTCCACGATTACACTTCATAGACCCCACCAACATAAACTGAGCAAAATATTTTTTTTACAATTTTTTTTCAGAGGGAATATTAAAGAGGATGTATTGATGTACAAGTCCTCAAATTTTGACAGCTTTATCATTTTTTTAATCTATCAGGTCTAAACGTCTAGGTTATTTCATATACTATATGTATGTCAACACGGCAGCTGTAAACGGATTTATGACTATGAGTATACATGTACTTCTCATCTGAGTTTGTTGAATGATATTGAATTAATGAATGAATACATGCATAAATGAGCTTAATAACTAATTAAAGCTGTGGCAACGTAACAAGTTATTTTGGACATGCTTGTCTGAAAGTAAATCTTTTCCTTATTTCTCGCCAAACTGGCAAATGCGCAACAGAAACTTAAAAAGCAATTACGCAATTCTAGTCTATGGTCATGTTGATATATTATGGACATAACAAGGAACCAAAATAAAAATGACATATATTTTCGTCTTTGTCATTTGGAGGGGTAGTTCAATATTTGGTCATGGCATTATAAAAACGGGACAAACAAAATGAAATGAAATGAATCGAGCTTTAGGCCACCTTTGTGCACATATAGGCTAAACTGGGCCAGGAAAACCTCCTGAGGATGGTGAGATGATTGAGATGACACTGTCCTCCAGACACAGGATTCGAAATTCGAGCCCTGGCGGTCTGAGGCCGAGCACGCTACCTCTCGGTCACGGAGGCACCCCACAATACTGACTACGGGACAAACAGTAGCCTATCATCATGATGTAGGAGGAAACAGGATGTGTTGGCGAGTCGGAACATAACCCGAGACGTTGACCCAATGGTTTATTTTATATGAACCCACCATCTGCGACGCTGATACAATATTTAAACAACAATAAATCAACGTCGCGTGCTTGCCGGCTTGAGTCACCCCGATACCTTTGGCATAACTTGGCTTATGTCATAGCCCACAAGAAACCGGCTTTAAAATGTTTATTGAAACTTCAGCCTTACGCTCAATGATTGGCTAAGACTCACGATACGTCCAATCACCGACATTAACATGTTTAGCTTTTCGCTTAAATATTGGATAACTCGTGCGAGAAAAGCAGATACATTCTTGTGAACATTCGATCACGATCCTTATTACAAAGATTAAAGTCGTCTCAAGATTTGTGCAACACCATTCATCATGGCACGGTACAGGTTACTTCTGTTCTTAGATAGTTGTTTTAGAATATCTTGTTTAACCTATGATACAAGACAGATAATTGCAGGGTGATTGTATGCTTAACATCAAACACTAGACGCCATGTTGTTATTTGTTTTAATGTGCTTGCATTGTACGTCGGATACTTCCATACGAAACAGTCTGTGACAGTCTGTGAGTTCACCGGGGGTGTGCTGATCAGTATGATATTGTGCAACGCGTTTACTTATAGTTTATTTGTCAGCTGATTTTATATCTCGTGTCAATATCATGGTACACTGCTTTACAATGACAAAAAAATGCAGTATTTGCTTACTTGTAAAGTAAGTGGATACCGCCTTTTGGATTTGCACGGCAGTATAGGCCATTTCACCATGCATAAACAGTCCAAAATAACTGTATATCACGCTGTCCCCACAGTACGCAATCAGTCATTGTTTACTGTAGAATTAACAGTCCAAAATAACTGTAAATCACGCTCTCCCCACAGTACGCAATCAGTCATTGTTTACTGTAGAATTAACAGTCCGAAATAACTGTAAATCACGTTCTCCCCACAGTACCACAGTACGCAATCAGTCATTGTTTACTGTATAATTAACAGTCCAAAATAACTGTAAATCACGCTCTCCCCACAGTACGCAATCAGTCATTGTTTACTGTAGAATGAACAGTCCAAAATAACTGTAAATCACGTTCTCCCCACAGTACCACAGTACGCAATCAGTCATTGTTTACTGTATAATTAACAGTCCAAAATAACTGTAAATTACGCTCTCCCCACAGTACGCAATCAGTCATTGTTTACTGTAGAATTAACAGTCCAAAATAACTGTAAATCACGTTCTCCCCACAGTACCACAGTACGCAATCAGTCATTGTTTACTGTATAATTAACAGTCCAAAATAACTGTAAATCACGCTCTCCCCGCAGTACGCAATCAGTCATTGTTTACTGTAGAATTAACAGTCCAAAATAACTGTAAATCACGCTCTCCCCACAGTACGCAATCAGTCATTGTTTACTGTATAATTAACAGTCCAAAATAACTGTAAATCACGCTCTCCCCACAGTACGCAATCAGTCATTGTGTACTGTAGAATTACCGGTTTTGGTCAGGGTTTTGGTATCCATGACAATTAGAATAAGAATTGATCAAATATTTGCAATCTATTAGTCATTGCGGGTGGCAGAATGTTAACAAAAATATTTTGTGGACATTCGGAAAATTTTGAAAGGGTCGCCCGAACGTTGGTCCATCTTTTCCTGAACGATTAGATGTTTTGTTAGTTATGGTAACTATGACGACCGATTATAATGGAAATCCTCCTGAATATGCATGCTCCACTTCCGAAGTATTTGTATTTGACAAGATGACTCAAATTGATAATAAAGGCTAATATGGACTACACTTCCAACGCTTTAAGCCCTGGTCCCGATTATATTAGTTTTTTTCTATGTTTTTCTTAGCTCAATACATATCACCGTTTAAACACGTTACAGATAAAACGTGAAATAAATCAGCAAGAATTAGAAATAGTTACCCTCCATTTTGTCAAATATGAATAATTCTCACTCTCTTGATGTTGTAGATCGCGTTAGCGAGACACAATTCTCGTGGGTGACATTTACAGCTGAACAATTACAGTTGAGTAGACCAGGGTTATATATTTACTGGAACATCACTATGAAGCTGCTGGTTACCTGTTTATTCTTCATTGTGGCCGCGCTGTCTTTCAGCGATGCGCAGGGTAAGAGATTATCATATTACAAAAAAATAATTATTCTATCGCTTTCTCATTGTTTTGTATTAAATTATGTACAAATCTTGAAAGTTACATTAAGAATATTATGAGCAGGAAACAATCAGTAAGCTATAGATCACTCTATGCATGTTTCTGGTTTCTGGGGTACCTTTATAAAGTTGTCCGAGAAAGGCTAAAACGGACCAAAAGTACGCCCACCCAAAATTTCAAGAAATCATCACTTTTAGTCCATGAAATCTTTCACCAAGGTGTGAAATCAATATTGATAAAACCCCCCCAAAAAATGGCACATCGACTCCTTATAATAAGCTTTAATATATTCTTTTGGGTGGGGGGACAACAACTCTCCTTCATTAGAGGCTTAATTTGCATAAATTCAAGATGGTCGTCACATGATCTGCCAATTATCACATTATGCCTCATAACTTTTATATAAAGAAAACTATAAAACACACTAAGTTGTGATATGATTTTCTAATTGCTCTTTTCATGACAAATGACAAACATTTCATTCTTGGAATAGATGTGTCCCGCTGTGCGTATAATGTGGACTACTTTTTCAATTACCTAATATATTATCTTCATTCGTGTAACAAATCAACAATATTTTTAATAGTGCCAAATGTCATTTAACTCCCCAAAAAATCCGACAATTTTTTCCTGGTTATTCTAAATCAATTTGCATAAATAATAACCTGATTATTATTGACCTGATTATTATTGAAATATATTAAAAGTGAATTGGTTGTATAATCAATAATTGTGTAAGAAATGACTATCTGAGCAAAAACAGTAGCCTACTCTCAAAGCGATGCATGATTTATATAGTGTTTGGACCTGTTCTGTTTCAGCGTAGCTGAGCTGGTAATTAACCCTTTAACCCATTAAAGCAATTTTTTTAATACTTCGCCGGTCCCGATTATATTCGTTAATTTTAATTTTTATAAGCACAATTAAAGACCAGATTTTGAACAGGTTGAACATATAACTTGATATCAATCAAACATATTTCAAAATTATTGAACCCCATTTTGTCAAATCTCAACAATTGTCATTCACTTGAAGTTGTGGATCGCGTCAGTGAGACACAACTTCAATTAAATAATTTGGCGGTTGAAAGGTAATAATGTGACACAAACATATCAAGTAGCATATGACATATTTTAAATAAATGCCTTACATTACGTTATTATGATACAGGGTGTGGCAGCTACGACTCAATATTTCACAATGCATGTTGTGGAACAGTTCCTTACAACAACAGGTTTGACATTTGCTGCGGTGGAAAAAAGAGCTGGAAGGGATTTAACAATGCATGTTGTGGAACAGTTCCTTACAACAACAGGTTTTACATTTGCTGCGGTGGAAAAAAGAGCTGGAACTTAATTAACAATGCATGTTGTGGAACAGTTCCTTACAACAACAGGCTTGTCATTTGCTGCGATGGAGAAAAGAGCGAGAAGGGAGAAAACAATGCATGTTGCGGAACAGTTCCTTACAACAACAGGTTTGAAATGTGCTGCGACGGATTCAAGAGTAGGAAGCATTATAACAATGCATGTTGCGGACCAGTTCCTTACGACAACATGTTTGATAAATGCTGTAACGGTGTTGTGACATGGAATCACTGTTAATCACGACATATTATTATGTGACACTTTTCAACTTAATCAACTCTACTGAAACTGTCGATTGTTTTAATATATTAAATGTCATTACAAGCATTGTACAATAAACATGATAAAGTATTAATCCAATTTAAATTGTAAATTCAAACAGCTCTTGCAAAAGTTTGCACTGACGTTTTTTAATAACCCAATTACGCTGTGATTAAATTACACTTAATAACACTTGTTCAGCTAATTTTAGTCTGGTGTAGTTAATAAAGATGTGATAGCGAAATTATAAAGTGTTTGTCTGTACTGTACGATCATACATAATTAACCACTTGATTGCACTAAGGAAAATGAAGTGTTTCTAAGGTTTTTGTTCTTTATCTTATTTGTAACTGATGCTGATTGTATTATAAAAATATGAGCATGTATATTTAACTGTTAAATGCCGCTAATGTTAGATCGGACATAAAGGTGTTATCGTTTGATGTAAAATGTTTAACTCTTCTTCTCCTAAATTCCTCATAAAAACTTACTCCTGCAACCCAAGTTATGTTTTTTGAATCGTGATTTATTTCAAGTAGACCCTCATACGCAACCATTAGATGCAGCATAATTAAACTTGACTTCACTATATAACCATCAGTGTTTATGTGGCATAGTTGTAAGATGAAACCTAGGTCATAACACTTCAAGGTCAAGTAAACTGATTCTGTTAGCGTATGAGAATCGTATTATTGAGAATTTTGGTGGTCGCCTAGGGTTTGCATGATTGCGAACTTGGGTAAGCAAGGGTTAAACGGTGTATTGTGATACGAAATTTGTCATCCTTATATAATTTGAGACTAATCAGACCATTTGACATAATTATTTCCCTACAACCACTATGATAATGCGCTATTGGATTGGGTCCAAGTCTTGTATTCTACCCCCGACCAATCAATAAGTGGTTCAACTTGTCACATGACGAGATCGGCCAATCACCGCCGTTATTCAGACGGTCTAAAGTCATACACACAATGTTCCATCATACACTATAATATTATTTAGGTCAAAATGAAAATTTTGGGTAAATTCTATTATTAGAACATAACACTTCGATGTCAAATATGTTTCCGTGTTAACCAGGAAAAAATGAGTCAGTCTCGTCCGCATGGTACATTCACTTTCGAGGGGAAAACAACTACTTCTCGGGAAATTGCATCAGACACCGGGACGGGGGTTTTCTGAGCAACGAGAAATCTGTTCTGAAAATCCAAACTACGGTAACTGCGTACTTGAAAAGTAAGCAGTCATTGCTATTCGATTTTACGGGGCAGAACTATTTATTCGTGATTTGACCTGGACAGCAATGATCTACCATGAGTCTGAACAAATCCATATTGCCTGACATTTGCCTATCTAGCCTCACACGGGGATGGTCTCTCCCGACCCCCGATCCCCTCTCGCTTACCTCCAGATCCAATCTAATGTAAGAAAATAAACCACCAGATTTATCGCTGCAATTTGTTTCCCTCCATATTTTATACCGTGTTTCTGAGGAAGGATTTCTTATTTCAAGCAAATACTGCCGCGTTTTTATATTATTCAGGAGATGTTTCTAGGAATGCATGATTGTATTGATGAATAATTATAGAGATGGATGGACAAAGGAACGAATTGGAAATTGATAAATATATGATTGAATGAATGAATTAACAAATACATGAATGAATGAATGAATGAATGAATGAATGAATGAATGAATGAATGAATGAATGAATGAATGAATGAATGAATGAATGAATGAATGAATGAATGGATAAATGAATGAATGAATGAATGAATGAATGAATGAATGAATGAATGAATGAATGAATGAATTAACAAATACACGAATGAATGAATGAATGAACAAATGAATGAATAGATGAATGAATGAATGAATGAATGAATGAATGAATGAATGAATGAATCGATGAATAAATGAATGAATGAATGGATGAATGAATGGATGAATGAATGAATGAATGAATGAATGAATGAATGAATGAATGAATGAATGAATGAATGAATGAATGAATGAATGAATGAATGAATGAATGAATGAATGAATGAATGAATGAATAAATGAATGAATGCATGAATGAATAAATGAATGAATGAATGAATGAATGAATGAATGAATGAATGCATGCATGCATGCATGAATGAATGAATGAATGAATGAATTAATGAATTAATGAATTAATTAATTAATTAATGAATGAATTAATGAATGACGCAATTCCCAACCAGAAGTGATACTGATTAACATTATTAAAAATGTCTTGATTTTACCGAACAAAACACAGGACTCCCTTCCATTAAAAGTAAACCATGTGGTGCATTGTATTAGACAGTGGAGCTTATGACAATGGAAATAAATCATAGAACTAATGAGTCGAAATGTCAATAATTATGTTGGATGATATAATGTATGCGTTGAAAACTGTTGGAAGAATATTATCATTTTGAATAGCAGATTAAAGGCTGTTTTGATTAAACAACCGACCACAATTTACCCTTCTCCGTTTGATATATACAATTTATATTGTTTTCTATGAGCCCTAATCTGTCTACCCTTGCAATGAAGATGATCTGACTCTCCTCATACTATATTACAGAAATACTAAAACGCATAAGCTGTTTACTTTGCATGTAAGTAGTTACTGGTTTCTAGTTTGCTGATGGCTGAATGGCTTCTGCAGCCGGAGTATACAACGAGAAAATAACATGACGAATTTACCACTGTGAATCTGGTTTCGTCCAATTTCGCGCCTGTCACTCATCAGCCTATTGATAATTCAGATCTGAACCAGTTTCTGCGACGTTGATCCACAGTTGAACCATCAGTAGGCTGGCAGATGCATTGTTTGTGGCCATGGGCCTCCACTCACATATTTAGTTCTGTGACAATCGCCAGAGAGCCCTTGAAACACAAGCAGACACCGACAAGCGGTTTTCACCGTCAAGCGAGATAAGTCCGCAGGTGATGAAAATGCTTGCATTCCTTGCCATGCACCCTCTGAATCTCACGCCTGAGGGTTGACAATTTAGGTATCCATTCTGAAAAAACGCCCAAACTTATTTTTACAGTTATTTTTCGTAATACGCATCATGATTTTTCATCTTGCATTACTCAGATTATGCAATAAAAATATTACATCGCTGTGTGTTCAAACTTATATTTTGCGGGTTTCTTCAATGTTGAGAGGGGGGACTTGAGAAGTGAAACATCAGATTGATTTATGTAAGTGTCCGTCTAATTTGTAGATACGGAATATTGCCTCTATATTCTCCGAATATGTAAATGCAGAAAATGTACTGTTTAAAGTCCTCCCATTTTTCTGGATATATATCATTTTGTAGAAACAGTGTATCTGGTTTATTTGTACCCTGCCCAGGATGTTACGGCATGCAATAGTTTCCAAATAAAGCTTTGTACGTATATAAGTTCATCACTAAAAGAGATGCGATGTTGAAAAGTATGATCAACTCTTTTTGGAGAAAAAAAAACCATAAACATGTTAAAACCTATGATTTCTGATCATCCATGTTATTTGTGATAAAGCTACTGCTTTTATTATTGTACAGCATAAATATTTTCGGCAAAATATATTAAAAAATTGTATCTGTTTTACACTCGATTTAATTTCGGCGATTTGTTTCGACAATATAATATAGGCCTACGTATAATAAGGTATATAATATTATCTGACGTCAAACAAGTAGAAGCGACGCCCATGTATTACAATCCTGTATTGCTTCAATTGGTCAATAAAATATGTAATAAACTAAACAAGTGCAAACAATAAAATAAGGTAAACTGACTTTTAAAAAATCAAACAAAGCCCACATTGTAAATGATAAACGTCTAGTTTTCTAGTTTTTAAACATATAAATGAGCAAATGAATGAATAAATGAATGAATGAATGAATTTGTGCACATAAACGCTAGGCCTGGCAAAGTAATGACCTTATGAGGTAGCCCCGGTGGCTGAAGCAGGTTTCAGCCACAGATTGGCGGCATACAAAATCGTGGGACATTTCTTTGGACTGTCATATCGAAAAATATCGCTGAATAATCAGGTCAAAACTAGTTTTTTTCAGAATCAGTAAAATTTCAGTTCCATGTCCGCATACTCAGCTCAGAGGTCGCCCAGTCGTTAAAAAGTTATGACATTTTTCAGACTTTGGGGTAGGGATCGGATTCGGCATGTTGGATTTTCAGGGTAAAGCAAATACACCAATCCACGGCCTTGGAGAGGACGACACGGCTGCTTATGGGGATGGTGAGATGAATCATATATCATTGCACTCCAGATAGAGGATTCAAAATACAGCTCTGTCGGCATGAGGCCAAACCCGCAACACCTCAGTATGTGAGGTTCCGCACACTACTAAAACATTACGAGTTGATGCAGAACATTTTGATTCTTTGAAACCTGAATGCTAAAGCAAAGGACGAACACGCGGGCTTCGTCGTGACAGCCAGGTAGCATTAGTCACAATATTAGATCCCCCGTCATTAAACCTTTCAACCGCCAAGTTATTTAATTGTAATTTTCACTCAACTTCAAGTGGGTGAAAATTATTCAGATTTGACAAACAAAATAGTCAACGATATTATAACATGTATGAAAGGGCTTGTGCTTGTGCTGACCGGCGGTCAAAGGGTTACACATATGATTAAACTCCGCTCATACAAGTGAGTGTTGAGAGTCGATTTGACCCTCCTGAAAGGTAAATAAATGTAAAGCACAAAATATTATAATTCAAAATATTAGAACAGTATTCTAAAAATTCGTATTCGGAACATAAATGAAAGACAGCAAATAATTAAGAGTAATATTCTGAAATAAAATATTATCTGCTTAAATATTACTATTGGTCAAATCTCAAAGTTATTTTTTTTTAAACAATATGCCTAATTTTACACGATCTTGATATTAAAGCAGTTCATGAATCACCAGATGGCACTCTCAGATAACAACAAGGCAATATCATTATTACTAGGAGTTTTGTGATCGCCAGATGTCACCAGCTTACATAATTTGTTTAACCAAGTTGACAAACATTTGATAAATAATTTAAATTTACACAAAAGTTAACATTTTTAACCACGGACTTTTCTTATTTAAATTCTGATCCAATTGAAGCTACCGCAATCCACAACTTCAAGTGGGGGGCGGGGGGAGTTAGTTTTTTTTTCAATTAGTTTATCATACTCTCAAGTACAAAATACAACAAAAACAACAAATATAATCAGTTTGATTGAGTACTCAGCCCATGAGGCTTATTAGTCAGTTTAAATTATAAGTATGCATGAGAATGAGGTGTAAAAACGAGGGGTGAGAATGTTTAGGTATATCAATGTACAATGGTGATGCTCCAGCGAACACACCTCATCGACCCGGCCCTGGCAAAGTGACGGTCCGTCTCTCGGGGTCATCCCGATGTTCCCCAGTCTCCATGTTCTCCGATCTCTATGTTCCCCGGTCCTATGTTCCCCAGTATCTATGTTCCCCAGTCTCTATGTTCCCCGGTTCTATGTTCCCCGATCCCTATGTTCCCCGGTCCTATGTTCCCCGGTCCCTATGTTCCCAAATCCCTATGTTCCCCAGTACCTATGTTCCCCGATACCTATGTTCCCCGGTACCTATCTTCCCCGAGTATTTTTTTGAGGGGGGGGGGGGGGGAGAGGAAGGTATGAGGAGTGTTGGAACAATTTGCTGACAACATTTGAAGATTGGCTACCTTTTTCAAGATGTTCGCCACTGCCACCTTAGAAGATTTATTTTGTTCATTTTTCGACAGAAAGAGGTGGGTAATATCACTTTTCCAATGACATCTTGCATGAAACGTTATTTCTGACACCAAGTTTTTTATCCCCCGCCCGACGAAGCTGGGGCGGTGGAGGCCTATGTCCGTCCGGCCGTCCTGCTGTTCGGCCGTCTGCTTGTCTGTACGCGTTTCGATTCTGGAGCAGATCTGTGGATGGATTTCTTTAATTTTGCACGCACACACCCCTTAGGGGGTGACGGGTGTAGATGTGCCTTTCGAAGTTAATGAAATTTCAACTACTTAAATGGCCGACCATCGGCCATAATTAGCTTTAATATACCTGTTACTTGGCCACATTTCGTTTCTCGAGCAGATCTCGGATCCATTTCATATTGCACACACACATCCCTTAGGGGGTGTAGATGTGCATTTTGGGGTTCATAAAGTTTGATCTACTTTTGCCGACCATCGATCATAATTAACTTTAATATGACTGATATCTGGCAAACCGTGCCAGATAGCTAGACTATTGTTATAACACAAAATGTGCGGTTTTAGAGAGGGATATACCGTCAAAAATGGCAACTTGATCAAATAAACAAATGGCTGACTTGCGACCATCATTGAGTTCAATATCTGTAATTTACATGGCAAACTGTGCTCGACAGAGTAGACCTTTACTGTAAAACAGAAAATGAGACTTCAGGGAAGAATGCCCCCTGTAAAATTTACATCACACGAGCGGGGCGGGGGATTATTGTGGCCGGCTGGCTTCTTGTTTTATTTTGAGGTTTCGTTCATGCATAAATCGAAGATGGCCGCCATCGCCATCTTACAATTTTTTCCTTCTTTCCGACAGAAAACGATGTGTAATACCACTTTTCGAAGTATATTTTGCATCAGAAACTCATTTCCAACATCATTTTTTCCTTCTGAGGTCATGCTCGCGCATAAATGTTTTGTGAAACAACGTTTTCGTCAGAAAACCCCCCATAAATATTATTACATTTCAAACTGAATTTTGCGCACGATGAACTCCTTACCGAACACATCGCGCAATCTCCGATCTGAACGATAAAGGTAATTGGTTGTTTCAAAAACCCACACAAAAACATTTTATCAAACAATTATTATGATTATTATTATTAACTAATTTGTCATTTTCACTTCATGCTATAAATGCATATAATTATATCGAATATAGCTGCCACCACTATCACGAAAAAAAAACATTTTAAACAACGAAGGTACAAAATAGCAATAGTTCGAAACAACGAAAGTGAAAATCAATGAAAGTATGAAATAAGGAAAGTAGATTGGGAGATATATATGCCCGGGGAACATAGGTACTGGGGAACATAGAGACCGGGGAACATAGAGACCGGGGAACATAGGGCAGTGAAATTATAGTATTGGGGAACATAGGGCAGGGGAACATAGGGATCGGGGAACATAAGGATCGGGGAACATAGGTACTGAGGAACATAGAGACCGGGTACATAGAGACCGGGGAACATAGTACTGTGACATTATAGTATTGGGAAACATAGGGCCGGGAAACATAGGGATCGGGGAACATAGGGATCGGGGAGCATAGGTACTGGGAAACATAGAGACCGGGGAACATAGGACAGTGAAATCTAAGTATCGGGGAGCATAGGACCGGGGACCATAGGGATCGGGGAACATAGGTACTGGGGAACATAGAGACCGGGGAACATAGGAAAATGAGACGAAACATACAAAGTGAGAAACGAGATATACCGTGATTACAACATTGTCCTGTGTTGGCTTCTAGTTGTGTCCTTAAACTATTGGTCTGGCCACTCGTCTGCCAACTTGACATAGAGTCCTCCTAAAATATAATTTTATTTATTACCCGGTGAGATGAAGTTCATCAAGTGATGAACGTTGACTGCAGGCACAGTTTCATGAACTGTGATGAATTGTTATGAGCTTGAAATCTCTTAGTTCATGAACTGTGGTGAATGACAGCCCTGACGAGTATGGTGTCAACTATACGCAATGGCTAATTAACTCATTAATTAGCAAATTTCTGAGTTAGATTATCAACCACAAAATACATAATATTTAAAATACCCAGGTAATTAGCTTCTCAGTTTCCTGTTCAGTTCTGTGTAATATTATGAGGGGGGTATATTTTTTTAATTAACAAAATGAAGCTTAGCTAGTTTGCTGTGTTTACATAAGAAGTAACCTCAGAAAAAATATAATCCTCAAAGAGAAGGGGACGTGTCTCAATGGTTGGAGTGCCTGACTGCCTCGCCAGTCAAGCATTCGTCCCGGGTTCGAACCCCGCTGTTCCCGTGTAGGGTTTTCAGAGAAACAGCATTGTTTCTCCCTTCTCAATGTTAATAGGCGATCACGTTAAAGGCGGCCTCGTCGAGTTAAGGTTGAGACCAGTGTATCGAAGTTAATTTCGCGCAGGGCCCCGCGCTGCGCGATCCTCACACATAATACACAATCAAGATACTATATGTATTTAGTAATTAATACGTTTTCATGAATAATTCGTGAACAGTAATGAACATCAACATGAACTTAGTTTGTGAACATCATGAACTGGAGTTACTGGTCGTTCGTGAACAACATCAATTTCACAAAAAAAGCTCGGGAACTTTAGGTTGAAAGTTCATGAATTTCATGAACATTACATTTGTTATTCAGGAACATTCTTGTATAGTTCATGAACACATTTAATGAACGTTCATGAATGTTCATAAACTGATTCATGAATTGATTGAGTACATGGTCGTTCATAAACTAGCCCTGGTTCATGAATTTTATGAGTTTATGACCGTTCATGAACAACCCATGTTCAAGAACAAAGTGAGAGTTCATGAACAGAATAAGTTCATGAACTCATGAACTTTCCTGAAAGTCTCAATTTATTGTTGTTCCATAATATTTATTAACCATTTATGAACGCGTTCATGAACGTTCATAGTTTTTTGTTCACGAACATTCATGACCTATTCATAACTGTTCATGATCATCTCACTGGGACACATCTGAGATTTGGTATGGAGGTCATTAGAAATCACCAAGCTATCATGGAGACAGCTAAATTCATTTTATGAGCCGCTCCTGTGACCTTGAAAAATGAGTCGAGATCATGTATCTGCAACTTTAAATCATGAGATCAAAACTCACAAAGCTATCGTGAAAACCTTGAACGGATGAACAGACATACGGACTGACGACAAAGTAAAGATGACACTAATTACTGACTCTGGATCACGTAGTCTTTTATTGTGGGATATGGGGAATATAGGTACCGGGGAACATAGATACTGGGGAACATAGGTACTGGGGGACATAGGTACCGGGGAACATAGATACTGGGGAGCATAGATACTGGGGAACATAGGACGGGGGAACATAGAGACCGGGGAACATAGGTAATGGGGAACATAGATGCCGGGGAACATAGGACCGGGGAACATAGAGACTGGGGAATATAGGACCGGGGAACATAGAGATCGGGGAACATAGAGACTGGGGAACATAGATACGCACCCCGTCTCTCCACCAGAACCGGCGCACCGTCTCGTGTTCTCGAGTTTAACATCAAATCAGGTGTATTCAGACGTAAAATACTGAAAGCCACCGTTGGTTCAACGCTGCTTCAATGCTGGGCCAACGCGTGAGAAATTGGCACAGAACTGAAGCAGCGGATTGTAAAATAACACCGGCTCGAAATATTATATATATATTTATAAACATCTATAAGCCAGAACCTGCTGCACCTAATACACAAAAAATAATTTATAAAAAATATTGACATATTCAAGCGTAAAGTAGTGCGTCAACGTACCCAGTACACCATTGTCTACATATGAAAAGGTGAAATAGTGTGTCAATTGCTTGGCAAACGTTCGCGACGTTGGCGCAGCACTGAAACAGAGGTCATATAATTACTGATATGTAGTACTTACTTGGCGACCAAACATTTGCAAATCTTGATGTTTAAACACCCATTTTATTCCCAATACTACACAGACTTATCAGTGAGTGCCACAGTACGTCTCTGAGTAGAGACACTGGTGAAACGAGTGAATCCAAATACAAGTGATGTATTGATTGACTGATATAATGAGTCAAACATTTAGTACTGATTAGCGGGGAAATAATTAAGCTTTTTAATTGCGATAACAACAGCTACTCTTGTTTATTCTGATATAAGCTAGAAGTTTTAATTTTAATTAAATTTGTACAAAATGGACGATTTGCTTGAAGTTTTGAACATCATTGAGAGAAAAGTTAAACTGCGAAATGATTTACAGCATTGCAGATAATTATACCAAAATACGAATCTTTCAACTTTATTCTGTCTAATTGCAGCGCTGATAATAGCAAATTTTATCTGGCGTCGAAAAAAGAGAAAGAAAATTATTTACCCTTTTAAAGACACAATTGAAGGGTTCCATGCATAAACATGTTAACTCGTGTTAGCATAAATTTGAGTTTTGTTATCCATGCTGTTCCTTGTACCCATATGCATCTTGTGTGAAGAAATTGGAGCTCTAGGGTGAATATATCGTTAGTTCCAAATAATGCCATGTAGAGTTGGCATACACATTATCTAATATAGAGGGTGCAAGTTCATGAAATGTTTGATTGACATAGACTTGCTCTCGGGAAGCCGGTACGGCCAGTAGATATTCACAAGCAGTATTATGCTATCTGAAGAAAACACCTGCATTTTTTAAATATATACTTGCAAGATTGTGCTAACTAAAATAAGCATTGATCTGACGGATCATAATCTGTATGCTTTATCCACATAGCATGTCAAAACTACATTTCAAAAATGGTATAAATGTGGAGTTTATCGTCACTCACACGTTTTGGTAATGAAACATAGTGGCTATGTATGCAGAAATCTGGTTATCATTGGTTTTCTATTGATGTGTTGTGTTCTGTTGTATCTTCGGATATAACTATATGAGGGCATACTTCCTGTCAAAACTGTAATAATCATATTTGTGACCCTTTATGATTTGTATTTTAATAGTAGAAATGAAAAAAATAACAAAATATCCCCCTTCGCACACAGTAACATTATATGTTACCCATCTGCACAAAATCTGTCGCATATCGCATTTTCAGAACAAATACATGTAGGGCCTAATGTAATATCGTAAAACAGAACGATTGAAATATTGCTGTGGTCATAACCGCTAGTTATTATCGTTATTCATATTCAAGTTATGGAATGTTAATGTGGAACGCCTGAGAATGAAAAGTATCCCCTTATGTATCCACTATTGTAAACAAATGTAAAAAAATAGAATAGAACACACACAGGTCGATTTAAATAAAAACTGTTTTTATGCGTATAAGCCTACATATCGATATTATTAGGCCTAATACATGTTTTAAAGATATTAAACATCTTGGGGGTCTTGTGTTATTTTTGGTATTTTTATGTAAAATGCGTTATGTGACTGATTACGCGCAGATTGGTCCCATATTATGGGAATAACTTGGTGTATAACAACATTCCTGAACATAAATAAATATCATATTAATAGGAATAGACCTCTTGGTGACGTTATCTAGTATAATATCTAGACATTTGTTAGGTTGGAGAGGCCTGTCAGTTTCCTCCTACTATTATTATATGAAAATGTTGATGAATCTGTGGAGTTTTTTCGAAAAGAACAAACACTGTCGGTTAATATAGATTTATTTACTAATATCTAAACGAAATCAATCTAGATATCCTTTAAAATATTATTATTGATGGGTTAAAAATTCCTCATGTATGTAGTGTCTGATTGATTGGTTTAATGACAATAATTGTAAAATCCGCTGCACCGATAACATAGCAAATATATATCAAAAAATGTACTTTATCTGACAAAAAATATTTATCTGTCTGCACCTTTTATCCCTCTCTCTACAGTTGTTGCGTACACCACGCTAAGTTTAAGACCAAGACTACATTTTCTCTTGACAATAACAAATAATCAATCGATATCTTCTAAATAAAAAAAATCAAATTTCCACATACAATATTCAGGGTTCAATTTCGTGAGTTTTGCGTGGCGAAAAGCTAAACAAATTTGGCCAAATGCTAATCAAACTTGAAATTGATTAGCGAAATAGTTCATGTTTAACGATTGAAAAAACCCAATGAATCAGGAGCTTGGTTGGAAATCGCTACACACTATTTTCAAAAGTGCAAACATGAGCCACTCGCATTGGATGGATCTAGCATGAACATTGTAGCTTGGAATATCCAACAATTAAAGAACCATATGCATTTTTCACCTTTTTGTATTCCCTATAGGGTTATAAAATAGTGGACAGCATGGCACCAAAATATCGTTATGTTCTTTTGTCCTCTGTCGTAGAACATCATGGTGTGTTGACAAGGGATTCAATAAATAACTCTTTATTTAGCGAAAATATTCTTTAAAATATTTTTTAAATAACTCAGGTACTCTGGGGCGCATCTGAGAAACTCAACTGAAAACAATTTAAAATACTTAATCACCTGTCTAATATTTAACCGTCATGCTTTGTAACATCACCAATCACGTTTTAAAGAAAGTTAGGGAATCATTTATATATACAGTTTATAATTTGTGTACAAGTCACATTGTTTATGATAATAATGATAATAATATGCACATGTGAACAATTTCACATGACATATAAGAAATCAGTAAGACCTTGGATGGCTATAGCTAGGTGATCTGCATACCTCTTCTTCGCCTTGAACATGTTAGATCATTGTACAGTGTACTTTAATGTGGACCTTCCCAGATATGTCTCAAGGTTGCAAAGAAGGCTGATCATGATCTTATTCTGCATGTGTACCTCCTAGTCATTTGACAAATGAAAGAACAAAAAACGTACTCTTATGTATATCTCTAGCTAAGAGCAAATATTGGGGTCTGATATGCAATAGACTCAAGTCACTTGACCTTCTAATTAAAACCAATGTGATTGATTTTTAGAAGCGAGATCAGATACATAACTTAGCTATAATTCACAGCCTGAACGTCTTACCAGATGATTTTTTTTCTAGCAAACTCATATTTCTTCCTGTTCCACTGATCAATTCTTGTAAGGGAAATGTGTAGATTTCTCGTCTCAAAGCTTTCTCCAGATATTCTTTTCAAATCCCGAAGTGCGTTATATTGAAGTCCTTGGTACCACTCAGCTTTTAAAATTAGAGTGCATACATAAGAAGAGGAGCGGATGTGTATTAAAATGATTGACCTGAACTTCAAATGTTGCTGGATGTTGAGAGTATCAGCCCTTAATAGCCATCTGAGTCGATATTAAGTAAATGAAAAGATCTATAAAATGCGTACTGTTTTTCTGAATACATTTATCTGTTGCTTTCAGTGAATTAGAATAATATTTTTTTCAAACTCTTCTGACTGTCTTACATGGCAACGCATCTCCCAATCCAAAGAAAATTGCTTGATCAATATCAGTCACAGATAAATAAATATATGACTGGGTTTTAAATGGCATTTATTAATATTGAACGAATAAAAATGGCGTCTCTTGCAGCTGTTTCAGAACGTCCTCTAGTCACCTTTTTGTACGTCTCTGTCCAAAATTAGAATTTGTGAAGTCTTTTCGGGTGTCATTGAGGTGAACTGGCCTAAGCTGGTGGCTCCAGAGTCTTGAGCACACGCACATATATGCCTCTTTTAAATCTATTGTCTCTACCCATTCTCTTTCCTGAGTGTGGTTTATGGCTTTCACTATTGCTATTTTAAATCGTTCCTATATAAAGTTGTTCTTTTATCTTGTACATCAAGTGGATCAGTCAGCTAAAGATTAGCGGGTGACAAGTTGCGTTAGAACATTTTTTTCTCATTATTTTAAAATATTATTCTAGTTAGTAAATAATGTGTTTTTTTCCATTTTCATAGCAAAATTCACCACATTAATAATGATACCAGATAGGTGTACACATTTCAGCCTGTCGTGTTACGCTTATTTAACATAAATAAACCATCAAAACAACCACGTCCAGTCGACTTTTCACTTTGATATATGCATAATTGTTCATATTTGCCTTTGACAAATCTAATTGACATCTTTTTGCATGCCATGTTTTTGTGATATTGAAATGCATTATGTACATAGCATCGCCAATTACTTCAGCTTTGAAATTGCTGACTCGCTTTGGCATTCTTATGCATGCAGGAATAAAGAGTCATATGCGTGCACAAATGTGTTAAGTCCCTTTATAGGCGGCTCTGTCAAAAGCTTTCGGCGAAATTATTTATTATATAACTGAATCAGAAAGTAAATAAAAAGACGAGGATAATGAAATTTATTGGGATTCCCTACGATAAAAAGTAAAATAGTTATAATCATTTTACCACGCTAAAAATACAAAATCGCCTTTATCTCAAAATGGCAAAAACAGAGTTAGCATGTTTATGCATGGAACCCTTCAATTACAACATTTGAAATAGTTTTTTTAACTATGTTTTTTCACAACTAACCTATAAATCATGATTTGAAGTGGGGAGGAGTATTGTATATATAAATAAAACAAAGCCTTACATCGTTGTAATATTTTATGGGATTATTTCACATTTATATTAGAGCTGGAAGTCGCATCATCAATTCATCAATTCCAAGCTCCGCACATCCTAAATAAAACACAATATAAAAAAGCTGCACAGCTCTTAAGAAAGTTTACCCTTTAACCGCCATATTATTTAATTGGAACTCTCACCAACTTGAAGTTGTGTCTCGCTGACTTGAGCCACAACTTCAAGTGAATGAAAATTATGCAGATTTGACAAAATGAAGATCAACTCTTTTCACATCGTGCTGATTGATGTCACATTATGGCTTTAACTTATTTTTAAATAAAAAATAAATTATGTTTAAAAGGTTAGTGCTCATATAAAATTTACATTTCCAGTTTACGATTCCACATTTTGTTCTACTAAAACAGAAGACAATTCTAATAACATTGTCTTTAGCTGCTTATTTTTCTATCAGGTTGAGCTGAATGATTGCAACCTTTAAAAGTTATTCAATTATTTAAATTATCAAGCTCAACGCCAGGAATTATTTAGCTCCATTAACAATTTTATTTCTCCAGGTTCCTCACTTTCGCTTGAAATATTGCAACGTGGTAGTCCTAACCTAACAGTTAATAGCAATGTCTTTTTCACCACTGAAGTGTTAAAATTCCTTCATTACTAGATTTTTAGCTAGATTTATGTAGCAATTTATTGCTCTACGGTCTCGCTCCACTGGTGAAGAAAGGCAGCATAATTATCATGTAATCATAATATTATAATGGGTATGTGTTTATGATTATTCATTGTATTCTTTCGTTTGTATCTTATTGTTTTGCACGAGGAAATCAACTTTTTGTAGCTACTATGTAATCCTCTTGAAATAAATATGTTTATACCAACTTCAGAGGTATTCAGGAAATCTATGTTGATCTAGATAAATTGCACCACATAGACTGTAGCCTACATCTGAGGTGATCCTAATACTGGGGATTTGAACTTATAAGAATTATGTGACAGCCTATTGATTTTCAGCTAGTAACAATTTTTTCTAATTCTTTGTTCTGTAAGACATACATATTTATTTTCTTATTGTCATGATTATTGAAGTCGCTTCGTGTACTGTCATCGACATAAGAAATGATTTTAAAGATATGGCTTGTATATATGCTTTATCAATATAAATCTACACAGACGTTCAGTCGCCAATACATATCTACCTGTCCACATAATAATGCCCGTTGGCTTATCAGTACATTAAACGACAAGAAATAGTTTTAGCTGAGATAAAAAACAAGTAATAAATTACAGTTTTAAAGACCCGACTTTAAATGTACGTGCAGGAAAACTATCCAAAATCAGTATACGTGATATTCCTTTCAGCATGCTCCCGGCAAACACAAGATGTTTAACCAATGCCGGGTTGATGTTGCCATTTGTCTGCGACACTGCCCCAGCATTGAACCAGCGTTGGTGAAGCGCCTTGTATTCGCTGGGTAGCGTCATAGGGTCATGGATAGGACGGGGCTGCCAGATCGACCGGTTGACATATGTTCAAAACCAGTTTTTCAAATAATCAGGATGATGGCGGAATCGTGGGTCATTGTACCTGACGTTGGGCCACAATTGTACCGTCATTCTACCGATGTTACTGTACACGTACATGAGAGATTTCGTACGAGTCATTAATATTTCCGTATCACCTAACAAGCCGACAACTTGAGGACAGTTCCATCACCACTAATCTGCAAAGGCAAAAGCAGTATATAATGACTTGTAAACTGAGCAGATACTGCATTTTGCCTTTGCACTGCTGACAATCGCGTGTCATTGCCCTCTCTTAAATCACAAGGAAAAACTCCAAACATTGACCCAGTGCTAGAGAAATGTCGGACCAGCGTTTCCGACAGTGGCCAAACTTTATGCCAACGCTGGACCAATATATCTTGTTTGCTCGGCTGTGTCTGATTTAAGTTGAAGTGGTGCACTAGACCGACACGTTGTTTGGCATCGCGTTGCTTTGTTTTGACTTTACGTATAGACGCAAATATTTCCACCTATTTGAAAAGCTATTCCAACGATCATTGTGGATATTCCCCTGTTTTGATTAAATAAAGTGGTAAACTCATTAATAAACAGTTTTGTACACATATTTAGTAAAACATATTTTCTGTTTTAAAATTGGGCCTAGGCAATTTTTTTATGCGAGGGGGTGGTAAAAATGTCCCAAAACAAAGCCCTTATTTTACAGCTACAGGTGGAGCCTATACTAATATTGATAAGTATATAATTATTGTATAACTGTGTACCAATTTAGTGTTTTATCACATTTTAAACTATTTTACCCAATCTGGGGTTCTTTTTATAATGTATCGACAAAAAGGGGTGTGTGAGCCCCTCGAGCCCCCATAGATACGCATTTACTTTGGTTATATGAACTGCTAACATGACTAATCAATAGTTTTGTAAAGATATTTGGTGAAACATATTTTTGTTTCATAATTACTCGATTTTTTTTCAATTAAGGGGGGAATTGAACGAAGCCCTTACAGTACAGCTAAAAGGTGGTTCTCTTTCCAATATAGATTGGTATACACATTTTGAACGATTGCACTCAAATCTACAAGGCTGTGAGGTATTGGTGTAAGGTTAACGTTACCGTTTTTCGCTCATGGTCGTTTGCTTTGAAATAAAGACCATTTTCTCAGTTGCGAGTAATCAATAGTGTGGCGAGCCTACGTGAACGATGGTTAGTCTGATCGGCCTCGGACAACTATAGTTTTCAAAATGCCAAACCCATGTCCGCTTAACCCTTATATTAGCCCTCTGTCTTAACCCTTATATTAGCCTTCTGTCTTAACCCTTATATAAGCCCTATTTCTTAACCCTAATATTAGCCCTATGTCGTAACCCTTACATTAGCCCTATGTCTTGACCATTATATTAGCCCTATGTCTTAACCCTTATATTAGCCCTTTGTCTTAACCCTCATATTAGCGCTATTTCCCAACCCTAATATTAGCCCTATGTCTTAACCCTTATATTAGCCCTATGTTTAACCCTTATATTAGCCCTATGTCCCAACCCTTATATTAGCCCTATGTCCTAACCCTTAATTTAGCCCTATGTTTAACCCTTATATCAGCCCTCTGTCTTAACCCTGATATTAGCCCTATGTCTTGACCCTTATATTAGCCATGTGTCTTAACCCTTATATTAGCCCTTTGTCTTAACCCTTATATTAGCGCTATTTCCCAACCCTAATATAAGCCCTAAGTCTTAACCCTTATATTAGCCCTATGTCTAACCCTTATATTAGCCCTATGTCTTAACCCTTATATTAGCCCTATGTCTTAATCCTTATATTAGCCCTATGTTTAACCCTTATATTAGCGCTATGTCTTAACCCTTTTATTAGCCCTATGTCTTAACCCTTATATTAGCCCTATGTCTTAACCCTTATATAAGCCCTATGTCTTAACCCTTATATTAACCCTATGTCTTAACCCTTATGTTATCCCTATGTCTTAACCTTTATATTAGCCCTATTTCTTACCCTTATATTAGCCCTTTGTCTTAACCCTTATATTAGCCCTATTTCTTAACCCTTATATTAGCCCTATGTCCTCACCCTTACATTAGCCCTATGTCTTAACCCTTATATTAGCCCTATGCCCTAATCCTTATATTAACCCTTTGTCTTAACCCTTATATTAGCCCTATGTCTCAACCCTTATATTAGCTCTATGTCTTAGCCCTTATATTAGCCATATGTCCCAACCCTTATGTTATACCTATGTCTCAACCCTTATATTAGCCCCATGTCTCAACTTTTATATCATCCCTATGTCTTAACCTTTATATTAGCCATATGTCTTAGCCCTTATATTAGCCCTGTCTTAACCTTTATATTAGCCCTATGTCTTAACCTTTATACTAGCCATATCTCTTAATCCTTGTATTAGCCACATGTCTTAATTTGACGTCTAATATCGACGCCCGCACTGTGAGAGTAAAACTATTTTATAATGCCTTAGACCCATAACATAGATATTCGAATGAATCAGAAAGAGCCAACTAAGTTTAATATGATGATTTAAAATAAATTGAAAACGTGCCTTTGGCATCTAAGGTTTTCCCATAAACAAATTAAGTGATTTAAGGATTAGATGTGAGAACTTACAACAAACCTCTTTGTACTGACTCGTTCATGCTGAGGGCCCGTCGCTGAACACATGTTTTTTATGAAGAGACTCTTTGTGTCAATTTACTCCAGGTAGAGACGATGATAGCAGGGGTTTTTTCTACTATAATTTTGCGAATCACTCCAAAACAATAAACGACAAAACTTAATGAAAACTTCAATTTATTTGCCATCATCTAACACGGTTGGCAAAAAAGGTGTCTTATAGAGAATTTGTAAATACTGAATCACCAAAAGATGACTAGCTAATTATTAAAATAATTGTCTGTTCTCCTTCTACATTGTGTATTCTCCTATTTAGACTGGCATTGGAGTTCCAGACAAAATGGGCTGGTGTTTTATTAGATGGTCTTTTTTCTGAATAAGTTCGTTGCTTCTAAAGGCATCTGGGGTTAACATCTACAAACACAAAAGTACACATCAGAGTGTATTTCAAAATGACAAAACTTATTATTAAACATATTATCAGCAGGAGAGCATGTAGATTGGTGGCGAAAGAAAGTCTTAAACATGTTAAAGAAACAATGAGAAAATATCAAATACAAATTAAAGTCATTGAAATTAATTTTAAAAAAACCTGCTAGCCGCTCGTTTTTACGAAAGCATATTGATTTAACTGATTGTGCTGATGGAAGACCAATCATGAGAAATAAAAAAAATGGGATATTCAAAGTAAATTTGATTTTTTGGTAATTTTTATAGTATGGATGACTTATGGATCAGTGTCTGAAATAAATATTCAAACAATTATAAAGTCATACAATCGGGATCGGAAGAAAAATCTGGATTACATAACTGTCGTAGCACGAAATGCCAATAGCTCTGATGTTTCCTGATAAGCTTATCAAGAAACTTTGATTCAATATTGGTTTTCTGCAAATCAACATTGGATCAATGTCTATGAGATCACACTGTTACCTTTGCCGTTGATATTGCACAGCCAGTCGTAGTCGCCGTTGTCACGCATCTTGGCCAGGCCCACGTCAAACCAGGTGAACTTGTGCGCCATGTCTTTACGAGTCATCATGGAGGCTCCGGCCTTAGCACAGTAGGACGGTTCATCACTGATGCGGCTCACATCGTCATAGTTGTCAATGGCCAAATTCACTCCGCCAAATATAACGTCCACCTGTTAATCATGTTAATGTTAATGACTGACCCGGTCTATATAATAGTATGGTAAGACACATTTCAAAACAATCTCCAAAGGAAATAATAAAACACATAAGGGGACGTATGGCAAGTAATAACATGTTTATTATAATGACACAACAATTACATATACATTTTTTTGATACTTGAATCCAAAGCCCCAACCCTGCATATCTATGGCTGGGTGTGGCTTATCCCGGCACAAGGCAGGCAGGATATAACCACATCCCGACATGAATGATATACGTGGGTATGGCTTGGGGGATCAAGAAGTAATTGATATCGAAGCATCCCAAGGTGTTAGCGTTAGTATAGTGGATGAAAGACGGGAGGAGGTGGGTAAACTTTCTATAGGTCTGAACGTGCAGCGGAGAAATAACAACCCAGAAAGCATCGCGCACAAAATCCTGAGCTACCATTGCTCAGTCACCATGAAACCAACTATGCGAACTAGGCATTTGTAGTCATAGTAGAGGCGATCACTGAACTGTGCTCGCAGAAAGATTAGCCGTTTCGATTGAGCAGCTAATGTTGTTAAAGTGACCTCTTAACCCGCTTAGACTAGAATCACTTTCTATCTAGTTTTTTTTATCAGGTTAAATCACAGTTACTAACAATAAAATGTGTGCTCAAAAAGCGTTATATGCAAGTGCTTGGTTTTAAATTATACAAATATGAGTAATTGTCAGCCACTGACGTGGTAGCCAGTGGTAGCGAGACAAAACTTCAAGTGGTTGAAAATTATTTATTTTATCAGGTGAACCATTTAACCGTCGGTGCCTCATATATTCGGGTTTTTATTTTTTATTAGCACATTAAGTACCACATTTTAAATATGTTAAAGATAAAATGTGACATCAACCAGCAAGATTTGTAAAGAGTTGACCTCCATGTTGTCAAATCTGAATAATTTTCACTCACTTGAAGTTGTGGATCGCGTTAGCGAGACGCAACTTCAAGTAGGTGAAAATTCGAATTGAATAATTTGGCAGTTAAAGGGTTAAGAGTTAAGAGCGTTTTATTATTGCGATGCATTGTATAACATTTTTATTTACTTAAATTCACTTAAAAATTCACATTTTTTTGTAATTCTAGGGTTAACGTGCCATGAGGCACAAGTAGCTATAAATTAATGAACAAAACACCCGTAATGCATAAGAACTGGATGATATCATTGATATCGCACTTGGGGCAAGCAAATGATCTCTAAAATAAATCAATTAGACATCAACATACCTCTCTGTCTTTCAAGGCTTGTACCAGGTCTTCTGTAGTTTCATAAAACTTTGTGGTTTTGTCGTTCATTGAGGTACCAAGGCTTTTGCCTAAGCATGAAGGACTGGTGAAAAATCCGAGTCTGAATCCTACAACAGCACAATGTCATAATTTCAGAATTAAATGTGACTTAACAACTTGAATGTCATGCTACACTATACATGTTATGTGATGTGTCATACCATACCATCTGTGTATTCTGTTCTTCAAAGCTAAAGGGCAGTATATGCTTACTTGTAAATTCAGCAGATACTGTATTTTGGCTTAGCACGGCAGCATAGTTGAAAGTGTAAAATAGGTATTTTGATTTCATGACTTCGAGAAATAATAACAATGTTCAAATCCTCCAATTGAAGATGTGACAGCTCTGCGAAATGCAAAGTGAATTATTCGACCGTGAGTCGTCACATGATCGTCAATTTTTGATTCAGTGATGTAATGGGGCTCTAATAGAGATGTGACATGTTCTTTGATATTGGTGTATCTGTTTACTTTACAAGTAAGCAGATGCTGCCTTAATGTGCAATAATAAGCAGAACACAATGACATATTGATGACATTGATGGGTAAATAATTAAAACAAAGTCATGATAATAAAAAAATAAACCTCAGACGGTTGCAAAAGATTGTTAAAATGTGACCTACCAAAAGAGTTAGCGTTACGTCTGATTTCACCAGCAGAATCCAGACTGCTGCCTTCCCTAACGTACATGTAAGCAGTGTCTTGTTTGGAAAACTCCCCAAAGAAAGAGTAAGCTGCAACTCTACGAGTAGTTTGATACCAGTTGGCCACGACATCGTACCATCTGTTGTTCAGAGCTGTTGAAATAAGAATCAACTTGACGATAAACATGATACTTACATAATGTTGTACCAAGACAAAATGTGTGCACCCGCCTTACAACTAAATGTATAATTATATTTTAATTGTAGTGATTGATATGCACTTAATGATAGTAGGGCATACATTGGTCTTCTTGACATCTTCCAGATCAGATTTATTTAGACAATAATATGTCACGCATCACTTGTAGCACATACGTGCATATCGAGGATTACTTTTCAACATGTATTCACTGTTAACCTTTTCATTACCATACATGACGGAAATTTCCGTCGTCATTCGTCAATGAACGTAACCATAAAATGACACAAATTTTCGTCAAATATATACTACATTTATGTATTTTTCGTCATTTGAAGCTGGAAATTGCGTTAGCAATTCCAGCTTCAAATGACGAAAAATAGAACTCCTACACCAGTATATCTGGATCCTGGCATGCACTCCGGCCTGGAAATCAAAGGGTTGAATATATTCAAAAGTCAGACGTGAAATTCTCTTATATAAACACGGTCCCCGTTTGGTTAGATAAAATCAATGACATAATCTACGTTCTGGCAGTTCCTCCAAACTTCACATCATCACTGATGATGGCGGGATAATATTGTCATTTACATGACATTTTGAAAACATTCCACTCACCGAGAGATTTGTCACCGTCCCAAGCCATGGCATAGTCAAAGTAGACGGATTGGGTGCATTTCTTGTGCATTATTTTGCAGACAGATCGCACAATGTCGTACGCGAGGCCAGCTAGCTCCCCATCGTCATTCCTGTATCATGAATAATTAGAAAACAATTATTAGCATGACATGTTATAATAATAACCCTTTACCTGCTAATGGCAACATAAGTCGTTTTTAATCCACTTTATAAGCCGATCAAATTCGCTGTTATTGGGAAAGAAATCATGCTTAAACATCAATATTTGTAAATATGTGGTCTTAGATTAAACAAAAATGTGATTATTTTTCAAACACTTGAGGTTGTGGATTGAGGTAGCGGGACACAGCTTTCAAAATGTTTAAATCTTTGACCTCCATTTTGTCAAATATGAATAATTTGCACTCAGTTTAATTTCTGGATCGCGTCAGCGAGATGAAATTTTTAAGTGGGTGAATATTACAATTAAAAAAAAATTGCGGTTGAAGAGCTAAAACATTCTGGCAGCAGAGGTAGGTTTGAAATGAAGTATCCATTATTATTTAAATCCTAAAATGCGTGTCGTCCTTCCCCACAACACACAGAAATATATCGACAACTTAAATGCTAAATAGAGCGGCGTATGAAAATATTATATTGAATATACAATTACTTACAGGTATTCAAAAGGGAAATCACTGTAGCTGTGTGCGAACGAGTAGACAGTGTTGTCCGGCTCTCTGTTAGAAAAAAAACGATATTCTGAGACATTATATTTCATTCAGATTACGTCTCACCAGTCAATAAATATAATTATATAATTTGTAATTTAATATGTGCTTTAGTAAATTGCCATGTAATGCTCGTCGTTAGATTACTGTAATAGTCTGATTATTATGTTTGTGGATATCAACAAATTATAATCACGTAATCAATATAATGCAGTAAATAACAGTGTTTTGTAGTACAGTTTTGAAGTAGCCATTGATCACTCAGATGGCCAGATACATCTTATATATTGATAAAAATAGTTCAGTCCAAATTAACGTGATTGAACTGATTGATTGTGAGCATGGCGTAGTGCTTTTATTTGTGTATCTTTTTAACTTGTTATGATTTTAAATGACTTTTCTATTTTTCGGTGATGCAGTTTTCATTATTAGCTCTTGAAAATATTGGAATTTGGCTATGGCACATACAGATTAAATTTGGCCTGGAGAACCTTTTGAGAATGGTGAGATGAGTGGGATGACACTGCATGCCCTTCAGACACAGGATTCGAAATGCAACCCCTGTAGGTCTGAGGCCGAGCACGCTGTAACCTCTCGGTCACGGAGACTCCCCACAATACTGAGTCTGACTTATGTAGACGTCTGATTGCGATGCACATGTAAAAAGAGAGTCCCCGCACTGTAAGAATTAAACTATTCTCAATGACCGTATACCCATAACATAAGTATTCAATGAACCGGGAAGATCTAACTAAGACAATTATGCTGACTTCAAAATGCAACATTAATCTTTATGGTTTATACACAAATATTTTAAATGAAAGCTTAGAACATCCTTATTTTAATTTATTCTCTAAAATTGTATCCACTGATTTTTATCTTAAAATGACAGAAGAGCTAGACAAGAAAACACGTTGATCCGATATTGGGTTGATGTTGGCCTACCGTCTACGACGTTGGCCAAATCTTTACCCAACATCGGGTCAACGTCTCGTGTTTGTTGAGAAGAGAGTGATGAGCTTGGATAACAATTATGATAACCCTTACAGTGCGGGAATCGACTTTAAACGTCAGAATCGGACGTCTGTAGACGTCAGATTCTGACGTCTAAAGTCGATCCCTGCACTGAAAGAGTAAAAAATATGTATCGTGGCCGTAGACACATAACATAGGTATTCAAATGAAGCGGAAAGAGATACTTATTAGACAATTATGCTGGTTTCAAATTGAAGAAACCCTTGGTCTATGTTTTCTACACAAATATTGCGGCGCTTTAAGTCATCATGTTTAACACTTACGCATCACACTGGTCATCATAGGCAGATACGCCATAGAGGCATCCAGCCACCAACACGACTGACAACAGAGACTTCAGCATCCTGGAAATATAGAAGTTTTAATAGGATATTTAGGGGTCTTGTGAAGCTAGAAAAAAATCAAAAAAATCCGGATTGGCCAGACCCCAATAACCCATCCCCCACCCATTTTTTTAGCACACAACCAATAAAACACCTAATTAAAAAAAAACACCCACCCACCCACTTTCGAGTTTTATTCTGATTTTTTATTTTTTTTAACATGACAAAACCCTTTAGTCTTCATACTGTCAGATACTGTTATTTCTTGTAGGGATCACCAAAGACAATTATGTGTCCCTACTTTACAGAGCATGCACAATAAAGGTGTTACCTACCAGAAATACTGAAGTTACCCTTACAGCGCGGGGATCGTCTTTAGTCGTCAGAATCGGACGTCTGTAGACGTCAGATTCTGACAACTAAAGTCAATCCCCGCGCTGTAAAAGTAAAAATATTTATAATGGTTGTAGCCCATAGCACACAAGTAGGTATTCAAACAAAGAAGAACGAGACAAATAAAACATCATAGCACACAAGTAGGTATTCAAACGAAGCAGAAAGAGACAAATAAAACATTGATGATGATTTTAAATGAGATATATAAACAGTGCTTTCGTGGTTAAAACAGTGAACCACCCGTGGGGACTCACTGAAAGAATGCGTAGCTTCATGTTTCATACATTTTCAGATATTCCCCCATTGATATGTTGAATACAATATATTTTTAGCGAGCAATAAATGTTTTACTTTGATTTGGGACACCTATATCTGCTCATATTATGAGCAGATACAGGTGTCCTAAATTAAAGTAAAACATTTATTGCTCGCTAAAAATGTAGTTGTAGTCCCCTACGCAATTAATAAACGTATGAGGTTACACACGTTGACACGTGCGTGACAACTGCTTTTTGTCGGTATCAAATGCTTGGGGCCCCTCCAAGACGATGGCTTATTACTGGGATTGAGGTAAATGGAATACAAATTAAAATTGATCAATTACATATCCAAAGATAGATGCTAAATGGCGTTAAATTGTCACTTAACATGCTAAACAGACGTTGATTAGTTTGGAGACGACGATACACTTGGTCTGGCACACAAAGGAATGTTCAAAAGTGACAATACATCATCTTGTCATGTCACATGCCAAACATAAATTTTTGGGCTTTATTGTATTATCTGCGGTCAATAACATTATTATAACCCCCCCAGTAAACACCAAAAAATGTATAACATTTATACAATGTTGGTCCAACGTTGAAGACGTTGGGTCGACCTTGTATAAATGTTATACATATGCTTTGTGTTCACTTGGCCACATACTATTTGGGTTATAATTAGGATGCAAATACAATTTAAGTCTGCTGCACAAACTATCTCTGATACATGTCCAAAGCATTATTTACATGTATTTGCTGGTACTAAAGATCTTAACTCTCCCTTTACCGACTTCCCCTGATAAAACTCCCCCCAGAGACTGACTTCTAGCCCCTGGGCACTACAGCATGTACAGGTTATAGCTATGCGTATACGCACATTGCACAAATTACATTCTGGTTGGCGATTTACAACCACGCATGTAATGAAATATATCCAATGCTATTAATGCATGTACACATGTGGATTTCGCATCAATGTGAATTTGATAAAGGAAGGTAGTTTTCACATAAATGTGAAATTAGTAAATGTGCAAGAGTTAAACATATTATGTATCTGCATCCACTCGTAATTACAGGTGCGGTCAGTGTTAACAATAACGACTAAACATGTTAAATAGCGACCATTACAGGCCTAATAGAGTGGTGAAAGTCCGTAACCCTTTAACCACCGGTCCCTATTATACATGTATTCGTTTTATTCACTTTTCATTAGTACATTAGATATCAGCTCTTAAACATGTTAAAGATGAAACGTGACATCAATCATCAAGATTTGAAAATAGTTGACAAATCTCAATAATTCTCACTCACTTGAAATTGTGGATCGCGTCAGAGAGACACAACTTCAAGTGGGTGAAAATGTCCATTGAATAATTTGGCGGGTAAAAAATAATGTATTTTTATTATTATGTAGAATTGTATAACTTTGGTTGGAACCAAACTAAGTATTATTTGCTTGGGCGATATAAATATTACACTAACTTTGTTCTCTTTCACTTGATTGCATTTTCTTTATTAGAAATGCGACTAATAATTTGTGTTTGATATATATATTGATGGTTGTATTAAGAACCAACTGTGCCGCATATAAAAGCGCAATTTAAATGGCAAAATGTTTATAATGTGATGTACTATGAGATGAAATAATCATTTCATTTTAATTGGTGCATTATCAAGCATGGTTATCAGTGATTATGTCTTATTTTGCCCTGGAAGCTATATAAACTTTATATTTTCACTCATATTTATTTTATTGTGCCATTAGGGTTAGGGTAGGCATATGTACAACAGAGCAGGTCTGTGTACAATCAAGTATGTACATAAATGAATGAACGAATGATGCTTTAAGCCCTTCAGTGCTAGAATTGACTTCCTAGACGTCAGAATCTGACGTCTGCAGATTTCAGATTCTGACGTGTAAAGACAGTCCCCGCACTGAAAGAATTGAAAAAAATATATAATGGCCGTAGACCCATAACACAGGTATTCAAATGAAGCGAAAAGAGCCAACTAAGACATTTATGATGATTTCAACTTGAAAAACTCTCTCCATTGTTTATACAATTTTTTATACAATTCCTGTCCACAGCCAGTCCAAAGTAAGCCAAGATGGTGAGATGAGCTAGGAGAATCTGCTCTCCAGACATATAATTTGAAATTCAAGCCGTTGCGTTCTCAGTAACCGGGGGCTCCTAGGAATATAAAATATTTGCGAGTGAACAGTGAAGAATACCCAGCAAGCACAAAACATTTGTATAACGTTTGTACAACGTCGGCCCAACGTCTTCGACGTTGGTCCGACTCTGTACAAATGTTATACATTTTTTTTGTGTTCACTGGGTACCAATAGTGGTGAACGAACCCTGATCTTCGTCATTATGTCAAAGAACTATATCAATATTCTGTGATTATGTGCGGTACCACCACAGCTACCCCAGGACCCCCGCCAAGCTTATGGACAATTGGGTAGATCAGAAGAGAATACAGAATCACAGACTCACCTCAATGTAATACCCGGCTTACTCGGTAGACGATCAGAATACCCGTGGAAGCAGTACCACCCTCTGGTATTTATTCACTTCGTTCCCACCCTTTTGTGACAACGTAGGCTACTAATTTTCACGCCCCACCTCATTTGAAGATATTTGTCTTAGTCCATTTATCTCTGGCGCCCTGACCTTCAAAACCTAAGCGATTGTAGATATCGCTCCCGCGATGTGCATTATATAAAATAACGTCGTATTTGATACAACACACCGTAATGTCACATAATCACTTAATATAAAATAGCAAATTAAAATTATTTAACTATGAAACTATGATTTGAAACTATGATGTGATTCTCCAGCGTCGCCTCAAGGTTGAGTCAACGTCGTTGGCACTGGATCAACATTGTGCCGACGTCTAGTAAGCATGTAAGATTGCACGGTGCCCGTACACGCCGGGCTGTGTCTGCAACAATCTGAGACAAACAGTATATCAACTGAATGCTGGCTTAACATTGGTTAAGCGTTGTAGATATTGGCTCATCGTAAAACCAACATTGCATCGCTGCATCCTGTATGCATCCACTGTCGCGGGCGGGCGAGCAATTGACCCCGTTACAATCTTTGCTTATTAATCACACAGACCGGTTTATCCTGTGAGACTCAAGGTTAAGAAAATGTCGTAGTAGTGTAGACTCATATAAACTCACACAAAATACTTTCGTGCATGTTGTCTGTTAAAAACGAATTTTCACTTGATTCTCACTCGAAATATCATGGAGATCAAGCAAAAAAGGGTTGGTATTTTGCATAGGTTGAGAATATGTTCAAAATGGCGAAATCCAAGATGGCCGCCAGCGTATATAAAAATAAATATATTTACGAATAATGATACAACTACATACACTAGAAACATAAATAATACATGTATGTCTATTCTTATGTTCTGAGGAAGCCAATTATTGTATTTGTTTTTGACAAAAATATTGTAAAATCAATATTTATGCAAATGTAAGCAAAACGTAACTTTTGATTATGCGTGGCTGGTTCCCCATAGTGATATCTGGGCGGATGCGAAGCTCTCATCTTTTGAATTTCATAATTGCTGCATGAAATCACTGAAGTTATATTTTGAGCGAAAATTGACAATTTCACCAAACCATAATACTACTTTTTATCAGGGACTACAATAAAACAAATTCTATCCTCCTTCGACATCATTACTAATCAATCAATTCGGTAATTTCTATAGCGTCTAAATCCTCGGAGATATCAGCTCAGAGGCGCAGAATCCAAATCAAAATCTGCTCAATGTCGAGAGTCAAAGCTTAAGCCTATCGACTGGATCCCCGAGGAATTAGGAGGAGGGCAGCCGAATCGAAAAGAAAAGGCTTCAGCATTTTTTAATGAGGTGACTGTACTCGCAGTTCTCAAATTAACAGCCAATGAATTCCAGGTTGAGGGAGCTGCAACTGCAAAAGCCCTTGACCCCCATTTTGTTCGAAAATGTGAAACAGTTAACATAATTGTGTTGGAGGATCTAAGCAGTCCTGAATTTTGAAGTGGGACTAAATAATTAAAGAGATATGTAGGTTGGTGAAAAAGCAAAGCTTTAAAAGTGACGGTACTGTACAAAAGGGAATTGTAATAGTCAAGATGACTAGTAACTAGAGCACATGCAACTTATTTTGCAGCTTCTGGGCTAAGGTACTTCCTAATACGCCGAAAATCACGGATGTGATAGAAGCATATTGTGCAAGTCTGAGAGATTCGTTGTTTGAAGTTAAAATCTTTTCTCTTTTTTTTTAAAACGGATTTATCTTTAGCTTCGAATTTTTTAAATGGATTTATCTTTAGCTTCGAATTTGCCATCCAGGTGAAAACATCAGTAACACAGGATATCAAATCAGTAAGGAGATTCTAAAGCTTCAGAACCGGATAGAAATATATAAACTTGTGTGTCATCGGCATAGAGATGGTGTTCTACATCATGCTCCTCGATGACGTGACTGAGGGGAGAAGTATATAAGGCAAAATGTATAGATCCAAGGACAGAGCCCTGGGGTACAACAAAATATATATAAACCGCATCATATAATACCTAAAATGCAACATACGCTGTATATTACAAATTTCAAAGTAAATAACATACATATACATCTACTCATTATACGTGTGCAGTAAGTCTAAGCATCACCCATAAACATAAACAACTGCATGATAGGTTGAAACATTTTTGTAGTGGCTGACTTAATTTTTAAAGTGGATGTGATGGCTTCTTAGGTGGTCAAGATCACTTTTGTAGGGACTGACATAAGATTTTTAGTGGCCAATATAACTTTTGTATCGGATGAGATAACTTGTGAAGTGAATGTGATCACTTCTTTAGTAGACAAGATCAGTCTTTTGTGGCCAAGATCACTTTTATGGGCTGACATAAGATTGTTAGTGGTGAACAACACTTTCGTAGTGGCTGCAATGAAATGAACCGAATCGGGCTTTAGGTCACCTTTGTGCACATACAGGCTTAACTGCGCCTGGAGAACCTCCTGACGATGGTGAGATGAATGAGATGACACTGTCCTTCAGACACATGATTCGAAATTCGAGCCTTGGCGGTCTGAGGCCGAGCACGCTACCTCTCGGTCACGGAGGCTCCCCACAATACTGAATCGTAGTGGCTGAGATAACTTTTAAAGTGACTGAGATATCTTCTTCAGTGGCCGAGATCACTGTTGTAGTCATTTTTAAAGTCGATGTGATCATTTTTATAGTGGCGGAGATAACTTTCAAAGTTATTGTAACCACTTATTTAGTGGTCAAGATCACTTTTGCAGTCGTATAGATATTTATAAAAGTGGCTGTGATCACTTCTTCAGTGTCCAAGATCACTTTCTAGTGGCTTAGATAACCTTTAAATTGGTTGACACCAGTTTTTTAGTGGCCAAGATCACCTTTGTAGCGGCTGAGATAACTTCTGAAGTGGCTGTGATCACTTCTTCACTCGCCAAGATAACTCTTGCATTGTCGAGATAACGTTTTCAAATCTCTGTATTCACTTCTTCAGTTGTCAAGATAACTTTTGTAGTGGTTGAGGTAACTTTTAAAGTGGTTGTGATCACTTCTTGAGTGGCCAAAATAACTTTTGTAGTGACAGAGATAACTTTTAAAGTCGCTGTTATTACTTCTTCAGTGCCCAAGATCACTTTTGTAGTGGCTGAGAAAACGTTTAAAGTTGCTACATCACTTCTTCAGTGGCTAATATAACTTTTGTAGTGGCTGAGATAACGTTTAAAGTTGTTGTGATCACTTCTTGAGTGGCCAAAATATTTTTTGTAGTGACAGAGATAACTTTTAAAGTCGCTGTTATTACTTCTTCAGTGCCCAAGATCACTTTTGTAGTGGCTGTGATCACTTTTTCAGTCGTCAAGATAACTTTGAAAAAGGGTTTCAGAGAATGTAAAAATAATAACAAACATTTATACCATATAACATTAACATGAGCGAGAGGTCTTGCTGGTTTTCACTAAGAAAACGTTGGAAATTGTCGAAATGGACGGATAAAATACAAACTCAGCGATTTATTGTTGTATATTTCGTGTTTACCAGAAATTAAATATTATGTATCCACGTTAAAGCCCTTGACAGCTACTTTTAACTGATATCACAGATGTTGGAACATTTTTTTTTATTTTGGGTACCCGGTACTCATTGGGCAAAAATGTGTAACACTGTCAATTTTCCAGGCTGGGAGAAAATTGCCCAAATTTTACATTCATCCCAAAAAGTGTGTAATATGTTCAAATAGCTCATAATTTTTATTCCAAATAGGTTTGTTTTAAGTCAACAATAATTCTAGAACATGTTTGAGTTAAAACTAAATATTTATTATACACAAAAATGAATTGAGAGAAAAGTATTTTGACTCTGTACTGAAAAAGTATGAAAAATAGGTAAAATTAAGTGGTGAAGTACCAACTTCAAGCTCTCTTGTGCATTTTTCAAAGATTGAACACAAAATATTTTACATCCGTGGCCTGTGCCAGTAGCTTTCTATTGATAACAAACATTTTGATATAGCTCAAAACATGACTACTCATCGGGCAAAACTGTGAGATACATATAATTTTCCAGAGCCCAAAGAAAAGCGCGCAAATTTTACGTCCAACCAAAAACGCATGTAATATGTTCACATAACTCATTATTTGTATTCCAAATGGGTTTATTTTAAGTTAACAATAGTTCTAGAACATGTTTGAATTAAAACAAAAACATGTATACCATACAAAAATCAGCTGAGAAAAAAGTATTTTGACTATTTACTGAAAAAGTATGATTATTAATTATTCAGTATTAATTATTCAGTTAGCGATAAGTATTTCAAGGTTATTCAAGGGAATAAGGTAGGGGCATACTCCATGTTTCGACTCCCATCGGATGGTCCTGTCGATTTTTGGCAACCTGTACAAATAATAATGATATATTGAAGTCAGGGTAGTTGAAATAATATTAATGATATTTCTATTTTGTTTCATTGCAATTTACTGACCCCAAATCAAGGTCTCAACTGGAAATTATTCCTCTCGATTTTGTCAGCTCTCACTTAGACGTTCAGAATACCTGTGGAAGCACTACCACTCTCTGGTACATATATGTATTCACTTGGTTCCCACCCTCTTGTGACTACGTAATAATTGTCACACCCGAACTCTTCAGAAAATTATCATCTTTCATACATTGTCTCCGGCGCTCTAACCGTAAAAAGCTAAACGATTTCAGATCTCTGCCCCAAAGTGTAGGCCTATTCTACATGTATAATATAATAAGCGTTGGCTCAAATGTGACGCTGGGTTAACATTGTGCCGACGTCTAGAAAGCATCGCAAAATCGCGCGGTGTCTGGACAGGGTCTAACCTCTGTCTGCAACCACCCGACAAGCACGGTATGGGCTCAATGCTGGCTAGATATTGGTTCAGATTTGTAGATGGTGACCTATCGGTGAACCAACATTGGATCGATATATCGTGTCTGCAGCAGCTACTGTCGCGGGCGGGCAATCAAGTGACACTGGTTCCCATTAACAATGTAACCGCCGGTCCCGAGTATATTCGGTTTTTCATTTTTAAATTACCACACTAAGTACCACCTTTCAAACACCTTAAAGATATAATGTGACACGAATCAGCAAAATGTAAAAACAGTTGACCTCCATTTTGTCAAATCGATGTAAATAAATTTTCACTCAATTGAAGTTGTGGATCGCGTCAGGGAGACACAACTTGAGGGTGAACATTCCAATTGAATAATTTGGCGGTTGAAGGGCTACACACTTTCTTGATTAATTACACAGACCGGTTTATCCTGCGGGAAGCAAGGTCAACAAAATATCGTCGCCTCGGAGCTAAAGGATCCTATCTGACACTCGTCAGAGTGGCAGATAGGATCCTTTAGCTCCGAAGCGACGATATGTCGTAGGCTCATCGATACAGAACGTTAAGATTATTTACGTTGTTATTCAGTTACCGAGGTAGGCCTATTTCAAGGTTAACTGGGGGAATGGTGTCGGGGCATATACCATATTACGACTCCCATTGGCTGTTCTTGTCTATTTGTGACAACCCATACAAATGGTATTGATCTATTGAAGTCAGGATAGTTCAAATTAACGATCTTTCTATTTCGTTCTATTGTAGTTTACTCACTCCAAATCATGCAAATCACGGTCTGAAGTCGAAATTAATCTTGGTGCCACTTGCCCACCAAAAACAGCTCCGATCTTTTGATACCTGCAAATTTTATCTCCACTGAATCAATGCAAATAACGGCTAGAGGGCATTTTTGTTGTTGCAAGTCCTACCATCTGGAAGTCATTACATGTTGCCATAAGAACATCAACAGCCATTACAACTTTTAAAAAAATATTTAAAAAAATATATATATGTTTTGGCTCTTTCATTTCCCGGCACCCTGTTGACGATCATGCTTTGGTTTGAACACTTCTTGAATATAGTTCTGGATTGCCGCGCCTCTAAACTCGGTCATCCAAGAGCAATGCGATACAAAAGTATTAATTAAATTCAATGTTTTTTTTCAGGATGGTCGTTGCCAGAGACCAAGCTTGAAGCTGGTTCGATGCTGGTGACTCTTTTGGGAAAGATAAGAATAGGGTATAGTCCCGACTTATGGCTTCCTTCTGTTGCCATATTGCCATGATTGTGCAGAAAACGACGTAAAACAATATTCACTCACTGACTATAGGCTTACCTAAAGCCCTGGTCAGACAGCACTTGACGGCTTAATCGCGGCCAAAAAGTTATAAAATCTGTTGGACGTGGTCGTACGTGGTAATTATTGGTCAATTTTGTGCTTGGCCGTGTTTTGTACGTGTTTGTACGTGGTATGGCCGTCGGCGGCTGCTCCACTGCTGAAGCTAAGCACGGGTAACCACGTCCAGCTACGTGTGAGGCTTGATATAAGTTCGCACGTGTTTGAACGCGAGAAAAAAACGGCAAGTTACCACGGCTAACTGCGCCCGCATCGCGTCTGTAGCACTGCCGAACACGTGTTGATCACGGACGTAAAACGGTCGTTCCACTGCCTTAGCACTGCCTTATCACGGGTAAACACCGCTCGGCGTCGTCTGAAGCGCGGCATAAAGCGACCGCACACGGCAGGTCTTCACATTTGCCGATGCAGAGCTTCGACAGTCCACCTTCAGGCCTGGTTCAAGGGGTGTCTCCAGTTGGTTGTCTGCTAGATAAGGGCTGATGTCAGTCTTGCACAATTTTATCGTACATTGCAGGAGGCATCCTCATAAACCTCGTAAAGGCTCTTGGATCTTCGTTACGCAACTCGACCATGAGACGGTCGTAATGTCCAACAACATTTAATGTTCCGTACCACCCTCCTCCTTCTTCTTCTTCTTCTTCTTCTCTCACGAATATGTTGTGCCTTGTATCAGTTGGTTCTGTTGGTGCTGGAGCATGAAGAAGAGGACATCACGGCGTTCAGAATTCATGTTCACCCCTTGACATCTAGACTGCAAGTGCCGAAGTCTTCAGGAAATTGCGGTCTTTATATGCCGCAAATCAGAAGTGATACAGAATTGATACAGAAGTGATTAGGCAGTGATCAATCGTATTTTGAACTTGTTTGAAACGTGCTTAGGTAGTGCTATGTACGCGGAAAAATGCATTTGTCAGCGATAAGCAGCTAAGCACACGCTATTTCCCGTGATACCAACGCGTATTACACGTCAGATAACCGTGCTTTGACCGTGACAGACCGCTAAACTTTGGCGTCTTACCACGTCTAACCACGTCTTAATCACTGCCGGAACACGGATTATCACGTGTGTTTCACGTGTGTTGCACGTCCTTACCACGTGTGCCGCCCGTGCTTGTCCGCGCTCTAAAGTTTTGAGCAGTTCAAAACTTTATTCCGCGTCCGACGCTGTTCCGATCTTTCCCCACGTTCTGCCACGTCCACAACGCGGCTGTAGCTCGTCTTCAACGCGTACAACATCGGCTGTTTCACGTGAGACTACTTTTTGACGTCTTTTGGCCGTGATTAATCCGTCAAGTGCTGTCTGACCAGGGCTTTAAATGCTCAATGGCCCACACCAAAATCATGAATCTGCCTATATTCGGTCAATATATATATTTATAGTTTGGCCTTGCAAGATGGCGACCATCTTGGAATTTATCACAACGCAATGTCTAAAGTACGTTCTGATCACATAATTAAGGTATATCTGAAAAAGACTTACGGTAGACACCAAAATCATGAACCTGTTTTGTGTTTGTCGAGAATGATAACAATTTATCGTTTGACCTTGCACAGAATAACGGCCATCTTGTATTTTACGAACATTCAGAAAAAGTAAATGGACAACACACATTTTCTTGAAATCCCATGATCATGTAAACCCATTATTCTCACTATAGTTGGACAACTTAACAAAAATAAAAAACATAATGTGCTTTTCATCGTACCTATATTTGAAAGATTTATCTATAAAAATGGTCGTGGCGGCCATTTCGAATTTTTGTATGATTTGATTATCCTGACTGATACTTTTTATTCACTTGAAGTTGTAGATCATGTCGGTGAGACACAACTTCAAGTGACCGAAAATTTTGACCGAAGATAAAACATGAAATAATCAGTCAAAGGCGTTGACTGCCATCTTGGCAAATCTGAAGATTTTTTTCTCAGCGAGACACACCTTTAAGTTGTTGAAAATTCGAAATACCAAAATTGACGGTTAAACGGTTAAATTTACTTTACGACAACGACGGTCTGATTTGCCAGCAAACTATAACCAGGTAACATCCGATTTTAAACATGTGGGGGCTCAATGTTGGTACAAAGTCGGATGGGTTGGCCAGCATTAAACCACCATAGGCAGTGTTTACTGGTAAACTTGTGACAGTAGCTGGCCACCTGATCTGACACTGCCCCAACATTGAATCTCTACACTTTCGGTGAGCTCACCACTAGAGGTGAGACAGACGATACCGTACGTAGATACAAATTAAAGAGGTAATAGTATATGTCAGTGTGTAATTCTGTGTCATGTTCATGTTGATTTTGAATGAATGTTTTTCCCACTAATATACAAGCCGTATATCAACAAGAAAACTGTTTCCATTGTTTTCCTACAGTGGTTATATAAAAATTAAAAACGGCCGACACTGATGACAAAATTGTCAATAATCGGCATGTATTTGGCCAGAAATGAAACACAGACACAAGATATATGGTTCTTTTTAAAGTAATTATAAGTTCTACATAATTATGTAACCAGACAATTCACTACACATGATTATTGTACATGTTGTATGTAGGGCTACTATGATTTATGTTCATGCTACTGGGTGATTTTAACGGACACCATACAATGTAGGGATGTATAATTAGTCACCGTGCAGCCCTTCCCCTCTACTCACCCCACACCGACTTGTTTTTAAGCTTTGATATATCCCAAGCATGACATGAGATGGTAGCAGTAAAAAAAGGACGAACTTTATATTTTGACCGCTTTTGTGGGGGTACCGCCAAACATGTCTAGAATTAGGGGGTAGGGTTACGTAAGCGTCTGTTATTGATTTTCTTACTATCCAATCACCACACGCAATATACCATATAACAGATAATTAAATTCTCGTTTTAATAATATATCACAAATTGCAGTAAAGTAAATAGTCGTCTCTCCACAAACGCTCAAGCATGTTTTTTATTATAAAATAATCAAAATAAACAAAACGAACTAATCAACATGGTCAAACGAAGCGACATAATAAAACGTAGTTATTGGACATATCAATATCTGTTTTCTGAACCCAAATATATGTATGCTTAAAAATGAGTGTCAGTTATATTTATTAATGTAATATATATTTTTAATGAAAGAATATTGCAGCCTTTCATGAAAATATGTCTATTTAGCCTGGGCTGAAATCTGAAACATGGACCTTTGCTCTGGATTTTAGTGTATACGTTTTGTCCACTTGATTTTACATAATTTGTGTGTGCTGAATTCGAATCTGTCGGATAACATCCTATATTTGGTAACCTTCACCTTCAAATTAGCAAAACACAAAATGGCCACCAAAATGCTAAGAAAACCCCATATTTTCTATAGTTTGTCGCACATAAAAACACAATTTATGATTTCTGCATGATTGTTATTTGATAATTTTTTTCTTGTGTCTTTGTAAAAAAATCACGAATGACTTGTATCCTACTCTGCCGTATTACGTAATCTATTTTTTAGATTTCCATTAAACAAATGTTGTTTATTATATTATAGTTCACACGCATAAAAATCGCTTTTATTTGTGTGTTGGCGGTAACCATTTTGAATTCAACGGTCAAATATAGGTCATTTTGATCGAAAAACATGAGACATAAATTTACCTACTCCAAATCATGCAGACACCAGAAATGTTTAACAAAAATACAAAAAAGATGGGGTTTTGGCGGCCATTTTTTGCGCCACGTCCTCTTCTGTATTTACTCTATGCACGTGATTTACTGACAGGTAAAGGTGAAGGTGCAGGCTTATATTCTGATATCAAATATTGCATCCGACTTTTACATCTTTACCCCCTGTTCACTGAGCCTGTTCATTCGTGTGCGATCTCAACTCCACGGAGAGCATACAGTCCTGCAGCCATCCCGGCGCATTAAACTTATCATACACATTGCCATCTCTGTCTTACCAGGTACTCATTTCACCTCAATCGAGTGGAGCTTTTGAGGGTTATGTGTATTGCTCAAGGACACAACATCGAAACAATGTCCCAATATTGAGATGAAAGAAACATGATATTTCTCTGAAAATCCTGCACCAAGTGGGATTCGAAAGCGCATGGCAGGCAGCGACATCGACAAAGCTCCGCGCTCTAGCCATTGCACCATGTCTCTCTCAACAGAACTGTTGAAGTGAAGGTATTTTAGCTCGTTTTTGTTTAGCTAAAATAGAAAAGTATTTATCATGTGTTCACGATACCTTGTCAGCAGCCGGACTATATGCCTAATTTTAAATAATATAATCTTAGCAAAACGTTTAAAAACACCAGCCGGATAGCTTGAGAACGAAGACAAAAACAAGAAACTAAAAATCTAATTTTATTCTCGAGATGACAATAAGGTGTACATTTCATAAAAATAGTTGATTTACAAAAATATAAAATGAATACAAATAATTCAACGCTCTACAAAAATAATTGGTCAAACAAACAACTTTCTATTTGCAATGTTTCCGTTTTTTTATTAGATACATGTATTCTCGCGATTGCAAACATTCTTCTAGTTTGTGGACCATTTTTGTTGGTGTTTTGCTGAGTCAGGATGAGGCCTTCGCTTTCTCCTCAAAGACATCTGGGGTCCATCACTACAAACACAATAGTAAAAGTACATGTCACAAAACATATTACCCAGTATCCACATCACGCCCCAGCCAGTGTTGTGTGTTTCATAAAACCTTTGTATAACATTTATACAACGTCGGTCCAACGTCTCCGACGCTGGTCCAGCATTGTATAAATGTTATACAAATGTTTTGTGTTTGCTGGGATGACACGTACAACACTAGATCTCATAGGGGAATAAAAATTTTCCGTCGGTGGGATATTTAATATGAACATGCTACGCATACAATATTTATAAGACGGTGGATGATTGAATTACGATGAACCAACAATTAACTAACATTAGCGAGCTTAAATTAGTATACATCATACAATTATATACAAGTGTTTGGACAACAACATAACATTCATGGTCTTTGCACAGTTAGATGTCCAATTAAAAAAAAACTATTGTAGTGCTTAGTGATGTAAGAAGTGTATTAACCCTTTCAAGCCTGAATTTACCATTGTCATCTTCATCCACTACAAGCCGCGAATTGCTGTCGCAATTCTCGACTTGTAGTGGATGAAGATGACTTGATGTGGTTTAAAAATTAAAGAAAATTGCTATGTATTGGTAAACCAGTTTCATGGAATTTTTTGTTCTAAAACCCCTAGTTGTAGGAAAATTAAGTTTGTTTTCAGGGATGTAAAATGATGCTCTAATGCATCGTGAGGGCTTAAACGGTTAAACTTACCGTTACTGTTGATGTTGCACAACCAGGCGTAGTCTCCATTGGCTTTCAACATCTCCATGCCCTTGTCAAACCAGGCAAACTTATGTACCATGTCCTGACGAGTCATCATGGAGGCTCCAGCCTTAGCACAGAAGTAGCCATCATCTCCGACACGAGTTACATCGTCAAAGTTGTCGATTCCCAGGATTTCACCGCCAAAAATAACGTCCACCTTTCAGTGTGACAAAGTCAATATTATAGGCATGATCGTGATTACGACCAGTCGGCATTAAACTAGGTAACATTAACGTTTTTTGAAGCTACGTGTATGTTACTTTAACCTCTACAGCGCGGGGATCGACTTTAGATGTCAGAATAATTATGACGTCTATTGACGTCAGATTCAGAGGTCTAAAGTCGACCCCCACACTGCCAGAGTAACTGATTTGGCCGTAGACATGATAGAACCATAACATAAGTATTCAAATGAAGCAGAAAGAGCTAAGTGAGACATTTATGATGATTTAGAATTGAAAAAATCTCATTGATCTCAATTGTTTATACACAAATATTTCAGAGCTATGAGGTTTAATTCCGGGAGAACGTGGTTCAGTTCCAGTATGAGCACAATGGATTAAAGCCTCCCTCACAGCGGCTTAGCCCTTTAACCGCCGGTGCCGCATATATTCGGGTTTTCATTTTTATTAGCACATTAAGTATCACAATTTCACTCACTTGAAGTTGTGGATCGCGTCAGCGAGACACAAATTGAATAATTTGGCGATTAAAGGGTTAAAAAATTCCCAGCAAAGGACAGACGCACCCAGTTGCTTTTCAATGTTGACCCACCGTCTATGACGCTGATGTAATATTAGTCTACCCATAAGTGAACGCATGGTGGAACACTAAGAAGAGGCTGGATTTTTGATGCTGCATTGGGAGCTAGTGTTAATCCGATACACTTAAAGTAAAATATACACTCACCTCCCTGTCGTCCAAGGCTTCCACCAAGTCTTCAGTGGTGTCATAAAACTTTGTTGTTTTGTCGCTCATTGAGATACCAAGGGTTTTTGCTAAGCAGGCAGGATCGGTGTAGAAGCCAACTCTGAATCCTACAACAACAAATTAGCTCGAGGTTAGATCACAATGAGGTTTAAGTAAAGCAGGTTGCACTACAATAACCCTGAAAGCGCTGAATATATTTATGAAAACCTTGGAGGCCAAAGGTTTTTTTATTTGAAATTAATCATAATCGTCTTAGTCAGCTCTTCCTTGTTCATTTGTTATGTTATGGGTCTACGACCATTATAAATAGTTTTACTCTTACAGTGCGGGGAACGACTTTAGTCGTAAGAATCTAAACATTGTATTTTGCTGCCCAAAAAAGGTCGCATGCGACTTATACTAGGCTTGACAGCTAAACTATAAGTAAACACAGAATATTGTTGTAATGTGAACAGTTCTTTAGAAGATAAAATATAAAATATTAGACATAGATATGGAAAAGTATAAAATATATTACATATTGAATAAAGCAATTGTGAACAAATATTAAAACTCTTATAACATATGAGACAGCATAATGTACAACAGCATGTAGAACACACTCAAAAAAGGAAATATACGATTAGATATGAATGTATGGAAATAAACTACAAGAGTACAATGGATGACGAAAAACACAAGTACACAGTAAACTCTACGTGCAGCGTTCGATGATATTAAAATTAGGTAATCTTGAAAACTAAAGAATTAGAATACTTTTTAAAAGAACACATACTGCTTGCCTCACGGATATGATTAGGCAAATCATTTCACAAACGCAATGGGCGATAAAAGTAGAAAGATTGGATGACAGTAGTTTTGACTTTGGGGAATTTCAGCAATTTATGTTGCTAGAGGACTCTAAACTATGTAGAGGCAAGTTCGAAATAACTTGAAAAACACTTGACAAGGAGGCGGGGTGGGTTTGCATAGAGCACCGCGCCATACACATCTTATACTATATTTGGCAATTCGAAAATTGTATTTGTCAAAGCATAATTCAATTGTTACAAAACACTCAGCAAAATTGCCATGGTAAATCAGTAGAATGTTACCTACCAAAAGAGTTAGCGTTACGCCTGATTTCATCCGCGGAATCCAGGCTGCTGCCTTCCCTCACGTACATGTACACCTCATCCTGTTTAGCGAACTCTCCGAAGAAACCGTAAGCTGCCACTCTGCGTGAAGTTTGGTACCAATTGGGCAGAGCATCGTACCATCTGTTGTTCAGAGCTGTGGGAGAAAGTGTGAACGTTACATCAGTACTCCTTACATCAGAACATCAATTGTTGCGTTAACCCTGAAAGCGCTGTAATATTGTTATTTAACCCTTTAGCCGCCAAATTATTCAGTCTGAATTTTCACCCACTTGAAGTTGTGTCTCGCTGACGCGATCCACAACTTCAAGTGAGTGAAAATTATTAAGATTTGACAAAATGGAGGTCAATTCTTTTCAAACCTTGCTGATTGATGTCACATTTTATCTTTAGCATGTTTAATATGTGGTATTTATTGAGCTAATAAAACTTGAAAAAAAACGAATATATTCGGCACCGGCGGTTAAAGGGTAAAACCAAAATACCAAGTTTTTTTCATTTGAAATCATCATAAATGTCTTAATTAGCTCTTTCCGCCTCATTTGAATACCTATGTCATGGGTCTACGGCAACTATAAATATCTTACTCTTCAAGCGCAAGAATCGACTTTAGACGTCAAAGTGTGACGTCTAGTATAGTCGTCAGAGTCTGACGTCTAAAGTCGATCCCCACACTGAAACGGTTAAAACATGTTTTCACACCTGCCTCGCTAACACAAACACATTTCAAAATATAAATATTTCTATCACAATATTATTTTTTCTAAAACTGGCGTAGGCCTGTTAAAAAAATACAGCTCTACTAGGTATGCGGTATATACATTCAAACAAAGCATTGGTACATACTGACTTAGTCTGATTAGCTGGTGGCAATTTTTCAAACAATAGGCAAATAGTGTTTTATCATTATGAATGCTATCCGAGGAACCTTGTACATTTAATTGGTAACATTTACTGCCTTTTGTCTTTGGAGAGCTGTAGAACTATAATGCTTTTATTTTTATCCTTTTGCGAAAACATATATTAAGCCATATTACCATGATTACCTTTTTATTTAATATAAATACCACTACTCTTAAGTTTATTAATTGCGCAGCCTGAATTGGCCAAGATGATAATAAAATGATTATATACAGACTCGACAGTGAGTCAGCCAGATACTGTAAACCTCCACCGAAATTAATAATCCGAATCCTGATAGTATGCGGACTATCCCCAAAATTTAATGTATTTGTCCTTAATTCGGATCGTAATCCGTACCACCCACAAAATCTAATCGATTGTTGCATGACCTAATACACACCTCTGTTAACATGTCATGCAAATCATATACAACTCGATTTTATTTGTCAGAATCTGACGTCTGAAGACGTCAGATTCTGACTAAAGTCTATCCCCGCACTGCAAGAATAAAAAAATGTATAATGGCCGTATACCCATAACATAGGTATCTAAATGAAGCGGCAAGAGCTAAGTAAGACTTTATGATGATTTCAAATTAAAAAGAACCCCGCACTTAATAATTTAGAGGTTCAAGACTGCTATATCTTGACCCTTTAGAACAATCATGTCGACTATAGTACATATTCTGTGATTACACTAGCACCTGTATAATCAGTTGTTAAGAGTAAACAAGGTTTTCAATCCTGAAACACTGATATTTGTTTGGCAAATAAATTTCGCAAATCACGGAAATTTTCAGTCACTTGTAGTTGTGGATCGCGGTAGCGAAACACAAATACAAGTGACTGAAAATGTAAATTGAATATTTCAGTGCTCCAGGGGTTAACCCTTTAAGTGGTACGCAGGACTACAGTCTAATTTAACAGATTAATGAAGTTGTGGGTCACGGTGGTAGACATTTTAACCGCATTATTTTAGCCCTTTAACACTTCCTTTGCCTACTTTTCCTTATAAAACTACCCACATAAATCGACTTCTCTTTGAATTGAAGAGGACCGCTGAGGTGGCCCTTGGGCACACTACAGGTTATAGATATACGCATGCGCACATCGCACAACGTAAAAATGCAAGAGAACAGTGCGTTCATGTCACTGACCATTCTGGTTGGCGATTTTCAACCAAGCATGTAATGAAATATCTCCGTTGCAATTAATGCATGTACACATGTTGTTTCGCATGAATGCAAATTTGGCAAAGGATAGTGTTCGCACAAATACGAAACAGGTAAATAAAAGGAAGGATTAAGGGTTGTTTGCACAAATACATGAAGGTCAGTCGGATTGTACCGGTGCGGGGATCATGACTCTGGCACTCATAATCCAGGTGCAATACAACCAGCGCCATAATGCCCTCACTTAAACACTTCCGGCCGATTTGACGATGATGGGTACCTAGCATTGATATAAACATTCGAACACGCTAGACTCACCAACAGATTTATCACCGTCCCAAGCAGTTGAGTAGTCATAGTAAACTGCCTGTGTACATTTCTTGTTCATTATTTTACAGACGGATCTGACGATGTCAAATGCGAGACCAGCAGGCTCTCCGTCGTCTGTCCTGCATCATGAAAAATGTGTAAAGAAATAATTATTATCCAGATTACTATTGTGTCATTTTTTGTTCAATGGCGTTTTGTTGTATTGATGTTAACAGATAAACATTATAGTTCTGCACCGTCAACCATCATTGAACAAAATCGGACAGCTTTGAACCCAAAAATAGTTGAAAAATGTAAAAATTATGTTCTATTACAAAATATTTCCAGAAACGCAGCATGTAGAAAACGATTTTAGGAAATAAAAATCCCGAAGTTCATAGTTGCATTAACACTATTCAGCTGTAACCAAGTATTTGTGAGCGACGCTTTTAGTAAGGGTGCACGAGACCAAATAGTTATCAACTTTGATTGTGCATAATACATATCAAATTTCAGCGATGGCAACATTTATCTGTATATATGTATACTCGGTGACCGGGTTTGTGTCGTCAATTCTACTAGGTTTGATTACAGGAAAATGAAAAAGAGTAACACAGCATGTGGAAAATGTTCACGCGAGTACTTACAGGTATTCATAAGGGGGATCACTGTAGCTGTGACCGAACGAGTAGATCGTGGGATCCTGCTCTCTGTAAAAAAAAAAAAAAATATCAGATAATATAAAAAAAACATTAGTTATTTTCATACAGATGAACCCTTTGACCGCCAGTACTGGATATAAAAGGTTTTTTTACTACCACATTAAGTACTACCACATTAAGTACTATCTTTTAAGCATGTTAAAGATTTAATGTGACATGAATTATCAACATTTAAAAAGAGTTGACCTCCATTTTGTGAAATCTGAATAATTTTACTCATTTGAAGCTGTGGATCGCGTCAGCGAGACACAACTTCAAGTGGGTGTAAATTCCAATTGAATAATTTGGCGATCAAATGGTTAATACGACCTATTTTCTAAATGCCAGACAGTCGGGCTATGTATAAATATAAGATATAAATATAAGAAAGACACAAGCTTAAGTGAATATTTTGACTGTGAAAGATTATTGACATGATTAATGGACGAATACAATCGTGATTAAAAAGTGTTACACTTTCTAATCAGCAAAAACGTTTGTTTGGAAGGCAATGTGTTCCTTTCAGACAAACAGTGGCCATTATAGCACGAGGCGGGACCGAGGGATTTAATAATTATGGTAGGCTGATGGTACACAAACACTTACAACGCTGAATATTTGTTGTATAAACCATAGAGACCAAAGCCTAGGGTTTTTTTCAATTTGAAATCAGCGAAAATGTCTTAGTTAGCTCTTTCCGCTTCATTTAAATACGTATGTTATGGGTCTATGGCGGTCTACGGCCATTGGAAATAAGTATAGGCCTATTCTTAGGCTATAGTGCGGAGATGGACTTTAGTTGTCAGACGTCTAAACGTCATATTCTGACGACTAAAGTATGTAAGAGTTAAAGACATTAAATTAACCTATTCGCCGACCAAACAAACGCTATCACCGTGTTTTTATTATTATTATCACCACGCAGTTTTTAAAATAATGCTATGGGTGACTTATGTAGATTTGACTAGCATAGATCAAATGACGTCCTACTGCTACGATATGATATGCTAGTATGCAATGCATTGTTTAGCACTTACCCCATACATTGGTCTCCGGCAGAAACACCATAGAGGCATCCAGCCACCAACACAACAGACAACAGAGACTTCAGCATCCTGCAAATAAATGAGATTTAAATTAGACACTGCCTATAACCTCTACACCACTTGATGCATAATAATGCAGAACCAAAAATTTGGTAACAATACAATAATGGAAACCCACCTCCACTGCCCTAGCTTCGGCCTTGGGAAAGTAACACGTTACTGTTTTAAATGATCTGTATTGACCAGAATGCTTCATTTGTACACGTTCGTCAGTTGTCCACTGGGTGTCTTGGTAAGTACATAGTATAATTATTCCAACCTTAACCCACCATGTCTTTGTGTGCACAAAGTAATATGTAGTGAGGGGATACCGCAATTGTATTACTATATCGGAAGACAGATTTGACTCTCCGCATAATACCTTTGAGTGTTTCATAAACATATGGAAATCACAGCAAATCATCCATATAGCTTTCTAGTTAACGTGGGTAATGGACAATATTAATAAAAAACAAAATCATCTGCATATAATAAATGATGTCACCAATAACAAATAAGACAACTGAACGCATCGCAGTCGATCCCTTTGGATATAATTATATGACTTATATTATTATGACTTTCCTGATTCTCGGCACACAGTAGTTTGAAACGGCTACAGCGTCCACGATTTGTTTTAACAGATTCAGCTTGAGACGTATTTTTCCCGCTCAAGTCCAACTTCTTGAAGAATAAAAACAACCCGATGTTGTAATATGTATTATAGATCTATAGATCTATCAAATCAACCCTTGTCCTGCTGAATTATATCAATTGCATTTTTCGTCATTTGAAGCTGGAATTGCTAACGCAATTTCCAGCTTCAAATGGCGAAAACTATTTCTATTTTTTGAAAAATATGCTTCTTCTAAATTATTGAATTATTTCACTAACTGAGCTTCTACCACCAACAATAGTATCCAATTCAAAAATTTATTAAAATATGCTCAAAACCGTATATAGGCCTTTACAGACGTAGCAGGACAGGTTGACCCTTTAACCGCCGGTACCGCATATATTCCCGTTTTCATTTTTTATTAGCACATTAAGTATCACTTTTTAAACATGTTAAAGATAAAATGTGACATCATCAGCAAGGTTTGAAAAGAGTTGACCTCCATGTTGTCAATTCTGAATAATTTTCACTCACTTGAAGTTGTGGATCGCGTCAGCGAGACACAACTTCAAGTGGGTGAAAACTGAAGTTGAATAATTTGGCGGTAAATCATCATAAATGTCTTAGTTAGCTCGTTCAGCTTTATTTGAATACATATGTTATGGGTCTGCGGTTCTTATAAATAATTTAATTATTTCAGTGGGGGGCCGTCTTTATACGTCAGAATCTGACGTCTATAGTCCAAAGTCTATAGGCATAAGTCAATAATTATTATTGATTATGATTCGCGTCTGAAAGTTAAAATCTCACACTCAACCCCTGCTGAAGTCAATAAGAAACATCCAAGATGTGTGCAGTTTTAAAAGTGAAATATGTATTGTTTTATAAAGTGATGTATAAGTCGGTGAAAATCGTGTAAATATTATCATTTCAATAGATGTATATTATTACAATTCAAGCAATATACAAGCCATTATTATTGGAGTAGATATCGAAACATAATATATTATTACCCCTTTGTGTCTCACCACAGCCAGTGATAGAATATGGCACAGGCTTACCTGAATTTAATGACCGGCTTCCTGGGGCAGAAACTAACCAATACCTGTGTACCTAGTACTTCCCTGTCATATTTATCTACTTCGACTGCACCCTTTAGTAACAAGAAGACTGTTCTCCTCACACATCTGTTTTGTCTATTACACGCTTGATAGGAGAGCTACATAAAAGAGTTAAGCCTTCGGTAGGCCTATATACATGGCCGTTGTCCTACAGTGATATTTGATACTACATGTATGTATTATCACAAAATACTTTTGAAATTAACAAACCTATAGATAATATCTGGAAATTACTTTGCCACAATACTGTCTTTACTTATGATATGTTCTACCAGTGTTGATTTAATGTTGAGCCAACGTCTGCGACGTTGGTTCAACATTGAATCGAGGTCTGGAAAGACCACGCCCTAGCTGAACAGGATCGTGCTCGGTCAACAGTCACGGCTACAGGCATCAGTCGAGCGAGACCAGCGCATTCACGAGTTTTATTTAACATGCTTAATTGCACGCACCGGCTTGCCATGCGTATCCAGTAGCGAGCAGGGTCACAAATAAGTCGCTAGTTCAGTGCTTGTATCTTTACATACGAATTGCATGTGGAATGCTGAAATATCTTGAAAATACACATTAAATTTTATTTCGATTGTACAGTTAGAAAAAAAACAAAACATTTTTTTGAGAAAAATGTTAAGCCAAACAATCTAAAACAAATTTAAGCTATTAGGCTACTAGACGATAATAATTTTAATTGCACACATTGTCTTGTGGTATCAGCTTGTTTTGTTTTGGCAAAGCTTTTCGGACGCTCTACGAACGACTTTAAATCCCCTTCGCATATAATTATCTATTCTCATTTCACCTTAATTACATCGCAAATTAAATAAAAATGGCTTGACATGGGTATTTAAAAGAGCAATGCAAGCTGATACGCATGCGTAGACACAATGCTGGATTATTGTTGCAGCACCGTCTGTGACGTTAGACTAGCATTAATCCAGTTTTGGGTCACTGTCTATCTGTTGTAGGGTCTCATTCTCACATCCCCCCCCCCAGTATTTCATCCAGCGGACAGAAGACGTACGTATTGACATCTAGCACATTACAACTTCAACAACGTGGTCAAATGTTTCAAGCGTTCCAGTGTACCCAGCCAACACGATTCGTTTAAGCAATGTTTGGCCAGCGTCGCAGACGATGGACCAACATTAAACCAACATTTGTTAAACATATTTTGATCCATATTGATAATAGTGATTTGCATTTGAATTATTCAGGTGGCTATCAATATTCTAGAGATTTCGTGACCCTCTCATTCAATCTGTAATGATCCCAGCAGTGCGCCGTATTATAAGAATCGTGCTAATAGTAGTCAAGGTGGGATTTATCAAGAGATTAAACTTCGCAAACCACCACATGAACTGTTGAACTTGTGTGCTAACACGAAGAATAAGCAACAGCGTTTACCATGTTTGCTGTCGCACAATTGAAAATAGCAGTAGCTGTTTGCGCTTCTCAAGCAAATATTTAATTACAATAATTTTCATCCACTTGAAGTTGTGTCTCGCTGACACGATCGACAACTTCAAGTGACTGAAAATTACTCGGATTATAGAAGTTAACTATTTTCAAATCTTGCTGATTGTTCTATTTTTAACATGTTTAAAAGTGTTTACATGCTGATAAAAAAAACTAAAATAAACTGAATATAATCGGGACCGGCGGTGAAAGAGATAAACTCATTCACATACATGGAACTATGGTAATATATATATAGCGTTTAGATATTATAGCTTCAAATTCAAAATAAATCAACCGTTATGAAGTGTTATTGTGACCCGCAAAATGGGCAGGGAGGTCAACAAAGTGGATTTTTTTAGTTGATTGATAGCCGTGTCAATGCTGTTTCATAAACCGAAATATTTTTTGAAAAATCGTTATTCCTTATAGTTTAAAATATGGAGTATAATCTGAGAGGGAGGGGTAGATTATGGGAGGGTCGCATAATAATATAGTTGTTGACAAGGGGCGTAAGGCCTATATTCTGAGAGGGAGGGGTACAATCTGGAAGTGTCGCATATAGTTGTTGAAAGGGGGGGGGGGTATATTATGGGAGGCTGTCGACTAACTATTTTTTCCAATATACAGGAGGACTCCTTTCAGACTCTCAACGATTGGGAAATGAAATGAATCGGGCTTTAGGCCACCTTTGTGCACATATAGGCTAAACTGGGCCAGGAGAACCTCCTGAGGATGGTGAGATGATTGAGATGACACTGTCCTCCAGACACAGGATGCGAAATTCGAGCCCTGGCGGTCTGAGGCCGAGCACGCTACCTCTCGGTCACGCAGGCTCCCCACAATACTAACTTTCACACGTGGATGGGGAAGAAACAATTTTGTTTCTTTCATACCGCCGAGACCGGGAACCGAACCCCGGACTCTGGCGTGAAAGGCAGCGGTGCTAACCACTACCCTAGGGCCCCCGCCCCTCAACGATTGGGAAAACTGAAATTTTTATGAGATAAATATCCCAGACAGCTAGCAAAATGTATAGCAGAAGCGAATTATATTGAAAAAAATGTGATCTTTAATGTAAATGTTTAAGGCGCATCACACATCACCGCAATTTAGCCGTTAGCGTTCGCATATATGTGTAGTCCGCTTAATATGTCTCGTCAGAGATCGTTCTTGTGGAGATGGAGGAGCGCCAAGTGCCACCTTGGAAAGTGGCAACTTACGCCCCTCAAAATGTAAAGGAAAGATTTGTATGTACCTATTCTATTTTCACTTTTCACATAATGACGTGCTTTGCCTTTTATGTCTATAAATATATCATGTATTATGACTATGTACACACCTATATAGATATCACCGAGAAATCGCTTCATCTCCAGCTTCCCTCACCAACAATAATATTTAATATATACATATATCTTAAAATGTCACTAACAGGCCCAATTTGGGCCGGGTGTTTTTTATATTGTATAGTGAAAATGTTATGTACACATGTGACTATAATAAACAATACTACTACAGTACTACTACTGTAGTAATAAACAGTACTACTACAGTAACTAGAGTTGTTGAAAAGGAGGGTATATTCTGGGAGGCGAGGACACTTTACATAATTACAATAAAGTAGGGTTCTGGGAGGGAAGGGTAGATTATTGGAGCCGCCGTAATCTACCCCGGGGGTATACTTCAGGATATATAGATTCTGGGACGCCTACAATCTACCCGGTTATAACCGATACGATGGGGGAGTGGGGGGTTATGTGCGTAAAAGAGATCGGTGGCGGTCATAAATGGTTGCTGCATATTTATATCTTCCGGTTGTGTGAATTGTTCTCTTAAAGAATTACAACAAATATTATTTTCCTAGAAAATAATATCAAAGACTTACTGTAGATCTGGTAATATTCTTGAGGTTTTAATTTTTGATAATTTCTCAAGGAAGACAAATTCGCGAATTTAAAAATCTCGCGCAAATTAGTATTATATGAACGCTGCCGTTCATCGAAATTTAAAATTCTCGAATTCTAGACTTCGTAAAAAGTCAAATTACAAATTCGCAAAAATTTTAACATGCGAAAATTACCAGATCTACAGTTTTTTTCCGTTATCAACAACAATTATTTTCAATTCTTTTCGAATTTTCGCGCGTGAAGTTTATTGTGCACTCTATTTTAATCAGGTAATTGGTATTTATCATATTTAAAGCAGACAAAAATGTCTCTGTGGCTGGTAGTAAAATATCACAAAATTGCAGTAAAACGCATGTGTAGCGTGATTCGGTCAAAGACAACTGCATATTACATGTTATATTTAAGATTAATCCCTCCTGAGAGCAAAAGTATTTTTCTGCCACCGATTAGAGCGGTATATAACGTTAGGCCTCTTCAGCTTAGAGGCGAACAAATTGCTGCGCAATGTCAACGTATTATTGGATCGGTCAGTATTCACTACTGCTCCACCATACATAAAACAACTTCAGCCTATAAACCCTTGGCAGAAATGTCCAGTGAAAATTTCAAAGCAAACAGGATATCGTTTCACCATAGCCAGACAAATTATATGGCAGCCCACACTCGTACTTTATAGTGAATATTCCTTGCAAATGGTTTGACATAGCCATGTAAAAATGTTACTGTGATAAAGATACGCACTTTTTATGAATAATGATTGATTGATTGACTAATAGATTGATTAATTGATTGATTAATAGATTGATTGATTGATTGATTGATTGATTGATTGATTGATTGATTGATTGATTGATTGATTGATTGATTGATTGATTGATTGATTGATTGATTGATTGATTGATTGATTGATTGATTGATTGATTGATTGATTGATTGATTGATTGATTGATTGATTGATTGATTGATTACTTGATTGATTGATTGACTGATTGATTGATTGATTGATTGATTGATTGATTGATTGATTGATTGATTGATTGATTGATTGATTGATTGATTGATTGATTGATTGATTGATTGATTGATTGATTGATTGATTGATTGATTGATTGATTGATTGATTGATTGATTGATTGATTGATTGATTGATTGATTGATTGATTGATTGATTGAAAAAAACGTATATCAAATGAATATTTATGAGCATCTGTATGACATTATGTAAAAAACATTTTAAAAATTAGTGGTAATTATTTTACTACAGGGGGAGGGGAGAATTGACAATATGCATACTGCAGATTCCGAATTGGCAGCATTTTGATTTAGATAAATACATAAATAAATAGCTTTATTCAGTGAAAAAAAGTACAGTTAAACATAATTATATGATAAATACAGGGTTCCACCATACTTGCCACCAGGGATAAAAACACTAAAAGAAGTCCAGTGACAAAATCTTATTTCCACAGTGGTCCTTGTTGGCAAGATGGCAGCTGCAAGAGTGAGGATGGAAATAATTCCAAGCTAAGTAAATATTAAAGGCATCACATACGCCTATCACATTAAAATAATGATGTCCAATAATAAACATGAATAAGCTTATCATATTAAAAATTAGCAAAAAATAGATTAGTTTTTAAATATGTTTAATTGGCTGTTAATTGTCTATTGTCAATTGATCTGCTTCACAGGTGCATCACATCTTAACACGTCGGCAACTGGTAGAACCTAAGAAAATGTTACCTTCTTCCCAGCTTCGGGACATAAATTTTACCACAAAAATGTGCATATAATTATACCTTCATACGGAAGGTGAAGTTTCCTGAGCAACTCCTAGAAGTCCACCATCACTTTAAGGAAGGCATCCATACCATTCGTCAGTCTGATCGCCATTGTTCTGAGACAACAGGTGGTTTAACCAGAGACTATAATATACCAGCAATTGTGCAAATGTTAACAGCTCAATAAAAATGAATGGGTTTTGGGTCACCTTTGTGCACATGTAGGCTAAACTGGGCCAGGAGAACCTCCTGAGGATGGTGAGATAAATGAGATGACCTTACCCTTCAGACACAGAATTCAAAATTCCAGCCCTGGCAGTCTGAGACCGAGCACGCTAGTTCTCGATGACAGAAGATCCCCACAATATTCAATTTTTTCGAGTGAGCGGGGAAGACACATTTGTTTCTTTGAAACTTGAATGCCAAAGCGGGGTTTGAACCCGCGGTCGACATTCTAAGCCACAGCTACATGCAACAACTTACTAATGTGAAGTACAACACAAGTAAGCAGCACAAGAAAGCCACCCCTGCAAGTGTTTCAAGGGATGTAAAAAAAACACCAAACATGCTACTTTACCTCTATGAAAGAAGTCTATATTCACAATTGAAACCTCTCTAAGGAATGTCGCAACTGGAATTAGAGCACCATCTTATGTTAAGTGTAATTTGTCCTCTATGGAGGGACACTCATTTTCCTCATACATATTCTGGAAGAAGGACCAACCTGTCACCATGGAGACAACGTCAGCCATCAAATCCAGAATGATCATGTACACCAGAGACTGGTGACAGTTGATATGAAGAATGGCGAGTTACAGACTCTCTTTAGCCATGACCTTAATTGTCACTACCCCTAGCTTTGTTTTTAGAAAAGCAATATATACATTTCTACGAGGCACAAAATCCAGTTTGGTAGATTGTCTGAAGAAACAAACTTTACATACATGGGTTTATGTGCAAATTATTCCATTGAAATGAATATGGGTCTGACTGTTCTGTTCATTGCTAAAAAGTTCAAAGTTTAAACATTTAGAATAAAGTGATTAAACTGATTAAAGTAAAAGTATTGGGGAAAAATAAGACGCTTTACTACAAGAAAAATACTTTGTTATCACATAAGCTTATTGTATTATATAAATGAATAGTTTGCTAAGATATCACACATGTCTTTTCATATTTACTACATTGCACGTGCATTACATAGCTTTATCGGTGCTTTAAATAAGTATATTGTTCTCCTTTGTCATCTCATTTAAATATGACCGTATAGTCTGTCTCACCTTTTCGTGTCTTTTATTAATATAATGATGTTCAAAGAGGAAATATCCGAGTTAACGCTTGATATCCAGATGAAAGAAAGCCCAATTCCCCCATTCCAGAAAAAAAGATTCCACTCAATGTATTTCCTTATATTTTTTACATTTTACAGAAGAGTGTATGAGCTTTCACTTGGTTTATCGCTTATTATTACTTTGTCAATTTGTTTTGGGTTGGTCACCATTTTAGCAAAATCATCTGGGCTATTGTGCTTGTTTATCATGTTCATGATTGTATCCATGCTGTGTTTGCCTTTATTTGGGAAATACAGATGGAGACACCCGATTATCATAAGAGTTACTTGTTAAGACTGTATATTTTAAATAAATTTCGTGATTGTTTTTTTCCGAAACATACAGTAAAAAATTATGTGGGATTGGCTGATTGTAAAAATCGAACTTACGCTGTTTACGTAATCATGGTAATGTCGTTCGAACGTTGAGAATATTCCAATTCCGTAAGCAAAATCAACAACCTGTGCTACTGCCTATCAAGACTGTGTATTGTTGCAGAAAGTAAACTATAACCCTGGGCCATTCATTACCTCCTCTGCTGAACATTTACATCAAACTGATAAGAAATATGATATTTTTACAAAGACATAGAGATCTAAGATAATTATATTGTATTTCAAATAATATAACCTTTTCAATCTCATCAGGATGTTTGACATTTCCGTGTCCTTGGAATTAAACAGATTTTCTTTGGAGTGTAAAGGGTGTAACTGCCATTTTACAAAGTGGCAGTTACACCCTTTAAATTTAACGGTGATGATATATGATATTTAATTCCAAACTGGGCGGGGTCGTGGTAGTCACCGGATAGTACAATATTTGGCTCTCGAATGCGTTATGGAATGCAAGGAGAGAACTGGCACGATAGCTTCATAAAAACGCACCCTTTGATCATGCATCAACATCTTCATTTCAACATATTGTGTAACCGGGTAACTGGTTACAGATGCTTTACTCCAGACGTGATGCTCAATATTACAGTGTGTTGACTGGATTTAAACATAAATAAATAAGACAGCGTTGATGCATATATCGAGAAATGATAACATGAGTGTGTTTTACAGTCCTGTTCTAAATAATTAAATGTACAATAAAATAATTATATGCAGGGATATTCATACATACTAATATATATTATGCAGCCATATCTAGGCAGCATCGTCTATAAAACGATGACCTATCAATTTACAATATTACTTACATAGACACAGCCACTCCATAAAATATAACATGTCATAGATAATAGAAAAATATGCTAGAAAAATGTTACTTATATGTAATCATCGTTAAGTGAGGGCTAAAAATGTCCCAGTAAGACATTTTATTAACCCTTTAACCGCCGGTGCCGCATATTAGCATTTATTAGCACATTAAGTACCACATCCTAAATATGTTAAAGATAAAATGTGACATCAACCAGCAAGATTTAAAAAGAGTTGACCGCCTTTTTGTCAAATCCGAATAATTTTCACTAACTTGAAGTTGTGGATCGCGTCAGCGGGACACAACTTCAAGTAGGTGAAAATTCAAATAGAAGAATTTGGCGATCAAAGGGTTGACAAGAATAATTGGTCTTTACTGGAATATTAAAATTAAATAATTATCTTGATATAATTATACCAAAACGATCTAGCCTTTTCGTAAAACGGACGACCTTTAATGAATATTGTTAATTAAAAAGTATTTTCTATGCTGTATATTCTACTTTTGATGTAAATATCGCAGTGATACGCCGCCAGGTACATTACCCTTTCTGGTGGAGATGTACGTCCAATCTGATAAGAAATATGGCATATCACAATATGGCTTTCAAGTTTAGTGATACCTAGCCTTAACCATGTAAACGCTCCTTAGTTATGCAAAACAAAGCTAGTGGTGCACGATATTGATTTGTCCGTTTTAAGTGAGTGAGTCTATACTCATTTCGGGGAGCACATACCAGGGTTATTGCGATAATGGTTGGACGCTGGGCCATCCAGGGGAAATCTGGTATTTTACGTTTCATAAGTACACGAACTTCATTCTTAACCGCTTAATATTTACTGATGATTTCTGAACAAGCGTCAGAATCTGACGTCTATTGATGTTAGTATCTGACGTCTATAGTCGATCATCGCACTGATATATACTAAACTATTTATAATGGCCGTAAACAGGTAACAAAAAAATAGTAATATGTAGCCATTTCAATTGGTCTGCGGTCAAGGGTGTGTTTACACGTGTTTATCTACCTACGAAAGGATCCCAGCAGAAATAGGTAAACGAATCTCTGTGCTTTACCACACCCTTACCAGATTCAATGGTTACGAGGTCTAGAGTTATTGAATGTAAATCAAAATATAGCACGTGAACAGTACGATCTCTTCTGGTTTAAAAACACATGGCATGTGCCAAACATCTCGCACACATGCAATTTCAATTTTGTACAAATTATGTGTTTATTTAAGGTAGAGTGTACGTACACAGATGAGTGCTCTACCCTGACGACTGCCAATAAATTAACCCTGGCAACGCTAAAATATTTATGTACAAACAATGGAGACCAATGGATTTTTTCAATTTGAAATCATCACGAATGTCTTAGTCAGCTTTTTCCGAATAATTTGAATACCTATGTTATGGGTCTACGGCCATTATAAATATTTTAATTCTTCCAGTGCGAGAAACATCTTTATAAAGACGGTCCGCGCACTGAAAATAAACCCTCACGATGCATCAAAGCATCTTATTGCATCTATGAATGTTGAATAATCTCCTACGCCTAAGGGGTTTAGAACAAAAATGTTCATGAAACTGTTTTAATAATAAAAATAACATTTTTACTTGCCACCCTCTTCAAGTCATCTTCATCCACAGTAAGTCGAGGATCACGACAGGAATTCGCTTGTAGTGGATGTAGGTGGCATTGGTGAATTTAGATTTCACAGGGTTGAACTACAGATTCAGGGTTACGGGTCGCACGCAAGCTTATAAATCTCAAGCCACAACAATGTCAAATATCTAGCACCATTGATTTAGTATTATGCTGGTGTCAGCAACATTTTAATCTCTGGCAAGACATAATTATGTGACCCTCTCAACAAAATGAGTGATAAATCGCCAATTTTATGATGTAGAAATCACTCTCTTTTCTGTCACAAACATATTGGCAAGCAAAATACATATAAAAATGACCGTAGACATATAACATAGGTATTCAAACTAAGGCATGTATGATGATTTCAAATTAAAAAAACCTTTTGATCTTCGTGGTTTAAACAAACATATTTCAGTGCTGTTCGCTGGTTAAGAAGGTAAAGAATCTGAAGGTGTTAGCAAAGCCAATTGCTATACACCTACCTTCTATACCTGTTACGTGAATGTGAATCATTATAGTCTTTGTTTGAAGTTACAAAAACAAGTTTGAGAATTGGCATTTAACTGAACATGACCTAATACTGTCAAAGGGTTTATCTCCCACTTCGGAAAGTGGAAGATACACCCTTTCATATCCAAGGGGACGTGGCTAGTAGTGACGTACCAGAAAATAAAATAAGGGGGTGCTCAAATAATGAGGCTTCGTATAAGTGATGCCACCCATACACAAAAATGAAAAAAATACCATGAATTGAGCATTTTCCTTATATCTTTCCTGTAAAATGAAGATATTGGAGAGCCTTGCTGAAATGTATACGACGGAAAAGCATCACTGTAAATTTAAGAGGGGAGTTCTTGAATACCCTCAGCACCCCCCCCCCCCCCCTCCTGAATATGCCACCGGTTAGAAAGCAGGTTTAACCAAATTTGAGCTATACACAGCTGACTGCTCACCAGTTCACCCCACGTGAAACTCTTTGCTTCGCTGGCTCCGTTAAATATGATCGATGTTATTTTGTGCCAGCTCACTAATTTGCCACACTACCATTTGAGGACACTGTCCTTAACATAAAGTGATCTACCCTTCGAGTGCTAATGGATCAAATAAAAACATTAATTCGACTGTTATAATAATTACTCTCAGTACTAGTCATTAATTAGACTGTTATAATCATGATGTACACTGAAAGCTGAACAAAAGATCAACCCTTAAAACACTGAGCTAAGAAATTAAAATTTTCATCCACTTAAAGTTGTGTCTCGCTACCGCGATCCACAACTCCAAGTGACTGAAAAATTTGTGTTATTCGTGAAATTTAGGTCCCAACATATGTCAGTGTTTCAAGATTGGAAGCTTATATAATTTTTAACAACTGGTTATACAGGTGTTAACAAAAACACATAATGTATACAATAATCGACATCCGTGTTCAAAGGGTTGACACAGTAAACTAGGATACGCTATCACAAACATGATAAAGTAGCTTATGCGGCGTCTCCTTCCAGTAAACGCGAGACGTGGATCCATGCTGGTATAATGCTGGCCCATCGTTTGCGATGCAAGGCCAACGGTAAACCATATATTAACTATGGTTAAACCAGCATACATGGATCAACGTCTCACCTGCTTACGGGAAGGTGAGGTCGCATAAGTTACTTTGTCATGTTTATGCTAACGTAATCCAGTAAACACAAAAACATTTGTATACCATTTGTACAATGCTTGTCCAAATCATACGATTTGTTTGTGTCTACTGGGATTTTGAAGACGCTGGCTACACAATGCAAATTATAAATTGAATGTGTCAACACTATGCCAAAATAGGTGTTACTATTTTGCATGTTAAAAGTAATGCGTAAGCAGTTAGTGTATAATTGTTCGTGTTTGTTTGAAAATGGTAGCTCGGTAAAACTATAGATATTGCTAGCGGAAAAGGGACGTTCTGTGCTGATTACCATGATCATGCTTATGAAAATATGTGACCCGACCTGGCAAAATGAGTCGCACATATTTATATATCGGATAATTATATTAACACAGCCCGAATCTACACATGATCACATTTGAATCACCTACAACTCTGTAGCATGGTTGGCTCTGAAAATATGACTCAGCCAAATCCCAGAAAATATGTAATTGCGTCATTTTGAGAAAATTGCCTTCGAGGTTTAAAGAGGCAATTTGTACATTTAAAAAAAACACAAAATTGGGATAAAATTAAAGACTAATTTACATATTCATTTTGACCCAATTTGTTAATAATAAACATATAGTTCTAACATTTTGTAAACTATAAAATTAAATGACAGCTTTTCTTATCGTCAGGATTTTTACACTGTATCAATATTTCCTACTTATTAGCGACTGTTTCCATGATAACATGTAAATAAAAACAAATATCATTGATTGGAGTGTATTTGGGACTAAAATTAAAATAACAGATATTAAATTCCGCATGTACATCAACTTCTATATACCACAAAATTTTAGTATTCGAAAGTAATTACATGAAAATGAGAACTTAAAGGGCCATAGCATCTTTTGTCCAAGTGCGACTTATACGCTTCATTTTGCCAGATCGGGACACATATAAAACAAAATCATGTATATGATAGAAATAATATCAGTGATATTGGAAAAAAACGTGTCACATGTTCATGCGACAGATCGGACTTTCTATAAAAACATATTTCATATTTAGGTGCCAGTATTTTCTTTAACCTCTGGACTACTGATGCCGACTATATCAGACTCTCAATTATTTGATTTGCGTCCGCGTAACCAGCTGTTAAAAGTGTGGCATGCCATAAACCTAAAAACGCGGATACTGGTTGGGAATTGAATTTCACAAATATTCAAACAAATACCAGTAGAAACAAAACATTTATACAATGCTGGACCATCGAATTTGTGAATCGCCATGGCGGGACATAAGGTGACTGGCAATTTAAGTTTAATAGTTTAGAGCTCCATAAGTTTAACCGTGTATCCACCAAGCCGTTTAATTTGATTTTTCACCCATACCACTTGAAGTTGTTTTGAAATCTTGCCGATTGATGTCACTTTTGTGTTAAACATGTTTTTAATGTGCGGGTAAAAAACATAATAATATGCTCGTGACCAGGGGTTAAAGGGTTAAGTTTACTGCCCAAATGGATTACCCTTTCAGTGCAGGGGTCGATTTTAGAAATCTAAAGTCGATCCCCGTACTGAAGGAGTAACATTATTTATAACGGCCATATGCTTATGCATGTACCATAGGTATTCAAATACATTTATGATGACTTCAAATTGAAAACAACTCTTTGTTCCCCATGGTTTATAGAAAAATATTTCAGCGTTGTAAGGGTAAAGATGCTTAAGCAAAAGCTAGATGTTTGTGAATGTTCTATTTGGTCAGAGAAATATCCTTGGTCAGAGCAAGAACTCTATATAGATAAAGTTCTTGATCAGAGCAAGCTCCCTGGTCAGAGAGACCATGAATACAGATATAATCTGCGTACTGACCTGTGGCTGCCCAGCAAACACAAAACATTTGTATAACATGTATACAATGTTGGTCCAACGTCAAAGACGTTGGGCCAACATTGTATAAATGTTACGGAAATATTTTCGGTTTGCTGGCGGTGGTAGGGTTGTTAATTATGTTGCTCCAGCAGTCATGCGTAGCCCTTTACCTGCCCAGTTGCTGAAATATCTGTGATCTTTGCCTTAGCGTGTAATAATTTAAAAGATATATGTCACTTTTCTCGCAGACGAATTGTCAAACTAATATCATCTCGTGGGCTGTTGAACACTTGGAATGTATACTTTTCCCTGACAATAAATATTCACCTTGGAGTTAAAGAGTCCTGTCTTTGACTATAATGAGTGCCAGATAAAGAGATTACTCAATTATACCAAATATAATTTTTAACCGTGGGTAGTTCTAGTGTGAAACGAAAAATTGCACGAGCTTTTAAAGTCTCAAATAAGTGAAACATTATAAGCCCTCACGATGCATTAAAGCATCATTTTACATTCCTGAAAACATACCTAATTCATCCACTACAAGTCGAGAATTGCGACAGCATTTCGCGGCTTGTAGTGAATGAAGATGACAATGATAAATTCAGGCTTGGAAGGGCTAACATGTTTGCCGTTCACGAGAATGCTGTTATTGTAGGTAAACCTTGATATAGCAAGGCTATAATATGTTCATCTTAGGCCTATTTCCCATACTTGTTTACCAGAGTCTCAAAGTAATTGGTGTCAGATAAGGTAGCACTATGCTCAAATTCTTTGAGTATACGCTGCACAAAGAAACCGATTCAATAACGGCGAGGTGTCAAGGTCAGGTCGGCTATATACCTTAGCAAACACAACATTGGGACAATGTCTCGTGTTTACTATCGCTTTAGCTATTAGTGTATTCTGTGAAACGCAGTGACGTCACTCGGTGAAAACAAGGTTATATAAGAACCCACCCCATACTTCATTGTGTTAGCCAGCTCGGTGAAAACAAAGGAGGTCGGCTGACTAAATAATTGATTGTATGGATAATTGTATAACAATTGAATGAAGGCATGCATGAATTAATGTGTTATAATTTTCACTGTGGAATGCTACAGTGAACAGCAATGAGTTAGAGATTGTAACTTAGACAACAGTCAAATGTGATCTCCAACTACACTTTCCATCTTGAAGATCATAATCTTGTACTGTTCTGTCTGGCATCCAGGTAGTAACCATGGTTACGGACCGCTATCAATGTATTTCCCGCGTTCCCGAGATCATGAGGTCACGTGATATACCAGATGTTATATGGTCTCACATAAAGATCACTATAAATAAAGGAATGGATGGATGAATGAGTGAATATTCATAAAGCCAGTTATGTGCGAATACAGAATAAACTGGAACAGGTTTAAAGTAATAATATTAGAAGGACCAAGATTAGAACTAAACATATTCACTGCCGTGCGAAGACAAAAGGCAGTAACTGCTTTCTTTACAAATAAACAGATACTTCCTTTTGCCTTTGCAGAGCGGTATAAATGATTACATGTACGTTTTGTAATTGTTTGGAACGTATTGGGGCCTGATTGAAGAAATTCCCTGTCATAAATTAATCTTAATTACAATTTGCACACATAAGGTTGATGAATTCTCATTATCTTCTATTTGAAAAGGGGATGATTGATCTGTTCTAACACTTTTATGGTCAACGTATCATGTTTGCCGTTGAGATACTTGTACAACACAAGAGTATACACAACCACGACACATTTCTGGCAGAGACACCTGGTGAATAGACTAAAGAGCCATCTGGTGAGTAGTGTAATCAGATAATAATAACTTTATAAAAATATCCCATATACCATGCAAACGACATCATTAAAGTCCAGCATTTCTAATTTTGGACATGCATGTCCGAAATAAGAAATTAGGGATTTTGTCTTTATATATCGCTTAACTGGTAAACGCTGTGTATTCGTTGATTTATACACCTGATTTTTTTATAATACGCTGTATATTTGTCTTGAACTCGCTGGCTCTTCTCATATCCTGACAAAATACATGAACGCACAAGGTCTCACCACACAAATTTATTCGCGCATATCTTTATAAAGTTTAAGAATAAGAAAGTTTGTGTCTTTTTAAAAATAATTGTAGCTCTTTGCAGCATCTCCTGTGGTGATCATTACGGTTATATCATTTTGATACCAACTTTAATCGATTCTGTGATGTTTTGTTGTAGCAAAAGCATTGAAATTTTATAAGATAGAGCGAGCAGAAAGTCATTGCGCTGGCTGTAACAAGGCTCTTCTAAAAACCGATATCAATTTTTTTCTAGATCGCCCGGGGGAGAGTGGGGCAACAGCTTATTCTAGGCTTAAATAGCAGAAAAGCAAGCAGATTCACATACCTTTTTTATTTTGTATTTTGAAAGAGAACAGACGGATGGTTAAAATGATATATAGGGTTATTTACATTTCCCCATTTTAGGAGTGCTTGGGTCATAATACATGTAAGTCTATGGGACGGGTATTATGTGTGGTGATACGTTAACGACGCACTGGTCTAGTTTTTGTCACTCAAGGCGTGCGCTGGGCGTCGTGTATGTGTGAATGGGGTATAAGCTAGATCAATTTATCATCTTTTTGCATTGTATCACATGGGTACTTGTTGAGGGCGCCGGGCAGTCGCAGGCAATGCGAACAACAGGCTGTGACTATGTTAGTTCTGCAACTTAGCCCTTGGGGCTCTGAAGAACGACATTTTTTTTAATCATTTGAGGTGGTGTTTCACAAGATACACGGCTTAAGTGCAGAATTTGTTTTTAATTTGTCGAAATTACGTCCAAGCATTTTATGTTATCTTTAGTTTCGAGGACACCCTCAACCCCCCTCAAACGTATTTAAGTCAAAGTCCGTATTTTGGCGACAGTTATCTCAGTTCTCTCAGTTTCTCTTGCTACAACATGATGACATTGTAAGCTGTGCCACCCAACAAACTACTCAAGACTCACAGCTATTCTGTCGTCAGCTCATCCATGAGGTACACTAGGTAGCTCAACAGCTGAGTCGCACCAATATCTAACTATGGCCGTCCGAGCGCACGACGATACTACCATGCGAGGACACTGTAATTTACAGAGAATGGTGCAAGTGGCTACCCAGTAAACACAAAACATTTTTATGACATTTGTTCAATGCTGGGCCAACGTCAAAGACATTGGGCCGATGTTGTACAAAAATGTTATACAAATGTTTTGTGTTTGTGGGTATAAGACATTGCATGTTTGAAGTTATCAACTAGGACAGATATCGCACGTTCTATTGTACTAGAGTGTATTTTGTAAACGTGATTATCATGAGCGATGTCTTTCTTCGTGGCACACGCCAGCTATAGCCTATGTAATTACACAAAGTAATGTAAATAGAGCAACCATAAACTATTATAAACATGACAAATTGAACCGGTCTCCTATCCGTGAAGAAAAAAACACTTGTTTTTCAAAAAGAACGTGCGTGACGTGTTTAGGGGGGTAAAATAACCTATAATCCCAAATTATGTTATTTGTAAAGAGAAGAATGTTTAGAAATACAGAATTAGGAGTCATTTTTTCAACCTTCACTCGGTGTACAAGTAATATCACGGATGTTAAAGCTGTCCCTTGGGATGAGAATTTTCAATTTTGTCAATTTTAAAAGTTTAATTTATATGAAGCTATAAAACATACTGATCTTAAATAAAATATAAAAATGTAAAGAAAACAATGTTAAGGCACTGAAAAAGACGAAACAATCTTGATTTCCAAGACATATACTGTCATGTAAACAAGTTTGTTACGATCAAGTCCCACTAACGGTAAGTTATAGTTTATGTTTGCCAAACTGTATACAAAAGTGTGAGAAATAATAACTATAATTAGGTCATCTTCAAAATAATTAACGTGCATCAAGACATTACAATATATATATAGTTAGAGAAGCAGTTGTGCGCGCAAACGAATCCACAATTAAAATATTTATGTGTCCAACGACCCCAGATTTACTATAATGACCAGCCTACATGCGAATACCAAACAGTCGTTTAATTATTAGTTCCACGCAGTTGAGCGCCCAAGTGAATGTTAAATGTACCCGCATTGAAAAAAAATGTATGTTTTATTTGTGTTACTCTACACATTAAAACAGGTTACATTTGATTTTGGTAGTTTTAAACATGTTTAAACTCATTTTTTATATGATATATTTATATTTCTCGCTAAATGTGGATAAAAAAATGTGTAGATAGGGCGTTTCTGTGATGACGTCACATAATTCGTCACATTGTATTTTCACAAATGTTCTTTTATGGAAACATTAAATGTACCAGTCCACATTTACACACCATTTTCAATAACAATTATTTGATACACTGACATTTTTTCCCCATGATAACTCAAGAAAAATATTCTCACAATGTAAGGTTGATTTTAGCTTCTCATATATGGGGCAGTATAAAAATTATTATATTCTGTATATGCTAAAATAGGCATGGTTATATATTACAATTTAAACTCACAGTGATCAGGGCGCCAGTGCATACTCACTATGCCGTATTCACCAATCACACAGATATTGGTAAATTGTATGCTGTTCTCAACCCTTTATATTAAATCGTGAGACTTATTGCGATATCTATAAAAAAACATTGTTCATTTCTATTCACTTGACACTATCTCAACATAACCTTACTGCTCCTAGTATTTGATACTTTTGTGTTGTCATTGTGGTGATATTTTAGTGGTAGGATATTGTCAAAAGCTAAGGCAGACAAGAAAGATAGTGGGATAAAATGCGCTCAAAATCACTGTATTTACAGTAAACTACAGCAAAAATGAAATGTTCGGGCGGGTCCACATATTGACAATTAGTGTAGGGTCATATGTCAGTAAATGTGGTTCCGTGGGAATTGCATGGTAATTATTGACACCTATGTTCAATTTGAAGAAAAATTAATACTGAACAAAATAAAATAAGGTGGAATGTTTTGAAGCTCTAAAGGTCATTTCCGGGTTCTTAAAGGTCATGACCCTAAAAACACACGGGGAATTTTTAAAACGTTTGTATTTCAGGGTAATATGGTCGTGTAATATAGCAAATTAAAGGAAATTGGCACAAAATAGTCAAAATTCATAATTAACAACTAACCCACACCAACTTTTTTTAAAGCTTTGATATGACCAAGAAAGAAATGAGATGTTACCAGTAAAAATATAGGGACGAAATATATATAACCCACAGAGATTAATGTTGACCATTACTTAATTGGTCAAGTTTGTCCACTTTTTAAATCAAGATATACAGAAGATAGTTATTGCCCTCATAATTAGAGCAGAGTGCCAAAATTGGCAAAATGAGAACGAATTTACTGAATAATATCCTAAAAATTAACTATTGTTTAAAAGTCGGAATGTACAAACGATGCTTATTTGATTAATTAGAGAGGGTTGTTGGCAATTATACATAAAAAGAGATTTACAGATTTTTCACTCGGACTACACAAAGTATATTTGGTGTCTAAATAATGGAGGAATAAGTAAATTAGCGAGTTTATCAATGATACAGTCAATGAATCAATAAATGTAAGGTCTCCAATACCCATATGCCTACATATATGCCACCAACAAGCAATATCAATATATAGAGAGAAAGTGTAAAATTCTATGTAATCATGGTGATTTAAATCAATCAAGGCGGGCAATGAAAGTAAGATAACAGAGCCCATTCTCAAGAGGGGTGGAAACACCGATTAACTTAACATTTGGAGAGTAAAGGCGTGATAAAAAAAGTCAAATTAAAGACATAGTGATGATTTATATCAATCAACAGGGACATTACATACGAAAACTGTGAAATAAAAATGCAGTTAAATAATAAATCTAAGATCACAATACTTATGCTAACTGATGCTCTTTCACAGATGTAGCAGTGTAGTGATGGTGATTTATACCAATCAACGCAGACACCTGCTAACAAAGCAAATAAGATAAAAAGCCTATCTTAGGGGTAGTTAAACTTGTACGATATTATGCATTGTAGATGGCTAGACACGTGATATTATTTGAAGGAGTGGAAACGCATAATAAAGAAGTAGAATTCAAGTCATAGTGATACGGATTTACATAAATCAACCTGAGTATTCATCGCCACAATCTAGGTGTGACATATTTTTTTCCTCAAAACAACTAAAATAATGGGTCAGTACAACAAGGTTATACATTTCAAAATGTTATCACTATAGTTTAAACAAAATACATTAGAATTCTGCGTAAAATTAAATTGATTGATGCCTAGTTACAGATAGAAAATGCGTTCGATAAATAAATTACATGACTTGATAAGGAAAGTTACATTTAAGCCATAGTGATATTGATTTTTATCAATCAACCCATAAGAAAACAAATGAAAGCAGCGAATAAATAATAAATCTAAACATCACTACTACATATATGCCTATGCTCACTGATGTTCTTTCACATTCATATGAGAATACCAAGGAGCAAAAATATTAACAAAGAGAGAAAACCAAATTCATATCGTGGTGTTGGTGATTTATATTGATCAACACGGGTACACGATGACAAGGAAAGTAAGATAAAATAGCCTGTTTTCAGTGTTATTTAAAATTGTACAGTATGCCTATTATGTGATCCAGAAGGATAGAAACACAGATAAGCGATATCATTTGACTTAGAGAAAAGGCGTGATAAAGATAGTTAAGCTCAACTTATGGTGATCCATAGTCTTAGTGATTTATATCAATCAACCCGAGCATTACAGAAGATAACAAATGAAAGCAGTGGAATAATACATTTTAGGTCACCACTACACATATGCCTAGATGTTGACTGATGTTCTTTCACATTCATACAAAAGCACCAACAACCAATAATTTGAACAGGGAGAGAAAGTGTAATAAATAATGTCAAATTCGTGTCGTAGTGATGGTGATTTTTATCAATCAACGCAGACATGCGCTAACACAGCAAATAAAATAAAAAGGCCGTCTTTAGTGGTAGTTAAACTTGTACGATATTATGCGATGTAGCAGGGTAGAAACGCGATTTTATTTGAAGAAGTGAAAACGCGTAGTAAAGATGTAGAATTCAAGTATAAGTGATACTGATTTATATCAATCCGTCTAAACACTCATTGATTTATATCAATCAACCCGAGCATTTCGGAAGAAAACAAATGATAGCAGCTAAATAAACAACCCAAGGTTACAACACTACACATATGCCTATGTTCACTGATGTCCTTTCACATTCGTATAAAAATATCAAAATCTTAGCAGAGCAAGAAAGTGTGTTAAATAAGTCAAATAAATTTTAGTCGTGGTGATGGTGATTTATATCAATCAACACGGGCACACGCTAGCAAGGAGAGTACGATAAAATAGCCTGTTTTCAGTGCTATTCAGAATTGTACGATATTATGTGATCTAGAAGGAGAGAAACTCAGATATAATTTGACTTAGACAAAAAGCGTGTGATAAAGTCAAATTCAATCTAATATGCCTAATAGGATGGCTGATGCTCTTTTACATTCATATAAAAGCACCAACAAGCAATAATTTGAACAGAGAACGTCAAATTCGAGTCGAAGTAATGGTGATTTGTATCAATCAACGCGGGCATACCCCAACACAGAAAGTAATTTAGAAGAGCCTTTTTCAATGCTTGTTAACCTTGTACGATATTATGTGCTACAGATGGGTCGGCGATATTGTGAGACAGAGAAAAAATGCGCGATAGAGAAAGTTTGATAGATAAGTCTAATTTGAAGACGGGATGGTGATTTATATCAATCAACACTGACACGCAATAACAAGGAGCCTGTCTTCAGTGCTAGTTAAAATTGTACGATATCATATGATCAAGAGGAAAGAAGCACTGATAACCGATATTATTTGACAGAGAGAACAAGTGTGATTAGTAAAGTCACATTCAAGTCATACTGATTTATATCAATCAACCCGAGCATTGAGAAGAAAGCCTGTTTGTCACATGCTATAGTCTAGGTTTAACATATAATTATCTTCTTCTCCAAATAATGATAAAAGGAGAATAATGTGTCAGTACAACCAGGTTATATATCAGAAGTCTTAGGGATACTGATTTATATAAATAAAAAGGTTTAACATATCATTCTCTTCTTCCCCAAACAACGAGAATAAGAAAATAATATGTCAGCCCAGCAAGATTATATATCAGAATGTTGTAACTATAGCTTAACATTTTTTTTTGTAATTCTGAGCAAAATTATTTAATGCCTCAAAAAAAGTTGAAGTCTTAGTGATACTGATTTATATAAATCAACTTGACCATTTATTGAGAAAAGATAATGTTTTCAGTACTACTTAAAATGCTTACGAGATCACGTGACCTAGAAAAAAGGCACTACAGAAGACAATAAATGAAAGCAGTGAAATAATAAATCTAATATCACCACTGCACATGTCCATGCTCACTGATGTTCTTTACCATAAATAGAAAAACACCAACAAGTCATAATATTAACATAGAGAGAAAGTATAATAAAGAAGTCGAATTCTATATAGTGATGGTGATTTATATCAGTCAATGCGGGCATGCATTAACAAGGACAATTTGATGAAAATATAGTTGAAAATATTGTACGCGAGGTTGTGTATCAGAATCAACATAAACACTCATTGAGTAAAGAGCCTGTTTATACTGGTGAAAATATTCACCAGATTATGTGATACAGGTTGTCAAAACATCGATAACATGAACATAATTATGTGTTAAGAAAGTTAAAGTCAATTCTTAGTGACACTGATTTATATAAATATTATTTTAACCGCTTATGTCCAGGTACCCAAACATGTCTAAAGTAGGGGGTAGGCTTACGCAAATGTCTGTCGTTACAGTTCTAGTTTACTAATCTATACATGCAAGATTCCATACAAAAGGTAACTAAATTTACGTTCCACTGATGTATTGCATGATGCAGTGGATTAAACAGTTATCTATATACACATACGTTTAAACATTTTTTTATTACAAATAATCGACAACAAAAAAAACTAGTGAACATGATCAATAGAAACGACTTGATAAAACATAATTATTGGCCATATATATATTTGACCTATGTTTTCTAAGCCCAGATGTGTATATCCTTTACCCTGAGTAATATTTACATTTGTACATTTAATATTTATTTCTAAATGAAAGAATATTGCAGACTTTTTTGAAAATGTGTGTATTTATCCTCAGTTGAAATATGAAACATTGAACTTTGCTCTGCATTTAAGTCTATATTTTTTCTCCCGCTTGCTTTTACATTATTTGTGTGTGCTGAATTCGAATCTGTCGGATACAATTCTATATTTGGTGTCCTTCACCTTTAAATAAGAGAAACAAAAAACTGCAATCAAAACCACATCTTTTCTACATTGTTGTTACGAATTATTGCACGATTTCTGGTTTCTGCATGATTTTGAGTTGATAAATGTATGTCTCATGTTTTTTCGAGCAAAATGACCTTTATTTGACTTTCAAACTCAAAATGGTTACCGCCAACACACAAATAAAAGCGTTCTTTATGCACGTGAACTAGAATATCATAAACAACATTTGTTTAATGAAAGTCTAAAAAATAGACTACGTAAAACGGCAGATTTGGTTGCAAGGCATTCGAAACTGTGTTTAAGTACAGTATATTCTGACATGCTTTGATGTGCTTAGTATTTATAATGACATCATTATTTTAAAAGTAAATATGCAAAATGACGTCCATCTTGGATTTTACGATAAACTACTGGTCAGACGATGAACAATAAACACCAGAAATGCCTGTTTCGGCCCCCAAGTCATGCAAAATCAATAAATTGAGCAGTTCGGTGCCACAAATAAAAAAAAAGAGGTTTGAATTACATTTGATTGCCATTTTGTTTATTGTTTATATGAAGCTAGATTTCGCGGCCATTTTGAATTTTTTTCCTTCAAATTTACTCGTCAGTAACGTCTAGTCCTAATCCACTATATTACGACAAATACGTCATATTATCGTCAACATGTTTAGCAGTATACTTATAGTAACAGTAAATACATGAAAAATGGCGGATGAATTGGATCTAAAGGTCAAGTAAAGGTCTTTCTCAAAGACACAAGAAAAAAATCATCAATTAAAAGTCTTGCAGAAAACATAAATTGTGAGTTTATGTACGACAAACTATAGAAAATATGGAGTTTTCTTAACATTTTGGTGGCCATTTTGTGTTTTGCTAAGTTGAAAGTGAGGGTATTCAAATAAAGAACGTTATCCGACAGATTCGCATTCAGCACACGCAAATTATGTAAAAACAAGTGAATACAAAAGGATACACTAAAATCCCGAGCAAATTTCCATGTTTCAGATCTCAATTCAGGCTAAATAAACTTATCTTCTTGGAAGGCTGCAATATCATTTCATTAATAAATATATATGACATTTATAAATATAAATAACACACATTTTTAAGCATACATATACCTTGTTTCAGAAAACATAGGCCGGATATGGATTTGTCCAATAACTATTATTTATTATATTGTTTTTGATGACCATGTTGACTAATTTGTTTTGCTGTTCTTTCTGATTTTGTTTATAATAAAAAAAACATATTTGAGCGTATGTGGATATATTGCATGTACAGATTGGTTAATCAGAACATCAACGACAGACGCTTACGTAACCCTACCCCCTAATTCCAGGTTTGGGGGTACCCCCATAAAAGCGTTCAAAACATAAAGCTCGTCTCTATTTTTTTACTGGTAACATCTCATTTGATGTATTGGACATATGAAAGCTTAAAAAAAAGTTGGTGTGGGTGAGTAGTGGGGGAGGGGGAGGGGGTGGGTGGTGCATGGTGACCGACTCTGGCCCATAGACTAATAGGTATATTTGAGCACTGTGCAATAGTTGACCTTAATGGCTTTCCAGGGGCTCCAAAATGTTATTTCAATTTTTGTCAAATTTTGTGATATTTCCCAAACATTTTCGGTCATTTTGATGTGTTACACGACTAGTAAGAAATGTGTCTTAAAAAAGAGATCATGACCTCTAAGGGTCGAAAAATGACCTGAAGGTGACCTAAAAAAATGACACCCAATTTTTTTTAATCAGCATGACATTCTGAACGAGAAAAACCTAGGTGATAAGAATTAACATGAAATTCCCATGGCATTACACAAGACCCTACACTAAATGTATCGCATTGTTAAATAATGGCTTTCAACTTAGATCAATTAGGTCATTTTATTTATTATTAACACATGTAAAAGTTATAATATATATTACAGCAGTATAAGCTTATTTATTTATATTAAACTTAGATTGGTTTGATCATCCAGCTCTGATTAGTATGATGCATGATCATTCTATTGGATGTCAGGTTAAACGTATGGGCTAGACTTTTCATGCTAATAATTTGTTTGCAACAAGTATAAATAAAATTATCTATAATCATTATTAGGCACCGAAATACGATTTAGGAGCTACTATAACTCTTGCTAATGAGTGACACTGGTATTGTAGCTTACATGTGGAAAATTGATGTTAGCAACGTGGGTACCTTTAAATATAAACTAGTGTAATATTTCAGTAGTACCATGCACACCTCGAATCAGCTCGTTCGTAAATAACATAAATTTTGTGTTTTTATAAAAGTTTTTAATTTGCAATAAATTATTTGTAAGCTGTAAAAAAACGAGTTTGGGCGAGTGAGTTGAAGATTGCGTGAGTGATCGAGTGATCGAGTGATCAAGTGAGTGAGTGAGTGAGTGAGTGAGTGAGTGAGTGAATGAGTGAGTGAGTGAGTGAGTGAGTGAGTGAGTGAGTGAGTGAGTGAGTGAGTGAGTGAGTGAGTGAGTGAGTGAGTGAGTGAGTGAGTGAGTGAGTGAGTGAGTGAGTGAGTGAGTGAGTGAGTGAGTGAGTGAGTGAGTGAGTGAGTGAGTGAGTGAGTGAGTGAGTGAGTGAGTGAGTGAGTGAGTGAGTGAGTGAGTGAGTGAGTGAGTGAGTGAGTGAGTGAGTGAGTGAGTGAGTGAGTGAGTGAGTGAGTGAGTGAGTGAGTGAGTGAGTGAGTGAGTGAGTGAGTGAGTGAGTGAGTGAGTGAGTGAGTGAGTGAGTGAGTGAGTGAGTGAGTGAGTGAGTGAGTGAGTGAGTGAGTGAGTGAGTGAGTGAGTGAGTGAGTGAGTGAGTGAGTGAGTGAGTGAGTGAGTGAGTGAGTGAGTGAGTGAGTGAGTGAGTGAGTGAGTGAGTGAGTGAGTGAGTGAGTGAGTGAGTGAGTGAGTGAGTGAGTGAGTGAGTGAGTGAGTGAGTGAGTGAGTGAGTGAGTGAGTGAGTGAGTGAGTGAGTGAGTGAGTGAGTGAGTGAGTGAGTGAGTGAGTGAGTGAGTGAGTGAGTGAGTGAGTGAGTGAGGTTGAATGGCGATAGCGACACGAAAGAATCTCTACAAAGATTGTCAAAATGGATAAGTGTACATTGATTATTCTTTCATTATGATGTAAATTAATCCATCTACATTGCATCAATCTTACAAATGTTGCGCTGTGTATTTTGTTTCATAATATTTTGCATAATAAAATCGCGATTCTATATTATAATATTTATATTTTCGTTTATCATGCCTGAATATTGTACCGCTATGATTATGATTGGAATGTACTAGTACTAGTACTGAGTACAATCGTATAATTATCTTCCTGGCCATATGTATTCTTCGTTGTTTAGTACAGCGCGGCACGAAAGGTTAACTTGACCGTGTCATGCTGCTTGGCACCCTTGTGATATTAAACAAGTTCAACTGGGTATGCGACATCTTCAACATGGGCATGGAATTTTCCAACAAAACAACCTCATCAATACTAGAATAGTAGATGAAGAGATTGTATTGTATATTGTAATATTGGGGGTATTGATGAATGGATGGTAAATTGAGATATATCATGCGTTTGGTACACTGAAATAATTAGGGTGATCACTATCTTATTGACAATCACAATAAACCAGGACCAGTCCTAACCCTTAACATGCTAAGCACGACTGGAGTCGTTTTAACACGTTCTATTTAGCCGTTTATTTTTGTAAAATCCATGGAGACTAAAAGGTTTTTCATTTTGAAGTCATCATAAATGTCTTCGTTACCTTTTTCTGATTCATTTGAATACATATGTTATGGTTCTACGGACATTATAAATAGTTTTACTCTTACATTGCGGGGATTGATTTTAGACGTCTACAGACGTCAGATTCTGACAACTAAAGTTGATCCCCGCGCTGTAAAGGTTGAATCGTTTAAATATCACATTTGAATAGTATTTTTAAAAGTTGTTTATGAACATTTAGAAGCTATTTTTGTTATTGTATTGTTCTTTATTTTCAAGGTAAAAAATCTAGAAGCTGCCTTTCCTGAAGCATGAATATGTTTGTGTATTTCAAAGAAATGAATAGTACCAGTTTCATTTGAATTCCCTCAACCGCGGTAGTTAACGTGTATAGTGGGAACGTTTATCTATGTTTCTAGTTTTAAAAATATATAATGATATTCTTTTACATAGCTATACATTAGTGATTTTTTTCCAAGGAATAGCATATTGGTCACCATATAAGTAAAAAAACATCCTTAAAATAATTTATCGTTATTCGAGTTTGTATTGTTTTCAAAAAGACGAATACGCTTTGTGCTGTACAGTAAAAAGTTCCATAGATTTTTCGTCGCCTCAGCATTAACCCTTAAAGCGCTGAAATATTTTATGAAAACTTTGGAGGCCAAAGGGTTTTTCAATTTGAAACCATCATAAATGTCTTCGTTAGCTCTTTCTGATTAATTTGAATACCTATGTTATGGGTCTATGACCATTAGAAATATGTTTATTCTTACGGTGTGGAGATCGACTTTAGACGTCCGAATCTGACGTCTACAGACGTCAGATTCTGACGACTAAAGTCGATCCCGGCGCTGCAAGGGTTAACCCTTACAACGATGACATTATTTTGTATAACCCATGAGACCAAATGTTTTTATTTTCAACTTGAAAACATCATAACTGTCTTATTTTCATTTGAATACCTATGTTACGGATATACGGCCATTATAAATATTTTAATTCTTTCGGTGCGGGACCGTCTTTATACGTCAGAATATGACGTCTGCAGACAGCAGATTCTGACGTATAAAGACGCTCCCCGCTTTGCAAGGGTTAAACAACATTGGGGCAACGTCTTCTACTTGCTGACCGGCCCCGATGGCTGAATCATGTGGACTGTGGCTTATTTGTAACCTGGATGTACCAGGTTCGAATCTCGGTCGGACCGAATATGGTCACTGTAAAGAACCCTTGATGTCATTCGAAATAATAGTAGGGCATAGTCGCGGCTTCGGGTTCCTTTTGCCGTGATTTTGCAATGATTGTGCAGAAAGTGACGTAAAGTAATTATTCACTTGTTTACTTGCTGGGATATTTGCAATCGCGTTGCTTTCCACATTAGCGTGCCAGCGATAATGGGCATCCGTGAAACACAGTACTTGAACGCTGAAGCGTATCAAAGAATTGTATAAATATCACGGGGAATTAATGCATTGACAGATATCTGTGTCTGCCCAGACAGCTGACCATCAACTCCAGGTAAGCCTGACATAATTCCCATAACTAGTCATGACATAGTCTGATCAGTCGTTGTGATTTTACATTATTAGAGGCCTACTGAGTAGGAGCCTACTGAATGCCATCCCAGCAGACACAAGACGCGCTGAATTAACGTTGGTTCAACCTTTGCAGCATCTTTTTGTATACACCATGGAGACCAATGAGTTGTTTCAATTTTAAATCATCATAAAAGTCTTAGTCAGCTCTTTTCGATTCATTTGAATACTTATGTTTTGGGTCTACGGCCATTGTAAATGTTTTAATTCTTTGAGTGCGGGGACCGTCTTTAGACGTCAGAAATCTGACCACAACATTATATCCATTTTTTTATATTTAATCTTTATGGAGTCTTCTCCCATCCATCCACTTTTGTAATAATATCAAGTTATATTTTTGCATGTATTTGAACCCATTAAAACGAGCAAGTGATTCGATTTCTATTATAATTAATGGGCCCAAGTCTGGTATTCTACCCCCTAATTTAAATCACAACTGAATGACGACGATGATCAGCTAATCTCGTCATGTGACATGTGTCAATCGATATACGTAGGTCTGACAATGTGATGGTACCAACAAATACTACAAAGAAATATGTGACATTTGTCAGATAAAAGTTCATATGTATCAAACAAATGAAATTGTGACTTTGCTATGGCCCTATTTATGTTTGTATTCACACCACGATTGGACCATGTCCAAAGTATGTCAGTTAACCCTTTTAACACCAGAGCATCAAAATAACTTGTGACAATTAATATGTGAAAATAGTCTCGCAAAAAAAATCACGATACAGAAATCGTTTGAAAAATTGTCCAATATATCTACGACAACTGTGTAGATGATGCAAAATTAAAACAAAAATAAACAAAGAATTTGAAATTTACAAAAAAAGCAATTTAATGAAATTTTATTTGAAAAAATGACTTTTTTAAACTTTGATTTCCTTTAGTTATACTAAACTTTAGAAAGAGTTATGTAGATCGTATTTATTTTTTTATTGTTCGCAAATATATAAATTTATTTTTTAGAATGATAAACTAAACATTGGGGTATATAAAATAATCAATTTACAGTATTTGTATGCAGTACCGGAATGATGCTCATGATTTTTTTTGTCTATTTGATTATCTTCGCCATATCCTATATTAATATAGTAGTTTTATATTTAAATGAAAGATAAATAAGAATTATAAGCATTTATACCCAGATAGCGAATTATAAAACAAAAATAAACATTTAGAACCATTTGTTCGTAGTAATATGACATAGTATACTTGTGAGCGTTATCACATAGAGATTCACATCCACATACACTGGTACAGTTCAGGCTATTGCGACAGCATGTACATCTTTTATCTTTGCAACCTTTGCACTTACAGCTAAGACACTCCAGAACAGGTTTGGAGGCAGGTGTGTTATTCATCTAGTCTATGGAAATGCTGTTTACTTTTACCCTCCAACCATGTCCATATGGGGTCAAGTAAACTCCTGTGCCATATTGCAGCTTGATAGCTAGAACGCATAATATGTTTATATATAGCATCTTGACATGGGGGCATACGTGATGGATCGGTTATGAGCGATCCAGATAGATAGCATCTCAATTCATTGACATTATGATGTTTTTATGCCCATGTATGGCAAATGTAGCTTCTCTTAGCAGTTCGTTGGACATGTTGAATGTTGTGCTAAGCTGCTGCATTGGTTTTGGAAATGAAAAAATATTGCAGGCTAGTTTGAATGCGATATGGTATTATCACTTATTGAATTTAAGAAGAGCTGTATAAATCGACTTTTTATCCTCAGAACCATGGATAAACACATTTCAAATGGATGACCAATTATTTAGCAGATCTTGAACCCTGATCCATCGTTTCCTGGCCCGCATCTTGTAGGATGTGCAATGCTATGTAAATATTCCACCTCTTTATTCTACTAATATCATCAAGCTGCCGATCAGAGTAAAATTTGCTAATTTATTGACTTTGTTTTTTAAAACCTGTTGTATATTTACGGAACAGGTTTTGATTGGCTTGCGAATATTACAAATTCGCCCAACCAGTAGGCCTGTATTTGTGGGAAATCCCGTATATGTCCGCATGCATTGTTTGTTTTTTTGTTGAAATAGCTTTCATCTAACTTGATAATATGGTTAACTTGAATAAAATTAAGATGCAGAACTAGGACTGCTCTTCATGTACTTATGTTTCAAATGAAATTGCTCAGGGTGTATTGTAGTTATTCTCATCTATACACAATATTGCTAGAAGCTGGGACGGAAATGCATGCCTCATATGTTAGCTCGTTTGTGACGAGCCCCGGAGATCTCCGTGATTTAGGGAGTCCATTCTGATACGAGGCCCGGTGATCTCCGGGTTTGATTGCATGAGATAGCTATGACGTCATAAAATAATCTCGTTTCAGACACAGTGCAGTAGCATAATAATCTCGTGTTCAATGGGTTAATAATTTATATAATCCAAGGTGAAGAAAAAATGGTACTACCATCATTGCTACTTTAATCCAAGACTGTATTTGGAAAATACCTCAAATTCTTGTAATCCATGTGTGCATTGCTTCGTCATTTTGTTTATCTACTTCTCGTATTCAGTTAAAGCCAAGAACAGTACCACAAGTATCAGGTAAATGTGTTTGGTGACAGTTTGTTCAAAACAAATCTTGTTTCACGAGATAATAATATTATGTGTACTTAGTAGGTACTAATTAGGAATGGGTATAGTTTATTGCTGTGCTTTAAAAATAATGTTTGGGGATAGTGAATATACCTAAGACATGCCGATGCTACAACATCATCTTAGACTGGTGGAAATCGGAGCAAAATATTGACCCAGAGTAGGAAGTTTGCCAATTTAGTTTTTTTCACCACTTTTAACCATTTTCGGGTATGGGGAGTCGAATGCGAAGTCGTGTCAAGCCAGTTTTATTCTCTAAAACGTTCTATTTCGCGATTTAAAATATGACGTCAAAATCATCTAATATTAAAAGATTAAATCTCGTCATATCACTTTTAGTCTGGCAGAACTAGCATTAGACCTAATTTTGGGCTGTAACGTTTTCGTATTGTTGACTATTGATGGTGAGGATATGTACTCAGAATTTGCCGGACGACATCTTGTTATTCTTGACCACTTTGCACTATGAGGTAAGTTCAAGGTCAAAGTTCAATCTCAAGGTCAAATATGATTTTTCAACAAATAAGGGTAGAAACAACTGTAATACCTCATTTTTGTGTAATTTCGACTGCAAAATTCATTTATGGTACTATTTTTGTAATTTGCAGTCATCCTTAAAGACAGAAGGGCAATTTCAAGGTCAAAAGGTCAATTTTAAGGTCAAGTAAGCGGAAATATGATTTTTACCAAATAAAGCTAGAAACAAGTGTAATACCTCATTTTCGCGTGATTTTGATTGCAAAATCCATTTCTTGATAAAGTTTGGTGATTTGACGTCATTCTCAAGGTCAGAAGGTCAATTTCAGGGTCAAATATATTTTAACATAATATGTGACCCGCCATGCGATAAGGTACATCCCTGCAGCTTTGTTACAAGTATTTATGATGTCATTTGAAATTAGATTTTAATGATATCATAATTAAATGCAAAATATTAGAATCTCATAGTATACAAAGTCATAGAAATTAAAAACAAAAAAGTTGTTGAAACAGGAAGGATTGCAGATTATACATACATGGACAAAGTCACCAGGGGTCATCAAAGTATGGTACCCTTGACCCCTAGGGTGGTATGAGAACGTGGCATATACACTGTCAGGGGAAAGAGGTTTGGTTCATTTTTTTTTTTAAATAAATTATTGGACCAGCACTTCTAATGAATCGATCGAACCCAACCCAAGTACACATGGTGACATGGGTTGGTGTTGGGTTTGATAGGGAATTATCCAAAGGTCATGGTAAGGGCATCTCAAGGTCACAGCAAGGTCAAATCTGTTCAAAACGTTTGGAAATGGCTTATTTTGTTTGTTTTTCTAACAATATGTTCACTTGAAATGTAAATGATAATTTGAAACAGATCCCAACACGGACCTACACCAAAACACCCCCGAGAGGTTTCAGGGATAACGTTTAGCGTTGGTGGGTTTCTCACATCACCCCCCCCCCCCTCTCAAATCACCCTTGTGTCAACACTGTCTCATATGGCAGAATCTACAAAATAACACACTGATGTTATATGTTGACCAATTGCCAATACATTAATTACATCTGATAACCCAAGTATACATGGTGAAATAGGTTGGGGTTACATTTCACAGGGTTGTTATCCCAAGGTCGTGACAATGTCATCTCGAGGTTACAGCAAGGTCAAATCAGTTCAAAATGGATGAAAAAAGATTATTGGACCAACACTTCCAATAAATCGGTCGGAACACAACCCAAGTACACAAGGTGACACGGGTCGGTGTTGGATTTCATAGAAGAGTTATCCCAAGGTCATGGTAAGATCATATCAAGTCACAGCAAGGTCAAATCAGATCAAAATGGTCGAAAAAAGCTTATTTTTGTTGTTTCTCCTAACGTTATGTTAACTTGAAATGTTATGATGGCTTAACACATACCTAGATCCCATCACGGATCCCCCCGCGAGGTTATTATGGATTAGTCACAATTAATATACAAATTATAGCATAACTTTCCAAATTATGTAAATAAATTAGCATCAGTGTCACTATACGTAGAGTTGTAGGTGGTCAGAATAATTTATACACAATAATAAGCCTAGTTATCTTCACCAACATTTGCACAACATTGCCCATATGATTGTTGTAGATATCGTAGGCGGCCTAAATGCTGCTAACAATCAAAGTAAAGACATTTTGTAGACATAATCATATTTTCCCAACAATAAAAATAAGCCAAGGTATCTTTATTAACATTGGCCCAACATTACCCAATGGAATTGTATATATTGTAGGCGGCCTAAAAGCTGATGACGATCAAACTATAGGTATTTTATGGGCACTATCATATTTTCTGCAGGCATATTAGGCATCATAGGCGTGCTGTATTACGGCCGCCGATAATCAACATATCCATCTAAAAAATATTTTTTCCTATTTTCGCACTCACTCTGTTCCTAACAGCCGTGTCCATTATACACAGGGATGACGAATTGTCATCTTGTGGCCGAACCATATTTGTAACAAATTGTAAACCGTCACAATAACAAACATCATGTTTTCAAATAAAATTTTGGTCACAGCAAAATTACCTTTTTTAAATGTATGTTTCAATTGCAAACTACTTCCCCTACCAACATCTACTGCCAGGAGATGTCAGCTTAAATCCGGGTCCCTCCGGTTCAAATGACAGAATTTAAATTGCAACAATTAAAGCAATGCGCGATCTATCAAACCGAAAAAAACTTCCCCCTTCTCCGAATATGTAACATCGAAAATACTGGACATTGTGTCAGTGACAAAAACATGATTAAAACATGATAAAGCGCAATCTACGATAAATGTAGCTGATATCTCACTACATGACCATTTGTTTGTTTGTTTCATGAACCTTGTGCGGATCAGCGGGCAAGAGGAGGTGTAGGCACACTAGTGTCTGACCTATTAAAACTGATATCCAGTGCAGGTGCAGGTTTTTTTACAGTCTGATATCAAGTCTGAAGACCTATCATCGGACTTCACATCTTACCCCCTGGTCACTGGACCTGTTCATTCGTGTACCATTTTAACTCCCCGAGGAGCATACAGTCCTGCAGCCGTTTCGGCGCATTGAAATTATCGTACACATTGCCATCTCTGTCCTACCAGGTACTCATTTTCACCTGAGTCAAGTGAAGCATTTGAGGGTGAAGTGTCTTGCCCAAGGACACACCATCAAATGTCTCAAGATTGAGAGGGGAGAAACATAATATTTCTCTGAAAATCCTGCAGCAAGCGGGATTCGAAACCGCACGGCAGGCAGCGACATCGGCAGAGCGCCACGCTCTAACCATTGCGCCATGTTCCTCTGCCATCATTTGAAACGTTCGAAGCGATCTCTGCACGTATCGGAAACCATTCGTTCAGTGGTTTCGCTGTCTACCTGTATAGGCTTCAAAACGGTCAATTTTTGATGAATTTCAAGATTTACTAGAAAACTAATTGCACTCCATGACAATTGTGAGATTTCAACTTACATCTAGATAACTCAAATGGACAAGCCAATAAATTAAATTAAATCTTTACATGTTTCGATCCCAAGCAGCATATCAATTTGCCATTGGCTAGATCTTTTGATAGCACCGCTGCCTTTCACGCAAGAGTTTGGGGTTGGGTTCCTGGTCTCGGCGGTTTGAAAGAAACAAAAATGTCTCTTACCCATCCACGTGTAAAACTCAGTATTGTGGGGACCCTCCGTGACCGAGAGGTAGCGTGCTCGGCCTCAGACCGCAAGGGATCGAATCTCGAATTATGTGTCTGGAGGACAGTGTCATCTCACCATCCTAAGGAGGTTCTCCTGGCCCAGTTTAGCCTATATTTGCATTAAGGTGGCCTAAAGCCCGGATCATTTCATTTTCTCTCGCTGAAGTTTCGTCCCAATGAGAAATTCTGTCTTACTAGGATTATGCTTAAGCTTAGACCCTTTCATCCAGGCCGACACAGCCATTACACAATGTTGCAACCTCTCAAGAGATTCCTTAGCGTTGAAAACCGAAAACGAAGCGCTGAGTGGTGTAGTGTATAGGGTAAAAAACACTGGTCCCAGCACAGAGCCCTATAGAACTCCATATGAGAGTGTGACTTTATCTGACATAGTGTCTTTAATTTTTACGGATTGATGCCTGTTTTGCAAATAAGAAGAAAACCTAATTTGAGCCTGCCCAGATATTTCATAACAATCTGAAATTCTATTTGTTAATGTAGCATGTATTTACTGAATATTATGTGATGATATTATGACCAACAAACACGATAAATTGCCTCATTTTTTCTTCCTTTTTTCTTGCTTGGCCTATTTGATTTGGTCGTTCTCACGCGACATAACATTCCACTCCAAATAATGAAATCGTTTGTGTTTAGTAATCAGTTGATCAAATAATTTAATGGATTTTTAATGGTCAAAGTTGGGAATTGCGTTGGCAAGTGTCAGGTCTATCTTCAAATGCGACTTCTACTGAGACTATAAACTAATTTGATTATTCATAGCAAATGCCAGTTTGAGTCAAATCTGGGCCGGATGTTGATAATATTTGTGCATAAACAGTCCTATCTATACCCAAAGCATTTGATTTATATTATTATAAATATTATACATGTTTTACATATTGATGTATTATGAATTTGTGTTATTTGCGTGAACATCACAGTTGAAAAACAATAATTACGTAAGCATGATAATTTCAACATTAACATCGCTGTGAATTTGATTTATTAATGACACAGTCGTCTTTTTCAACTTCAAAACATGGGTGTAGATACCTTGTTTGTGATGATATCATGATTGATTATTGAGATACTGCTAAAATATGTATATTTTGGTAATGGCGGTACTAATTAATGGCGGTACTTCTCCAATTATTCTAGACTTTTGATATGTGTTTCTGTTTTTTTTAGTACATGCCATTAAATAAATGATGTTGCAATTTTGTCTCAGTTACACCTTTTTTGAACATAGGATGACTGTAGGCCCAGCCTACTAATAGTGAAATTAAGTGGTCAAAACTTTAGTTATATATCATGCAACGGTCAGATCTTTAGTTGAGAAGAAATCTTTCATTAAATAGTTTCCCCCGAGAAAGACCATTTTAGGGCTTAAAGATTGCTTATTGAAACACCACACATATCCTCTTAATATTTTGAGCCATACTTTACTCCACGTTGTATTATTGATTAATCCCTGTGGAAGGGATGTCAACATTCCGGGATATCCTCTTTCTAAAGGAACTCCACCATTTATGTTCACTAAGATACCTAGACACGAGTGGTTCTCCACTAATTTGTTTCCATAATGTGTGAGATGTAAAGCATTTATAGCAATATATCTGCATTATCCATATTTTGAGTGGTCCGCACTTTATTACGAAACAGTGTGCATTATAACCCGGGATTTTGACTAGCCTTTAGACGGTCATACATAAGAATTCCGGTCGAATGTAACAAATGTTGTCGACTTGAGCATACATTTAATTTGTCAAGGGACTATATAGGGCCTACTACTTTTGTGAATTATCTTTATTAGTACAATCACCACTATGTTCGTCGAATTCAAATAATTTATATTTTAAAAACTGCACTCAGTTATAAACAAAGACGAAAATATATTTATTTTATTTAATTATTTACTTATTTGACCTTCCAGTTTAAAACATGGACAAAATAGTAAAATATCATTAATATTCATTGAGTAATTTTGTCCTACATGCTATCAACTTCGGTTGATAGGAACAGGCCTTCTGGCCATTGGTTAAAACATAACAGTCACATTGTTAAATTGTAAAATTGTCTATTTTCATTTATCAGGCAGGGGTGACACAGGACTAAGTGTGAGTTGATAAGGGTAAAACATATCCAAACCTTACATTACCCATGTATCTCTTAGGGTGTCTGCGGCATGTATCGATAAAAAAAATAATATCATATTTACTTCTGCAATGGCTCAGAAGAGTTTGAAAATGAGTGTGAATAGTGTAAAAGCAAAGTCACGGCGTTTAAAATTCCCGATTATCGGTATTTATTTTTTAATATGCATAATATTTGTAAAACCGTGCCAGATAGCTAAACTATTACCAGAGAGCCTATGTGCGGTTTCAAGGAGGGATAAAAATGAAAAATGTCAGCTTCATGAAATTAAAAATGGCCGACTTGACATAGACATATCAAGTGAACAGAATTGTAGCAAAAGCATAAAATAATCTATTTGTACCTATTTTGAGCTTCTTTGACCTTATTGTGACCTTGAAATGACTTTAGAGTGACCATGGTAACACCCATATGAAGCCCAACCCAAACTCATGTCAACAAATATACTTGCGTTGGGCTTCATAAAATGTATTTATTCACAGACTTATCAGTGAGTAGCACAGTACATCACCCACTGATCTTTTCGTTGTAATTGCTCTTAATCAACACCAGGGGTCTCTGTCGTCTGTTACATCATCGCCTTCCAACCAGCAGCCAGCAATGGGGTATAACCCTTCCAACTCTTTAATTGCCCTCCTACTTTTTGGGGAGTTTCTTGGTCTTGGTCCGTGTTGTGGTCCAGGTATGCTTCAAGCCACCATAGACATCCCAAGGGCACATACTTGTAGCAAAAGCAAAAAAAACAAGCTATTTTCACTAGTTTTGAGTTGATTCGACCTTGCTGCAGCTGTGACATTGAGATAACCTTACCATGAGGTAGCACCCCTGTGAAATCCAACCCCAACTCATTTTAACATGTGTACTTGGGTTGGACTCCATCAGATGCAATTAATGTAGGCCTATACTGGCCATTGGTCGAAACATAACATCATTGTGTTATTTGGTCCATTTCTGCCATATGAAACAAGGGTGATTTCACGGTGAGTAAAAAACCCTCAAACCCTTACATTATTCCTGTAACCTCTTGGGATGTTTTGACATAGGTTCGTGTTTGGGTCAAGTAATGCTTCGAGCCATCATAGACATCTGAAGTGAACACAATTTTAGCAAAAATATAAAAACAAAGGTATTTTCAACCGCTTTGAGCTGATTTGACCTTGCTGTGACCTTGAGATGACCTTACCATGACCTTGGGGTAGCTCTCTCATGAAGCTCATCACCAGCCCATGTCACCATGTGTACATGGGTTGGGCATGGACGGACTTATTGGAAGTGCTGGCCATTGGTTCAAATATCAATTTCACCCCTTTCCTCACATCAATTAATGATTTTTTCAATAATACACAAAATATACATTATGACGTCATATTTTAATCTTCAAAATAAACGAATTTTGCGGATTTTTTTCGCTTGACACGACTTCGCATTCAATTCGCCTTACCCGAAAACGGTTAAAATGTTGAGAAAACAAAATGGGAAGAGTTCCTACCGTGGGTCCCTTTTTCTGAACGATATCTCAGATTTCCACTAGTCCATCTTCTTCAAAACGCAAATAAGTAGACCAATAATTAGCCAGAGCCACTTCTACTTCTAGAAGTATAATAATAAAGCTACGACAATGCCTAAATCGTGGAATTGTTGAATAAGTTTATTGAACCTTCAGTCATTCATGAGTCAGAGTTGATGACGCTCATGATGTTTGACTTGTTGCCTTTCCTTAAACGAGTAAATGCAGCTGTCTTCCTTGTGTCAAACAATCCTGCTGTGATGCAAGCTTGGTGTTAATTTGTTGCGTTATATAAGAACATTTTTAGAATCATAATGCCTGAAATCATGTACTATCATGTACAAAATATGATAGACACCACCTGAGGAAGTAAACCAAAATAATACATCCTTGCAAATTATTTATGTAGCTTTTGCTGGAGGGAGAGCATCTTCAGGTTTTATGACACATATCAGGCCTTTCAGCCGATGTGCTAACTTTAAATGTTGCTGTTTATTTTACCTTTGTGTAATTTACACCTTCCGGCTTTGTGGTAAAGCTAGCAGCTTCAAATTTAAATAATAATCTTTTTTTTTTAATTATAACATTATGTTTGTATAATAACATATTAAATGAAATGAATCGGGCTTTAGGCCACCTTTGTGCATATATAGGCTAAACTGGGCCAGGAAAAATATATATTTAAAACTGTATAATCGTCTTAAATTCGCTTGTTCTTCTCATATCCTGACAAAATTCATGGAAGCACAACGACGCACTGCTCTAATTTTTGTCACTCAAGGCATATGCTGTGCGTCGTGTATGTGTGACTGTGGTATTACTGCCGCCTTCACTACCAATGATGGCCCGGATGTCGACATGTCCAAGATTCCTTATCAACATCTGCAACATCTCCACTTATTTGGGTCAATACCATCTCTATTCCGACTGGGAAAATTAAGTATTTTCCGTCAAAGCATCTATATATACTTATCCTCCAGTGTATACTAGAATATGGTCATAGTCAGGTCTAAAATTATTTGAAAGGACAGGCGATTAGTACCAATTGAACATGTTGAAAGCTCTATGTAACTAATCAGGTAAAATTGTAATGTGTTTTTTCTCATTATTATGAAAGTGAAAGTTGTTTTAGTGTCATCAAATCTGTTGATCTATGGTCTGTTGGCAAAATGCTGAGTATTTTTATTATTATTATGAAAGTTATTTCAGTGTCATCAAAGCTGTTGATCTATGGTCTGTTGGCAAAATGCCGAGTATTTTTTTCATTATTATGAAAGTGAAAGTTAATTCAGTGTCATCAAATCTGTTGATCTATGGTCTGTTGGCAAAATGTCGAGTATGTTTTTGTGTTTAATTTGAAATGTATAGATGTCGTCATAGGTAAATATGTTGTCTGATAATAAATTTACATTTATTTTCAGGATGCTGAAGTCTCTGTTGTCTGTCGTGTTGGTGGCTGGATGCCTCTATGGCGTATCTGCTGAAGACCAGTGCATGGGGTAAGTTCTGATAACAAATGTATAATATAATTGCCCTAAGGGTGTCACTATTCTATCTCCAGGGGGGGGGGGGAGGTGCTGGAGTATTTGTTGCGGACAAATTATGTATTTCAACCCGGGTCGGAGGCGCGCGGAAGATTGAATGCTGGCCCCCTAACAAACCTATGTCGCACTTCATCGATTCCAATATAAGCCACAAACAAATTAGTGTTATTTATATTAGTCAAGTTAATCTAACATTGCGAAGCACGGTGGGGCGTTCTAACTTGCAAATTCTGACTGTCAACTTTTGACTTCCGAGTTTTTCTATAATACTCGTAGGCCTACAATGGGCAGGTGATGACTTCCGATATGCAGTTTCCACTTCTAATTTGTCCCGAGTTCCCACTTGCAACTTTCAAGTTCCGAACTACCGAGCAAATAATTCCAACTTTTTACTTCTATCTCCCGATTATCGAGTCCCATCTTCCGTCAAATTTCGATTTCCAACCTTCGAGTTCCCCTTTCCGAGTTTCATTTTCCAGTTTATGATATCTAACTTATGAGCTTCAACTGACAAATTCCGTGTTTCATGTCGTATCATGTGAGCTAAGTTCGAAGTCGGAAGTTTTATATCGGGAGTCTTTATTGAAAGCCGGAGTTCGAAAGCTGGAGGTCGGCACTCGGCAGTTGAAAGTCACCACCGGGCCTTTGTGAATGCTTTGATATTATCTGACATTGTTTTCTTTGTTTGTTTTCTAACAGAGAGCAGGATCCCACGGTTTACTCGTTCGGTCACAGCTACAGTGATTTCCCTTATGAATACCTGTAAGTTTTATATTTATTATTTAACCTTTAACCCTTTAACCGCCGGTGCCACATATATTCGGGTTTCATTTTTTATTAGAACATTATGTAGCACCTTTTGAACATGTTAAAGATAAAATGTGACATCAATCAGCAATATTTGAAAACAGTTTACCTTCATTTTGTCAAATCTTTCACTCACTTGAAGTTGTAGATCGCGTCAGCGAGACACAAGTTCAAGTGGGTGAAAATTCAGATTGAATAATTTGGCGGTTAAAGGGTTAAAAGGCTGAAATATTTTTTCTTAAACAACCGTGGAGAACAAAGGCTTTATTTTAATTTGAAATCATCATGAATGTCTTAGTTAGCTCTTTCCAACTTAGTTTAAATACCTATGTTATGGGTCTATGGCGATTATACATTTCTAATTCTTTCAGCGTGGGGACCGTCTTCAGAGGTCAGAATCTGACGTCCATAGACGTCAGAATCTGACGTCAATAGTCGGTCCCCTCACCGGAAGTGTTAACTATTATATTTTAACAGCTACATTTACCATGACTATTTACCTTTCTGTATACTATTATTAAAATTGTCAACACATTTGCTATGGCTTCTAAAAAAAGTGGCGTTTAAAAAGTATATAAGTTGTACAATACAATAATTATTGATGCTTTAGTTGTCACCAAATTTTTTTTTAACGAACAATATAGAGATTATAATAATTTACATTAACATTGATTATTGATGATACAGGACAGACGACGGAGAACCAGCTGGACTCGCCTTTGACCTCGTCAGATCCGTCTGTAAAATAATGAACAAGCAATGTACACAGGCGGTTTACTATGACTACTCAATTGCTTGGGACGGTGATAAATCGTTGGGTGAGTAGATTTTTTTATATCGTACTATTATCAAGTTGGGAGTTCAGCCGTAATATTTGTTGTTTTGGGCTGATTAAAAAAATACCCTAATATTTACATAGTCAGTTGGCCATGAATCAGAAAAGAGCTTATTTAAGGTTTTCGTGTTGACTTTTCTGTGCATACCTGAAACCTTGCTAGATGTATTATCAGATCTCTTATAATAAAACCCCGATCGGTTGTCATAGCTTTACCCTAATATACTTCAAGAAAATATTATTAGATCTAGAGCTACAGAGTTTTTTTTAAAATGGCCGCCAAAAAAATAATGTGAAGGTAATATAGCTTTATCATATCATTACTTGAAGATAATATTTTTTGTATCATGGATCAATGGAGGGGTAGTAAAAAAAACTTTGTATTTAAGCATACCATTCAAACTCTTTAATTTAAAAATATGACAAATATGCGTATACTCCAGCGTTTTTTAGAATAAACAATTTTTTATTTCTATACATCGTCTTCGAAATCACCTACTGAGCCCAAAAAACACTTTAAATTATTAGAATACTCCAATAGTCCATACGAGAACATGTTTTTTACATGTAAAGGCAGAAACCCTTTACTTTCGGACCTTGACCTTAGCAGGCCTGATATAGAACATTTTAATTTCCAATACATCACTCAATTCTATTACTGATATCTCACATTATATAATAACATATGCGGATATTTAAGTGTCACGTATACTGGTATATCCATAATACAGCAATATCATGACATTATAATAGCTTTCATCTAGGATACTAAAATGTCAGATCTGTGGTTAAATTTTACTTACTTTGTAACTTTGTGTGAAACGATTGCAATCGCAACGTTTCGAACTGCCTTCAGCAGATCTTGATCAAGCCACCCTTGCGACACAGTTAAAGTGGCCATTTATTATTGGTGGCTGTACATAGAAGGTGCATTTGTATACAAAATCATATTTTTGGGAATGACCAAGTGGCCTCGCATAAGAGGTTGGCTGCTCCTAAGAGTGGGTGCTCACAGTAGGTTCTACTCACTACTGTATTGCCAATTATATTGCTATATTCATAGCGTACTTTATAAAACCCTATTCTGACATTATACTGATGTTGAATAGAATATATCCACATATAATTATATTACCAGAACTCACACTGTCATATACAGCTAAACAAAATGTCATATATCGACTAGTTAATGTCATATATATACATTATAATAGCATGTTGTCAGGAATCAGTATCATATCTTGATATTATAACTCTATTTTCTGAAAATATAGCATCCTATTGTGACAGTATACTGATAACTTTTAACACCACATACAATGAGACGTAGATGTAATATTTTTACACTACAGTTAGTCCAATATTATAGTATTATTCTTTTTATAGTAACACATCCTGACACTGTAGTGCTTCATCCCATCAATGTATGGCATAATGTGGAATATCCCACCATTTGAGTGTCATACTGGGGTATAAAAAATGAAATGAATCGGGCTTTAGGCCAGCTTTGTGCACATATAGGCTAAACTGGGCCAGGAGAACCTCCTGAGGATGGTGAGATGATTGAGATGACACTGTCCTCCAGACACAGGATTCGAAATTCGAGCCCTGGCGGTCTGAGGCCGAGCACGCTACCTCTCGGTCACGGAGGCTCCCCACAATACTAACTTTCACACGTGGATGGGGAAGAAACAATTTTGTTTCTTTCAAACCGCCGAGACCGGGAACTGAACCCCGGACTCTGGCGTGAAAGGCAGCGGTGCTAACCACTACCCTAGGGCCCCCGCCCTACTGGGGTATAAAAATATATATATAAATAAATATAAATATAAATATAAATATAAATATAAATATAAATATAAATAAATATATATATATATATATAAAAGTATAATGAAATCTTAATGTTTTTATTACTGGGGTATAAAAACATTAAGATTTCATTATACTTTTAAATGTCGGCATACCGACATTTTATTGCCATATATTGTCATTATAATTCCATATTATGGTAGGTCCTACTATAATTATCATATATCGACACTAAAAGTATCATGCCATAGAATGAAATTTCAAGGTTTATGACAAGCTTATACCATCATATAGTGACATTATAATGTCATGTGCTTACACGATAGCGACCTACGGTTTTAGTGGAGGTCTCCTGATCATTGCTATACTATTAATTAAAATAAGTAAATGTTATTATTTGATCAAATGAATGAATTCGAGTCTGAGTCATTGTGATGCCATTTTTTAACATTAAATTGTAACATTAGGGTTCTATAATATAGTTTCTCTACACTATAGTACTGTACCATATGCATATATGCGTATATCTACTGACCTAATGTATCATCCTGATACATTCATGACATATCGTGGCACAGATCTGGTAACTTTACTCATATACTATTTATTAGGCAAGATAAAGCGGACATCTCACAGCAAATATGTTTATATCTTCCATCAGCTAACTTTGTTGATATGAGTAATGTCATCAACCATACTATTTATTCAAGCGTTGAAAATGGCAGATTTGAATTTAAAAAAGAGGAGCAATGTGTGATCAAACTGGACTATACCTTTAGCATCAACTGCTGTAGAAGTCAATTGCTTCCATGGTAAAAAGCAACAGATCTTAGAAACACCCAAAATGGACGACTTACCCGAAACAGTTTATCAGGGTCTGTGATGTGCCCATATTGTTCTTCTTGGTATATCATCTCCAGAAGAATATGATTATCAGCCCAATCGAATTATGCAATCCATCAGTAGCTGATCCAGTGGGAGCGGCGCCCTCCCTTCAGTATCCCCCCCCCCCCCCCAACAAAAAAAACCTACTAGTTTGGGCTTTTATAAGCTCCAGAAAGCACCATTCCAAGCCTTAGATTTTGAAATGTTTCTGGGGGAGCATGACCTCGGCCCCCTGTAAAGAACATAAGAGGATGACTGTGCCAGCTGTGGTGTGCATTAAAAATTATAGTAAACAAATTGGCTTCAATTGCTGAATCACCCACTGCCCATCCCAATGAGATGTCAGTTAATGCCTACTTTATGCCCAGAGCTATATCCACTTATATGTGTCCTGCAAGCAAATGTATTAATTCGCGGTGTAGTTGTGCTAGACGTCAGATGGGTTGTTCCTAATTGCTAGTTGGATAATATGGTTCATTCAAACATAGAAGTTCAATGTTTTACTGAATTGCCAACATTCTTATATGTTATTTCTGTGTATGTTACTGTCAAGAGCACAGTATCGTGTTTCATACTTGAAGTGACAAACTATGAGCCACTATTTTATCATATTTTATTGGTATGTTAAGTACAATCGGCTTTGAAAATGTATTTGTTTTTAAAAGCTGATGCCACTGTATCTATATTTATGATAAGTCTGTATACTTATCTGGTCTCCCTAACTATGTATCTATTTTACATGTATTTTCATAGATATGCATTCTACCAGGTGTTATATACTATCGAGTTTAATAATATTATTTTGACTGCACTCTATATGGTATATCACAACAAAATAGTATCCTGCATATCACCGTAAATACTGGTTCTAAAAATAGGCTGATCCTTGATCAATTGCAAAGATTTTGTTTGTATAGGAAAAGCATTCGGTTTAACCGTTTACCGTTTACTATGTTCTCGTTGTGATCCAATAACTTAACAAATGTGATTTATTTCATTATAAGCTACATTTAAAATGATACTGTGCATATATCTGGTCCATTCTGTGTCATTTTTAAAACGTTTTGTTTAATTGTAGTAAATTAATTTATTGTCACGGATTTTTTTTTTTTTGCGGTTTCGTAATAAATCTTATTTTGCCCCTCAAATACTCATGCACACACCTGCAAGCCGACAACCGGGTGCTAATTGTGCCCTGAGGTCCCCTTGCCATGCTAAAAAGGTTTTAGGTATGCACGCTCAAGTGGTGACGAAACCCTCCTTGGCCACCTCTGGCCAACTGACTAACACTGGCACAACGAGACTGAGCGACACCACAGCAAACCCTCGACGTTGACCCAATGCTGGTTCAATGTTGTGCAAGCATCGCAGACGGTGGGCCAACATTAAACAAACCATAGGGTGAACGTCTCGTGTTTGCTGGGGTGGTTAATTTTCTGGCCAAAATAGTTTTTGCAGACATGATTAGTTTGGAGGTGAAGTATTAAAAAAACAATATCTTAAAAGCAATGTGACAGATGCGCATTTTCCTCCACCATTATCATGGTTATTATGTATGTCGCATATGGAAATCGTTACCAACCATAGAGATATAGGTTTACAATTTTTTTCATCTTCCAGGAATAACATGTTTTAAAATGGGATGTAACTTGAACCTTGACCAGTATCAGATTATTATTTATTTCCACAGCCTTGAACAACAGGTGGTACGATGTGCTGCCCAACTGGTTTCAGACTACTCGTAGAGTAGCTGCTTACGGCTTCGTCGGGGAGTTCTCTAAGCAAGACAATTCTTATATGTACGTGAGGAAAGGCAGCAGTCTGGACTCTGTGGATGAAGTCAGGAAGAATGCTAACAGTTTTGGTAGGTCGCATTCTCCATTCGGTATTATTTAATTTAATGTGTTTTCGTGTTGAATAACGTTCCGTTTTGCGAACAACAATTAGTTATTAATGGGCTTCAAGCATGCAGCTGTTTCGTTTTGCTTCACTGGACTATAATATTTACATTTCGGCGGATCCCACTTCTGTAGGCGTTGATCCTGAGGCGCATACTTGGGCGCCCATAATGACGCAGCGAATCCTGACAACATACCTACCTTAATTAACCAACATTAAATATGAGACGTTAAGCCATATGCAATTTAATATTAACCGCCGGTGCCGCATATATTCGGGTTTTCATTTTTTATTAGCACATTAAGTACCACATGTTAAATATGTTAAAGATAAAATGTGACATCAACCAGCAATATTTGAAAAGAGTTAACCTCCATTTTGTCATTTATCTGAATAATTTTCACTCACTTGAAGACACAACTTCAAGTGGGTGAAAATTAAAATTGAATAATTTGGCGGTTAAAGGGTTGAAACAACAAACAAGGGATACTGCCTTCCTGTTAACTTTGACCTCGCGTTGATTTAATGTGTAAGTTAACTTTGCAGTCCGTGACGTTGGGACAACATAATGCCAACAGATGTAATTATAATCGTATGCAGTGCTGGCTGAGCGCCGTAATTTTATTTATATCACATCAGATCTTTTTTGTTATAGGATTCAGACTTGGTTTTTACACTGATCCTGCTTGCTTGGCCCGCAATCTTGGTATCTCAATGGACGACTTAACCATCAAGTATTATGACACCACAGAAGACTTGGTGGAAGCCTTGGATGACAGGAAGGCAAGTTGGAGTGACCCTTGTCGTAGCGACATCTTTCCTCCTAAATAGTAGAGCCTCTTTGCCACGTTTTATTTTGATGATTTAATTCAAATAATGAAATTGTATATAATTCTGAATCTAAAGGTCTCATACAACCATTTGAAGAAAACACAAAATCGGTTCCCAATGCTATAACAATTATTTATTTCAATTTAAACTAGAACAGGATGTTCTATGAATTATATGTCGCTACATGCAAGGTGGGCGATAATACAGACAACTGTAATACTCACGTGGTAAAATGGCTTTCGCGTAGTTGTGAAAGCTACGCTGAAAATGTCAGCTTGATCGGTTTAGCGAGCGTTACAGTTCCAAGCAAATCATATAATGGCTCGCTCCCAGAGTTGCAACTAAACCAATCGTCACGATAACCATCCCAGTAAATACAAAAAAATGTATACCATGTATACAACGTCGGCCGAACGTCTTCGACGTTGGTTCAACATTGTATAAATGTTATAAAAATGTTTTGTGTTTACTGGGATACTAACTTCCACTTTGTAATGCTGATTATAACGTTAACTTCCTTCACATTAACAGGTGGATGTTATATTTGGAGGTACAGCTTTGGGAATTGACAGATATGATGACGTGAGTCGTGTGGGAGATGAGCCTTACCATTGTGCTAAGGCTGGAGCCTCCATGATGACCCGCAAAGACATGGTGGGAAAGTTTGCCTGGTTTGACGAAGGCATGGAGAAGCTGCATGCAAATGGGGACTACGCCTGGTTGTGTAATATCAACAGCAACGGTAAGTGCAACCCAGTGAACACAAAACATTTGTATAACATTTGTACAATGTTGGTCCAACGTCGAAGACGTTGGGCCGATGTTGTACCAAATGGTATACAAATGTTTCGTGTTTGCTATGTGGATATTTTAGTAAGCTTTTGGCTGGTCAGTGAATGATTGTACTGTATATAATTATATTATTGTTAATTAGCTTAATTGAAACAAAAGAACACGATACGCTATTGCAATGCCGGTATAATATTGAACCAGCGTATTTCTATATTGCTGCTTCTGTCATTTCGGGAAAATTAAATAGTAGGGCAAACAATATATAAAATATTCGTTAAACTTTTTGAGACTTAATAATGAACATTATTATTACTGACTTCACTTTCAAAAATGATACTTTTCTCCAATAATGATCCAAGCCATTGAGTTTATTTTGGAACATCTTGACTTGGATTAGTTTACCTCTGAGACATAGCCTACGGCAAATGGCAGTTGAAATATTATGAAACACCCCTTACACGGATCAGTATATAACATGTCAATAGTTATTATTACTGGAGAAAGATGGCACTAGGCAGTTTTAATACTAGTTTGCAACGTTCATTTATTTAGAATTCACAAAAGTTTATTTACAATATAAAATAAAAAAACTTTATTAGTAATAAACACTACTGCATAACTCTCCATATGTTTCCAACTATCGAGGCAACAAAGTTAAGTTGAGGAAATATATATATATTTGCCAATTGATTCTAACTTTAATGCTTTCTATAGTAAAATGAGAGAGTTTGTTTTGTGTGTTATATCAATCTGGTCAATATTTGTGTTTTCAGAGGTCGATCCCAACTGCCTGTGATGAGACAATAAGGCGACATTCATAAACACCACCTGCTCTAATAAATACGAGCCTAACAGGATAAAAAGATTATATTAATCTCTACAACGCTGAAAAATGTTTGTATAAAACATGGAGACAAAAGTGTTGTTGGCTCTTTAGACGTCTTTAGATGTCGCTTTTGTCATTTTATTATTTGTATGCTTCACTCCTCGTAGACTCTACTTTTAAATTATATCAATGAGAAATTGTAGATGGTTACTAATAAATTCTTAATTTTAGGATTCTTAACATGCTTTCGCGCCTTAGATACTATTTTTATTGTCATGTTTAAATACTAATAAACTGAAGTTTTCAACAAGTTTTTATCTTTTGTCATTATAATTTCCAACAGAGGGAGAGGCATTTTGAATATTCATTCACTATTTATTCCCACCTGGATGGGGCGAGCGCCCGGGTGTAGTGGTTAATGCTGCCTGCCTAAAAAGGCAGAGATCGCTCTTTCGTCGCCCGCGTGGCCAAGATCGTATGCGGCCCTTTACAGACAGGGCTTGAATGTTATTTAGAATCCTGTGTCTGAAGGGCGGTGTCATCATTCTGATTGATCCCAGAATCATCAGGAGGTTAGCCTGTATGTGCACAAGCATAGCATAAAACCCCATTCATTCCCAGGCTCTTAACGTCGGAATGATATCCGTATGTCCGTCTGTCTGTCCGTTCGCGTTCGCTTGTAAGATCGATTACTGTTCGACGTACAAACTTGCCGGACGAGTTCTAACATGGCACGGATCAGATGTTTTACAATTTACCATAAATAAGTAAGTTTGGCGTGGAGACTATTAGTCTATGGGATGAATGACATAAAAACGAAATTTCGATTAATGTTACACATATTTAGGCGTTTTGGTACCAAAACAATGCTAACCTTCTTTGCGACAAATCTAGACACGGGTTTTATCTTTGTTAAAATTGTCCAAAAAGGGTAAACCGGGGCAAAATTATCGGCATTACCGAACATTTTTTTTTTATTATAATTATATCGGGAAATATTACAGATATATACATATAAATGAGGTGTAAATGACCAGGGTTTGATGGTCAAGTAGCATTTATAGCTAGTTATAGATTGATCAGATGACTTGCAGCTATCTGAGATTGTTTCTGGTTGTCAAACATTTCAAAAGTTGATCTGATCACATTATAACGTGTTCCATGTAATTTGGTGATAGGTGCACGTAGCAGATCTACTAATTAAATACAGGGTAGTATGTACGATAACAATATTATATTAGATAACACACATACTATTTTAGACAACACCTAATTTGGTACGTATTGTTTCCCGGTGGATTACTGGTTTTAATGGTTGCTCCCTGAAGTGTGGGCTCGCACATTCGATTGCTTCGAATATGTTACGGAACACGAAGAAACACGTCTGTGTGGCTTCTTAGTGAAACACACCACTACATTATTTTCTTTGTCCGACCACTACATTCTAAGCCGGGAATGGAGAGTCATTGTTGACCAAGTACAGACCAATTATCACGGTAGGCCTGATGGTACTATAATCAGCTGGGTGTGGCCGAGCTGTTGATTATGAGGGATTCTCATTATGGTCAGGTGTGTTTTAAGTCAGTTAAAACCCTCGGAGCTCTACATTCTTAGCTGTGAAAAAGGCCGAGGCCGAATGCCGCGGGGTTTTCCACAGCTAAGAATGTAGAGCTCCGAGGGTTTTATCCTATACGTAACACGTGTTTGTCATTTTCAAATGATGACGTGTTATTACCGTCCCAGGGTTTTAGGCCACCTTTGGGCACATATAGGCTAAACTGGGCCTGGAGAACCTCCTGAGGATAGTGAAATGAATGAGATGACACTGTCATCCAGACACATGATTCTATATTCGAGCCCTGACGGTCTGAGGCCAAGCATGTTACCTCTCGGTCATGGAGGCTCCCCACAATATTGAATCTTTACGAGTGAGCGGGGAAGAAACATTTTTTTATTTGAAAGGTGAGGGCAGAGTGGGGTTCAAACCCGCGATCCCCGACTTTCCAAGCAAACAGCTGTAACACATTCCTAAAATAAAAGAAAGGTGGGCAGAACACACACCATGCCCCTAAACAATTGCAGATGTGGTTTGTGGCAACTGGCTCACTTCAATTTATATTCAACATCTGCGTATTTTTCTGAATTCTTTAAATTCGACAAGTATACAGATACAAATATCATGTGTTGACAAAAATAAATAACTGTGAAATAATACACAGTAGACACAAAACATGTCTATAATATTTGTACAATGTTGGATAGTAACGTCATTGTGAATTTTAACAGACATGAACTGATCATAAACTAAGTAGTTTATTTTATATACATGATAAATTATTGTACTTGTTTTTAAATTAGACACTTTCAAGCTAAAAAATGTTATGTGATGGACGAATAATCATTTCGCCCGTTATATACACACACACCTAGATATACAACGGGTTTAGATACATATGGACATACATATTATATCCTGACATTAATTTTAGACTTGCTATATTTTGCGAATGGGATGTATTCGATATCGATATTGCATACATACCGTCAAATTAGAAACATGTTTAAAAGAAAGATTTGTTTTAATATGATTAAAAAAGTGTTTATCGCCATATTAATTATTTCCAAATTAAATACATAGCAATGCGTGAAGGAAACCGCTACTTCAGTTTGTCATGGTGTCTCTATATCCATAATAACTATAAGGTTTATTATCATGATCATTCAAAGGGAAATAGTAGAATCCACCAAAATAATGACGTTGATAAATTATTGTACTTGGCCCAACATTAACATTTCTCGGGTTGTGTTCCCAGCGAACGCCAGACATTGACCCATTTCTGGGTTAATGTTAGGCCAGTGTCGCCGACGGTGGATCAAAAATTCACTAGACATTTAAAATAGGTTTGTTTGATATAACGTGTTCGTAGGGGGTTTTCTCAATTTGAAATCATCATAAATATCTTAGTCAGCTCTATGTGCTTCATTTGAATACCTATGTTATGGATCTACAGCCAACACACATAGTTTTATTCTTCCAGTGCGGGGATCCACTTTAAACGGCAGAATCTGAGTCTAATGTTTATCCACGCGCTCTGAGGGTCAAACAAAAGCTCAGATGCGGACTTGGTGATCTATGTTGTATCCTATTAAAGATACTTATTAAATTTGGATTTCATTTCTCCTGTTGTGTTTGCTGTCGATATAAGAATATGCATAAGAATACACTATGAGCTGGGAACAGAAAAAGTACACAATGTATAAGCGATGAAAACGAGAATACAAATCCATGTTTAACCGCCGAGAAAAGCCCGAAATCATTTCATCCAGTGGCGATATACAGACTAACTAATTTGAATTTATTCAGAATATTTGACGAATATAAAATTAATACAAGGATGCTGGAGTAAGTTGCACAATAACCCTGACAGTGCTGGGATCGACTTTAGACGTCATAATCTGACGTCTAAAGACGATCTCCGCTTTTTAAGCGTTAACTATTTGTCATTACACAGCGTTTCCAGAACCCAGTTGAGCAGTGAGAAAACACAAACTTGTCGAAAATATATCTTTATTCACAATTCAACTTGACAGTTTTTTCGTAAAAAAGTAAGGTTATGCAGGTTTAAAATTCACTACATCAATACATGATCTTTAATAATTACTGACCACGTCCACAAAAGAGATAATTTATTCATAATTGTTTAGTATTGTTTTGAAATGAACGAGTATAGCATATATTACAAATAGTAAATGATCACACGACGTAACTTTATCTGATTATTTGTTTTTCTTTTTTATGCGTATTTTTCTGACAGGGTCAGGAAAACAGGACACCATTTTGCTAGCGGGTTTATTGTCGAATCAGAATGTCCCTCTTATTCTCTCCTCACAGGCATTTGGGGTCAACCACTGCAATCACAAATCAGATCAGAAACATTAATAAATGTCTATAATCATGACAATAGAAAAACATAAAAATAATCATCAAGTCTACTATGAGCTGTGGGTATTTAGATAAATAATTATACGAATTTATCATGTTTAGATTATACACAAGAGAAATGACAAAATCAGACTCATTTTTCAAAATAAAATTGCTGGAATATAATTGTTTTATTTTTAAAATTTTATATTTAGACACTAATTCGAAAGGGACGCATTTATCTCACCCGCTCATATAAAATTTGATCAGAACGTAAGAATACAACATTTTTCAAAGTTTGGACTGTTATCATGGTAATGTAAAATAGCGCAATTATGGCGGCCATTTGACAAAATAAACCCGGGCCACTTATTGGCAGACAATATTCCATACAATATGCAACGTGACAAAAATCACTTCAATTTATGTAAATGTATGAATTCCTCAGCATGTAATGATTGTGTAGGCCCATATTTTAAATATCATCCAAAAAATAATATTCAAATCAGAACAAATAGAGAGGCAGCCAAAACACCCTTACAACACTGGACTATTTACGTATAAACCAAGGAGACCAAAGGTTCTATTCGATTAGAAATAATCATAAATGCCATAGCTAGTTCGTTCCACTTTATTCGAATAGCTATATTAGGGGTTTTGGGCCATTATAAATTGTTAATTCTTTCAGTACGGGCATCGATTTTTGACGTTTGAATTTGACGTCTAATAGACGTCTAAAATCGGTCCCCGAACTGAAAGGGTAATTCAACTCAATGCCACCAAAACTTACCGTTACTGTTGATATTACACAGCCAATCGTAGTCCCCGTTGTCGCGCAACTTCGCCAAACCTTCGTCAAACCAGCCAAACTTGTGTACCATGTCTTTACGAGCCATCATAGAACCTCCAGCCTTGGCACAGTAGTAAGGCCCATCATCTATGCGGATCACGTCGTCATAGTTGCTGATTCCGATATTTTCGCCGCCAAATATAACATCCACCTGGTTATCATGGTTATGGTGAAAAGTCAATGACATCATGATTAACTCTTTAACTGCCTGGCCCGATTATATTAGTTTTCTTATTATGGTGTATTGGCACAATAAATAACAGCTTTTAAACACGCTAAAGATAAAAAAGTGACAATCAACAAGATGTAAAAATCGTTGACATCCATTTTATCAAATCTAATTAACTGTCGCCCACTTAAAGTTGTGGATAAATGGATAAAGCGGTGATAACCACAATTATTCCTCTGAAACTCTAATAGCCCAAGTGGGAATCAAAGTGTACTGGAATGGCCCCACATTCCCTTATTGATCAACCAAACACAAAGTGTTGTTATCACAATCTAGCACAACAGGGCCCTGAGCTGCTGACCACTCACACCCTGACAGGTGTGAAGATATGGCAGTCCACAGCGTATTGATAATAATCATATTTATCGCTATCGTGGTCTGCACAATACAAGCATAATAAGTTTGTTATTTTCTGTCTGACTGGCAGAATATGGAAAACATTAACCCTAAAAGCACCGACAAACTTGTACATATATGAATCAAGTCTTTTTTTCCATTTGAAATCATCATAATAGGTCTTTGTCAGCTTTTTTCGCTTCATTTGATAGTCAATGCTATTGGTCTACGGGCATAATAAATATTTTACTCGTTCAGTGCAGGGATCGACATTAGAGGTCATAATCTAACGTCAACAGACGTCAAATCCTGACGTCGAAAGTCGATCTCCGCACTTACATTGCAGAGTCAACGCTATATTTTCGTGGTTGATTATATATTGGGTTCTTGGTTAAAGTTTAAAAATTAAAACTTATAGTTCTACATGTGCAAACAAAGCTCCCATCGTTCCCCTAATTAGCCAGGACACCTCGCATGGTTAGATTCATTAAATCGTTCTTACCAATTTCTGATCACATTGAGGTGAGAATTACATAAGCAATTCTTATCTCATGGTGAAAATAAGAAAAGAAGCATTGTATGCACTCTGTGGTCAACAGTTACACCTCCATAATTACTCAGGTTGTTTTAAGACATTAACTTGCCTCTTTGTCGCCGAGGCCTTCCACCAAATCTTCCGTAGTAGCATAAAAATTCGTGGTTTTGTCGTCCATCGAGATACCAATGTTTCTGGCTAAGCAGGCAGGATCTGTGTAGTAGCCAAGTCTGAATCCTACAAAACAGATTATTTATGATAATCATTCAAGTAAATAATTTCCCAGGGGCTAGCTGTCACACTGTGCTCTCAGAGCCAGATGGCGACCTTGTTCGCTAGTAATTGAACTGTGTGGGTAGCCGTGTGCCCTTTATCAGTTTATTAGAACAGTTCTACAGTCTAGATAAAAAAAATGAAGAAGGGAATCATTATTCAGCATTTTTTTATTTAGTTAACTCTTTCTCGTACAGTCGCACATACACGAAAATTTATTAAAAGGAATATAAAATATAGCACGCTTTCCGTGACAGAAGACGTTGTTTTGCCAACGTGATAGGACATAATAAACCAGCGTATCTTCTCTTTGTTGGTCAATGAATACATCAACTTAGTAAAATGTTACCTACCAAAAGACTTAGCGCTCTTCCTGATTTCATCCACAGAGTGCAGACTGCTATCTTTCCTCACCCACATATAAACATCATCCTGCTTAGCGAACTCCCCGAAGAAGCCATAAGCTGCTGATCTACGTGTAGTTTCAAACAAATTGGGCAACACGTCGACCCACCTGTCGTTCAAGGCTGTGAAAATAAAATGATTTAGCCAGCTTGACAAGATATAAGAACGCGATGTGTTTTTAATTATTTATAAATAAATGTATCGCCTCGCAAATACAATGCAAATACAAAACAGATCGGCATAATTTCTGAATAATAATAACTTGGAATAAAACAAGTAGGTACGCTAAAATACCAGTAGTTTTATATCGATTACATTCTTTTTTTTATTAACCTGTTTAATACCACCTTTTAACCAAGTTAAAAATAAAATGTGACATCAATCAGCCAGATTTCACAATATATCACATCCATATTGTCAAATCTGGAAAATTTTCACTCATTTGAAGTTGTGGATCGCGTCAGCGAGACACAACTTCAAGTGGTTGTATATATTCAAATTAGATAACTGGCGGGTAAAGGCTTAAAATATCTCACTCACCTATAGATTTACCATCTGCGTCCCAAGAGTGTGCGTAGCTATAGTACACATAATGTGTACATTTCTTGTTCATTATTCTGCAGACAGATCGCACGATGTCAAATGCAAATCCAGCTGGTTCCCCGTCATCAGTCCTATAATAATAATGTGACAATATATTAACTAATTAGTATTGCGTTATCTATCAATACAAATGCGATTATATAAGCATGACAAAGAGGGGACCGGAAGGGATAAGGTTTTGTGTATTTTATATTTGTGAAAAAAAAAATATTATTACAAATTCAACTGTTCACTCGAATAGGATAGCTTTGTTTGTCTATGCGGCATACTATGTGATCATATATTGCAAAATGAGTCATAAGTCGCACATTTAAATATTGGAGATATTAACAGATCTTTACAATGGTATATCACATAACTCAGTAGCATTCGGTTAGGTTTGAAAATGTGACTCCGCAAACTAAGAGAAATATACGTATAAAATTGAGTAATTTTTGAGAAATTAGCCTTAGAAGTTCAAAAAGGTGATTTGGACACTTTTTGAAAATAGAGGATCAAAGTTAAAAAAATAAAATATATATTCATTTCGATTCCATTTTTTAAATAATAAACGTAAAGGTCTAACGTTTTATCAGCTTTAAAAGTATATGCCAGAGATGTGTACACTGTATCAATATTTCCTACTTATTAGCGACTGTTTCCATTGTAACACCTAAATAGAAATAAATAGCACTGATTGGAGTTTAATTACTAAAATTATAATGACAGACATACTTAAAATATTTTTGTTCATCAACTTCTATGCCACACAATTTAAGGATTCGAAAAGTAAGCATATGAAAATAAAAACTTATGTCAAAATCGAATATACGTCAAACCAATGCCATTTTACTTTCCAACATGTCTAATGAAAACGTCATTATAATACAAAACTTACCCCAAAACGACGTAACATAGTATTTAAGTCCATCTCATAAAAATAAGGGTTTATCATTTCAATGCGGTGTTTATCTGCATAATCACAAAATAATAATAACGGGAATTGATAAAATATACAGGTGCAGAATTAAAAAAAACGCATACTCTAATATGTAAATCTTCTTGGTCTGTTTTGAATGGCGATGTCTTTCTTCTATCTGCTATCTCAGTTAAATAGTAAAAACGGGTACTCACAGGTATTCATATGGGAAATCACTAAAGCTGTGTCCGAACACATAGACCGTGTCATCCTGTTCTCTGATGCACAAGCAAAAATACCAATTATAATATTATAATATTTTCAACTCGTATTATCATTATTATTATTCATATATAAATGTAATGCATTTGCTTCATCATATGTATGATTCTCATCACACAAATCTGGCTAGCTATGAAAACATCGCTTTTATTATTACACTGACTGTTGTCAGGTTATGGATGTATGTGTATCTGTGCACATAATATAACGTATAAATTACAACTAATGTTATGGTATTATTGCAATTATGTAAAGCGTCGGGTAGACATAGCAATATTATTTGATCTTCACCCCAGATTTTACCCCACAGTTATTACAATATGAACAGTTAAACGACTAGTGCAAACAACTAATTTATTCAAACGATACAGTGATTAGTTTTTTTTTCTGTGGTTTAAATAATACTAAATGTTGAATGATTTTAATATACTGTTATTTCCAACATTTCTGAATGCTTCAAATACGTACGTTTTTCTGTGATAAATCGTTGCATGGTAAATATGTAATACAGGACATATAGTTCTGTATCCATGCCAAGATGTATTGACTTATTGGCCCATATATCATTCTGTTATGAGGTAGACCCGATTTATGTATGGATGTATTTACTTTTGACCCTGAATACAGCCCTTCGCAGAATACAGTCCTGAGTATACTGTTTGTAGCACACATTGTTATGTGTATTATGTCTCGTTAGCAAAATGTATCACATGAACATTTGTGTATATAATGACCTCACAGCTGCTGGCTTACCAAATTGTTCATGCGCAACAATGTTTGTGCGTATTCCTCCGTGCAAAGCCAGTAACTACGTACTTTTCAAGGTGGTGGTTACTGGCTTTCAGCATTATGAAGCAGTATTGTTTAGTACTTACCCCATGCACTGGTCTTCAGCAGATACACCATAGAGGCATCCAGCCACCAACACGACAGACAACAGAGACTTCAGCATCCTAAAAATAAATAAGCTTTATATTACACACTGTACAATAATCTTTATCCTACATTTATATTCTTATGTAACTTAAAACACGTCTTGCATTCACCCGGCTTCGCAGCAACCGCAAAAGTTTAATCCTATGTCAGTTGGAAAAGTAAAGCTGGTTGATCGTCTGCTATACATGTACGCTTGCTTAACGCTAACCAACATTTGGTCAGCGTCGATCGTATTTGTTGGGAGAAATGTTTGCAGACCGTAAGGCAAGTGATTTAATGGCGCGAAGGTCAAAGAAGAATCTGTGGCAAAATTATATTATATAAGTTGCAATCTACACCATAACCAATGTATTTGAAGTTTTCATCATGTGTACATACTTAATTAGTTTATATATGTATACATCTCGTCAACACGATAAAGGAACGTCTGGACGTTCCTAAATCTAACTCAATAAAATAAATTAGTTTTGCATAGACCAGTTTACATGACCTGATGAATAATATGTATTCACAACAATGCTTGATATCAAAGTAATATAACACAAATGGTATAATCAATATAAATAAGTAAACCCGTTATGGGTATATATATATTTTTTTCTTTTAAAACTAAAATTTCTTAGACAAGTAATATTATATAAATGTCGGTTACTTCCTCCGTGGAACTTATTTCTGACTAGAGCATAGCATGTATATTTCGCTGATTTAACTAAGCATGCTAAATAAAATTATGCTAAAAATAAAGTTTTTAAAAAACTAAAATATGATTGATATGTAAATATATTTTTGTTTTAATAACAGAAAAAAATATACTTGTAACAGCGTACAACTCGGTATGTCATTCAATATAATATCATACAGAGCTACTTCAAATTTGATTTTTAAAACGGCATAAACTGATGATAATTATGTGGTCATTTTTGTTGTGTAAAATAATATGTTAGCATACTCACCTGATATTACACACTAGCTTTCTGTGTGGATTCTCATCAATAGCTGGGCTTCTAAAACTCTCATCTGATATTTAACCACTTTGTGCCCACGTTGTCCTATGTATGCCTCATGCTAGTCCAGCGTCTCCGACGCTGGACCCACATTAGGCATACAGAGGATCTGCTCTTGTGTGTCGAGGTGCTAGTTTGTACGCCTGAACAATTTTTAAAATCGTTTTCCGTTGACGCTGGCACGCCAGCCGCAAAATCCGCACGGTTGCTGATTTAAATCCAGCAATGTTTTTGATATATTTTAGGTGGAATTGTGTATGCAACACCATGTGTCACTTGTCTAACTGATTAGGCTATTTAAATATATAAACCCAAGAATATGGAGGAAGCATTTTATCAACAAATCTGGTTTTAGCATGTTTAACTATTCAACCGCCGGTCGCGATTAATATTCGTTTCTTACATCGTTTATTAACACATAAAATACCAGCTTTTGAACATGGTCAACTTAAAACCTGACATCAATCAGCAAGACTTCTACATCGTTGGCCTTCCCTTTGTAAAATCTGAATAATTTTCACTCACTTGAAGTTGTGGATCGCGTCAGCGAGACACAAACTTCAAGTGGGTGAAAATTACAATTTAATTATTTGGCGGTCAAAGGGTTAAGGATTATGGGTGCTCAGCTATGATAACATATATCATAGTTAAAACCAGTTCATGATGCCAACAGCTAAGGTGCCAGCAGCTAAGGTGAACCGCTCAACTGAGACTATACATCGCATGCTAAGCATGTTGAACGTTGTAAATCTGCCCCTAATAAATTGTACAGACCGGTTTATCCTGTAGCAAACGTGGTTACAAAAATACAATTCATGTCGTCAGCTCGGCTATCCACAATGGTGAAACTATTGACTGTTATTGTAGGCTTGTTTAGAGACGCTGGTGAATATCACACTGCTGAAATTGTTGCATTATTCCAGATCATTGCCAGGCTTTGGCATGTTTTGTGTTAGATTTATTGAATATGCTATGTTGTTGTAATGCTGGCCCGGCGTCGCAGACGATGGGCTAACTTTACAACAACGTTGGCCAACGTGTCGTGTGCGCTAGGCTTGGCTGGTAATTCCTACATAATGTGCACCACGCTCTTCCTTGGATAAATTATTATCTTTATCTATTATTTGTCGGCCGCCTGAACCAATGACTTATACATACATAAAGTAAAACATTGCTAAATACTTTGAAACAGACTCTGATGAAACAGATGCCACGTATCGAGTATAACTATTATAACTGATCTTACTAATATGATTAAATCAATGTCATTCGATAGCTCGAAACAACAAGTGAAATTGTGTAGTCATAGCAGTCACACCATATCCTAAAAAACACAGTACGCAATTATCAGTATTGTAGGGAGCTTCCGTGACCGAGAGGTAGTGTGCTCTGCCTCAGACCGCCAGGGCTCGGATTTCGAATCCTGTGTCTGGAGGACAGTGTCATCTCAATCATCTCACCATTCTCAGGAGGTTCTCCTGGCCCAGTTTATCCTATATGTGCACAAAGGTGGCCTAAAACCCGATTCATTTCATTTTCATTTCATTTTTGCAATCCTCAGTGATCCTGTGATGATTCAATACCGGGCCTGCGTCGCAGACGATATTCCAACACTACATTAGCAGACGATAAATGACGTTACGTTACTGGGATCGGACGAGTTTGTGAAGCGCAGTGGTAGGACAATGGTAATACACTCTTTGCACGATTTTGCGCATAAGCAGGAGTCTCAACTAAATAGTTCAGCTTTGGTCACTGTGTGACGTGTTGTTATCAAAAAGGGTGTAACAGGAGTCCCAACTAAATAAGTTCAGCTTTTGGTCACTGTGTGGCGTGTTGTTATTAAAAAGGGTGTTTTATACCGGTATTTCTCTAACTAACAAACGAGTTGCTATCAATTTGGTCGCTAAGTATTGAAAATAACCATACTCATAATATTTTGTCTTTTCTTCCACCAGCAAAAAAAATGTTTTCATGAATTCCGCCGTTACGTGATCACATTTTTTGCTTTTTTTGTTTTGTTTTTTCTCCCAAATAGTTCATGGCTTCTAACCATTTTGTTATTTTGTCGTGTCTATTTTTCTGAGTTGCCATTTGTGCGCAGTCTGGCTATAAATATTTATACTCAATCCCGTTTATGTATTTAATATAGCCATGCAGAATTACTGTTACGTGATCACGCCAAATGGACATGGTTTCTATGAGGCTTTATGCGTTTTAATATTTATGCTCTCATTGTGTTTCTGTTAATGTTCTATGTGTTTTTTTTTGGAAAAGAACGCTTGTGTGCTATGTTGGAGGTTTGTATAATCAATGTGACACCATGCATCTTTAAATTGTAACGAAAACAAAATTGAATCACGTCGTTACGTGATCACCGTTACGTGATCACATAAAGACCAAAGAAATAAAATTAAAAAACACTTGCAATGGAGACATGAATATCAGCGTTACGTTATCATTTTATCATTTTTTGTTAAACCAAAGTCACTATATCTAGTCAAAGGGTGAATATACCTGAATAGAACATTTTGTGGTAATTAAAATCCCCTATCAAATCGTTTTTTGTGATCATTCCCATAGGGAGGTTTCCTTTTGCCGTCAAAATGAATTATTAGCCTAACCACTCGATGTATTTTAATAATTTCTATGTTACTCGTTTCTCTAAGCCTTTGGTTTATATGACAATGGTTCTCGATATCAGAGAGATCATTTTTATTGTGTAGGAGATAATTAATTGAAAACAAAAACGTCACGTGATCACAGTTACGTGATCACATCCTACTTGAATGTTAATCATCTTAAAAACGTTAAGTAATCGGATATGTTTTTCATAGGATATATAATATAGATATATCAATAAATAACCCAATAAATGAACATTATTTGTATTCTACATGATAAGAAGTAATAATTACATGTTGTTTATAGTACAGGAGTATTCGTTACGTGATCACTGGCTTTTTTATTTCATCTCACATATTTCAAAAAAAGTGCAAATATTTTGGTCTATGTGGATTTTTATTTTTTATTTTTTATTTTATTTAGTGTATTAGGACGCCTTCAACGCTGGATACTAGCTTTTCTTCAAAAGATTTCCAATTAGGTGTGTAGCTTAGTATATTAAAAATGCGTGATCACGTAACATGATTTTTACACTATCAAAATGTGATCACGTAACGTAATTCTAGCGGATATAAGGCACAGTACGTCCAAAAGTAATATATGTGTTATTGTGAATTGACCAATGGAAGGAGAAAAACAATTATTATTTATTTTCAATGTAAATCAATAACATTATAAGCCTTTTTCAACAATTTCGTTACGTGATCACACCGGGTGATTTGACATTTATAAGTTTTGAGCATTGCCACAATGTTTTGTCATAAGACATGTAGAACAGATAAAAAAGTTAGAATAACTAATACAATGTGATTATATGTATATATACTGTAACAAAATATATTTTTGCTGACAATGGTCGTTTAACTTTTTGCTAGAGGAGAAGACAAAATACCTCTGCTAGAAGCACGTGTTATAACCGTTCTATCGCCAAAAAATGGTGTGTCATGTCGTATATATACGTTGAATATTTTTATGTTAAATGAATCCCACATTATTATTTTGTGTAGAACTATTTACTTTGATATGTTATCCATGCAACATAGTAGTAAACAAGAGCTATATATATTTAAAAAAATACATTTTTGATTTCCACGTGGAGTTCAATTTTTATGAGGTGGCGTGCTCAAATCATCTTGACTCAAAATTTGCATCCGCTTTCTGGGGGTTCAGTGAGAGGGCAGGGTCATCTGATTTACATTAATGCGACCTTGAGGATAATAAATTTCAGTGTTGTTAGAATATTCTGACAATACTGTTGAATTATTATTGTCCCATCGACATGTAATTATTCTTTACATGGGGCATAAAGCAAGTGTAAATGTTAACCTTAAGTTATTAGAATTATCTTTCCCCCCACTAGAAGTTGTGTCTCGCTACCGCGAACCACAAGTTGTGGGTGAAAATAATTTGATTAGAAACATATTCCAATGTAGCCAATTTATTGCTCATTTCTCCTGTATTTTTTTTTGTTTGAAAGACAAATACAGAGGCTGTAGACGGATATAAAAGTGATCAGTGCCGACTTATTAAAATAAAGCATATAATTATTTCCGAAAAAGACATAACTGGATTGTTTGAATCATTCTCGCACTCATGATGTTGGCTCTCACTACGAAACGTATGGTGAGATCAGCTGACCTCGCACTCTCTCCTATATGCTTCACTGTTCGTAGGGTACAGCGATATTTCATTTTTTTTATTTAATAAAATATATTTATACAGAGTGTATACATATTAGCAAAGAGGCTATTTTTAAAATATGTGCCCTGTTGTACATTCAATAATACAATACATTTTCAAAATATGTGTAAAAGATATATACAGATTAAAATATCCACAATCTAATCATAGCTACACTTAGAATCAATTTGATTAACATTTTCATAGGAAGCTTTTTAAAACTAGGCTACATGTTATTATGTGAGATAACACTTTAAATTAAATTTAATGTTAAAAGTTGCATTACCCTGATAGTAGTGTAAATACCAATTTCCCTCACCAACAATCAGAGATAAAGAACATATTTTTGTAAGCGGTAAAATATCACTCTGAAAAGCATAGAAAATTAAGTAGCATTAGGACATTTTGACATTTACACAGGATATTAATACATATGTAAGCACAATAGTCAGGGGGCTTAACCCATATTTACCCCTGAATTGTTAAAATCGTTCCACAAGCATCAAATTTGGACCACATGTAGCCAAGGTCATATACTTTCGATTTTTCGCGGGAGCCAAGCTGGGCTCCCGCCGTGGGAGCCATATCGAACAAATCCAAGATGGCCGCCATTCATAACAGGCCCATGTCATAACTTGCAAACTAATACCAATAGAAACACATGTAATAGCACTTTTCTATAATTTTCGACCATGTAGAATCTATTTAACACGTTTTAAAATTTATTTGGAAATTATTTGACTTGTTAATATATATAGAAATGGTATTTTAGCTGAAATTAGACCTACATATTTTAGACCTACCTTAGTGATTTAAAGACTGTAATAATTCAAAAAATCGTAAGAAAAAGCTTAATATTTACATTTAAAAAACAATATCGTACTTTGGAGAGGATAATATATTGTAAAATTCAAGATGGCCGCGGGACAGATAAATCACTTATAAGTTGCAAACGCGAAGAAGTAGAATCAAGGAAGATAACACTTGTTATGCATAATAATAATAATAATAATAATAATAATAATAATAATGATAATAATAATAATAATAATAATAATAATAATAATAATAATAATAATAATAATAATAATAATAATAATAATAATAATAATAATAATAATAATAATAATAATAATAATAATAATAATAATAATAATAATAATAATAATAATAATAATAATAATAATAATAATAATAATAATAATAATAATAATAATAATAATAATAATAATAATAATAATAATAATAATAATAATAGTAGAAATAATAATAGAAATAATAATAATATTAATATTAATAATAATAATAATAATAATAATAATAATAATAATAATAATAATAATAATAATAATAATAATAATAATAATAATAATAATAATAATAATAATAATAATAATAATAATAATAATAATAATAATAATAATAATAATAATAATAATAATAATAATAATAATAATAATAATAATAATAATAATAATAATAATAATAATAATAATAATAATAATAATAATAATAATAATAATAATAATAATAATAATAATAATAATAATAAGTATAATAAGTATAATAATAATAAACTTCTATAGCTCTCAAATCATTGGTGATTCGAGCTCAGAGGCGCAACAAACATATTATTATTATTACTTATAATTCCAAAACCATGTGCGTTTGTCGTGTGGTCAACCGAACCACCGAGGATTTAAGTCGGAAAAGCCAGACCAAAAAATATGTTCAAATTCTTGCGGAAACTAATTTGTGTTATCAAAGAGAGAATTTCTAAAGGAAGTTCATTTGAAAGTTTAGATACAGCAACATAAAATGCCCTGCAGCCTACCATGGTTCTGATTAGCGGAACATGCAGCTGATCTAGATCACTAGAGCGAAGTGTCCGTACCTTTCGCGATGGCTGAAGCATGTTTCGAATATATACTGGTTGTCCACTGGTCAGAGCCTGTTAGGTTAATAAGGAACACAATTGAAATTTGATTCCGTAAGGAATAGGTAACCAGTGCAAAGATTTAAGAAGAGGAGCTATGTGAAAAAAAAGAGGAGACTTTGTCACAACCAGCTCCAAACAGTTCTGTGATGATGAAGCTTTTTATAAGACCATGTAGGTAAATGAAATTAAAAAAATGAATCGGGTTTTAGGCCACTTTTGTGCACATATAGGCTGAACTGGGCCAGGAGAACCTCCTGAGGATGGTGAGATGATTGAGATGACACTGTCCTCCAGACACATGATTCGAAATTCGAGCCCTGGCGGTCTGAGGCCGAGCACGCTACCTCTCGGTCACGGAGGCTCCCCACAATACTAACTTTCACACGTGGATGGGGAAGAAACAATTTTTGTTTATTTCAAACCGCCGAGACCGGGAGCCGAACCCCGGACTCTGGCGTGAAAGGCAGCGGTGCTAACCACTACCCTAGGGTAGGTAGTACAACTTTTTGACAAAATGTAATTATATAATAACAAACTCAACCACTAATGTTTCTAACCTGGACATAACACAGTAAAAATTAAATTGTCTGCAATTTTTTTTTCAAAATGGCACTCGTGTAAATCCACCATTCAGAATACTAACCAGTTTATATACAAATCGAAGATGGAACTTCTAAATAATTATAACTACAAGCATTCATCCATTTACAATTATGTTTCACTACCACACTGCAAAATTTCCAGCGAGTGAAAAAAGTTTAAAACTTTGTCATCCGAATGAGGATATTCGCTAATACAGATACAAGTAGCACGTAAAGTTAATATTAAACGAAATATGTCAAATTACCCTAAAATTTATATTTTATGTATTACACAATAAATATTTATTACACTAGCAATATTAACACTCTACAGACTTGAAAATAAGAACTGGCTAATCTTTCACAGAGGGTCGGTTGCATGGCTTACATATTAACCACGTATTGCTGCTCTAGATAATCGAAGTTAGAATATTATATGAACATGGCACTATTGTGTAGCAGTCAATTCAACATTAAATCATATAAGCCGCCAAGTGTTTTAGTATTGATACCATTGTAGCAATATAATGGCACATAAACTTATTTAGGCTTTCATAATCACTTGAAATTTACCTAGCATAACTCAACTTCTACTGTCTAATCACTGTTAATTATGCATCCAACCTCGCACTTGCACAGCAATGTGCATCTGACACCTGCTCTACAACATTTACAATTCCCCCTACATGTTTTTGTACAACCACAGTGTAAGATGATGGCACATGCCTTGTCCAAAACGACAAACATATTGTACTATCGTCATCCCATACCAAAGTCAGGTAGTATCTGTTTGCTGATGGTTACTTGCTTTCGGATAAAACTATCTTGCAATACAGATCTCTTAACGTGCTCGAAGATCGCAGCTAGTGTTGGTGAGATATTCTATAATGTGACTGCCACTGAAAAATAAATTATTTCTGGCATCATTAACAGATGAAGAGGCACATGTCTTGCTGTACCTCAACACAACAAATCGTTCAATGCGGTCATGCACACTTTCCAGAGTCACACATTCCGAATTGTTAGAAAGGGCAATCCATGTCTCTGTCAGGAGTATTTTCCCATGCATTCCAGCCACTCTTCTTGCCACAGCGCATAATGTGGGAAATGTGCTGTATAACAACCTGTTTAGAGTGAAACAATGGTGACGCTAATGACTTTGATAGGCCTAGCTGTTGGTGTAGAACAAGGGCGCCTGTAGGAATTTGGTCTATGGTACGCAGATATGAGGCCGATGAAGGGGAGGGGGGGTCAAGGGGTGGCCACAATTTTACGGTAAAAAATCAAACCAAACAATGGATAAATGCTATGTACAATTTATTTATGATTTATATCACTTTATTTATAATTCTGTAATTGGTATATTTTTATTAATGATTGATATTATTCTTTGTATATATATTTTAGATAGTTGTTGCAATAAATTATTGTCTTGAAATCATCTTGGGATTATTGTTTTGAGATTCGCTCAGAGAGAGTGTGAAAGGTATAGAGGTATGAGCTTGAGCCCCTTGTAGTACTGACATTATTTCACAAGTTTACACCCTTTGCCCCCCGTGGATATTTTTTAATAGATTAAATGGTTTGACTATCCATTGGATGAGAAAATTAATAATAAACACGCAAAAAAAATAATAACTAAAACACTAAAAATAGTGAATAAAGTGAATGAACATATGACAAAGTAAAAATGAATGAATGGGGTTTTAGGCCACATGTGTGCTTATGTAGGTTGAACTAGGCCAGGAGAACCTCCTAAGAAATGACATGACATGTCCTCCAGACATAGGATTAAAAATTCGTACTCTGTCAATCTGAGGCCGAGCACACTACCTCTCAGTCGCGGAGGCTCCCCACAATATTGAATCGTGATAAAGTGAATAAACATGATAGAGTGAATACAGTCAATAAAGTGAATAATTAAAGTCAATAAAGTGATTAGATAAAAAAAAAGAAAAAATATATTAATTTCACCGCAATAATTAAGAGGGATAGATATATTTTATATGAGCATAACAGCGATGCAACTAAACTTGAAGTTTGCAACAATAAAATAAAATAGAAATGTAAGTGCCTAGGCTAAATATGTTCAAGCGTGTTCAACGAAGCAGACAATGTATTAACTTATATTAATTGTATCGACGTTTTGTGTGTGGCATATATATGAATTGCTCCAACAAAGAGGTGTGATTATGACTGAGTGGTACCCTAGCACCCTAAGTGTGATGAGTGTGATTAAGGCGTCGTACCCTCGCGTCATGGCTCTGAGGATGGTGAACAAGGGGTGGGGATCATGTCTAGCGTGCCAACGATAAGCCACTGGTTACTCTTGCGCCATGTCTGTGATCTTTACACCTAGGGCCTAATTAGCAGTCAATGCAGCCGTCAACCAATGTTTTCTTTGCAATCATGAAAGGGCAGGAATATAGGCCTATAATGGTTTCTAAAAAGACATGCTTTGATAATTCATTTTGCGTACCTTGCGTATGCCTGTGGGCGCACCTGTGGAATATGCACAGTAATGTCTCTATAGTTTTTGCCACTACCAAACCCAATCCATAATTCTGCAAGCATCACGTTTTCAAACAAACTCAGAGCTAGAACAACAATGTCACCGTCTACTGCTCGTAAAAAACGTTTTCGTGACCCTGATATGCTGCATGGGCCAGGTGCAGAAATATATTTGAACGTGTGTCAGCCTCTAAATTTGCATTCAAACATCCTAACATTACATCTTTTTCAACATATTTATATCAATTATTATTAATATTTACATTAATCAGGTCAATGACAAATTTCCAAAACTCTTTAATGGTCTCACAATTACATAAAACATGCATTAAATCTTCAAAATCACATTCACATAACTTACATAGCCCATCAGATTTATTCATTTTTAACAATCTTTTTTCAATCATCACACAATTATTTATACATTTCCTATGAAATTCCATTGTTTTCTGAGACAAAAGGATGAAGGGTTCTTTACTATATACAATATCCCATTCTATATGACAATTATAATAGGTTTCCCCAAATTCTTCGTTTCTATATTTTGATATTAAGCCTACAATTAGATTAACTACATCCTTTTGTTTACATACATTCAATTCCACCCACGTTTCATTTGTATCCTTGATAAATAAACTATTTTCTAAATTAAGTTGTACGTCTTCAAATCTACGTAAATGTTGATCATCATTCTGTGTGACAGGCTGGAAGTAATTTGAAATTGTGTTTACACTGACCTTTGGAAATTTGTCATGTGGTAAATCTTTCCACATCTGAAAACATGATTTATAAAAATGTGGAATACAGTGCTCACTAATGGGCATGTTACATGTTATTATCCCTGCTTTGTTATTATTATTTAAATTCAGAAAAAATCGTGGGAGGAGCTTCCAATTTTCGTCCCCAGGTGTTAACACTTTTGCTAAAAAATTCACTCGTTGGGCACATAATATGTTTTTAACATTCGGCACTCCTATGCCTCCGGTAATTTTCTGTCTCCTACACACATCTCTCTGTACCTTATCTCTCTCTTAACATCCCATATAAAATCCCATATCGCCTGTTCTGCATTAGTAATCACACATTCAGGTAACTGCAATACATTAAAAGAGTATAGTAATGTACAAAAACCAACAGATTTTACTATATAAGATTTTCCATATATTGTTGAAAAACGTTTTTCCACAAAGCTAGAATATTTTGAAGTTTGTCATTTTTTTTATCCCAAAAAATAGTATATTTAATTTGTATGTCATGATTTACCCCAAGAGCTGCGATCTTTCCTTCAGACCACTTTATTTTGTCACATTAATGTTCAAGGCCTTTTAAGATACCAAGTAAGATGCCGTATGATTTATTAAAATTAACGACTGCACCTGATGCACGCTCGTACGTGTGTAAATGTTGAAACCATATCTCAACTGATTTTAAAGTCACTTATATAACATTGCGTAGCATCTGCAAAAAGTGCTATTTTGATTTTCCCAATTTTTATTCTATTTTTATCGCAAATTGTAATCCCTTTAATATTTTCGTCTTCTCTCACTTTGCTTGATAGAGGTTCACATTGTAAAATATATAAATATGGGCCGAGCGGAGAGCCCTGTTTTACTCCCCGTTCAATATTTTTTGTTTCACTGAAAAACCCATTAGTAAAAATAGTACTTTTAGCACTTGTATAAAGTATATTTATCCAGTTTTAAATTTTTTTACCAAACCCGTACTTTGTTAGTATCATTTGAACCCATTCATGACTGACTCGATCAAAGGACTTTGATTGGTCGATAAATAAAACTGCTCCCGGTTTTTCATAATTTTCACAGTAAAAAGTAATATCATGCGCAAATCTCACATTCTCACTGATCTGCCTACCTTTAAGATACGCTTTCTGATCCGAATGTATTATGTTTTCCATTATAGGTTTAATTCTATTCGCAAATATTTTTTCAATAATTATATAATCAGTATTTAATAGTGTTATAGGTCAGCAGTTTGTTATATCATTCCGATCGCCGTTTTATACAACAAAGTTTTCATTCCCATACTTTGGGAATTGCACATTGGACCTACCTTATTAATTTCATTTATTACATTTACAAATTCTTCTTTTATTAATGACCAGTATACTTGATAAAACTCATTTGTTATTCCATCATAACCAGGACTACATTCCCGCTTTAAAGATTTGACATATTCTACTTCCTGTAAAGACACATCAGCTTCACATAATTCACATTCCTTTTCGGTTATTTCGACAGTTATATCATCAAGAAGATTTTTGCATGCGTCGAAATCGATGGGAAGTTTTTTATATAGGTCCGCATAAAATTCAGTTTGTACTTTCAAAATATTTTCTATCCGACTTATTATGTCTCTTTTATTTTTCCTAATAGTTCCCCATAGTCTTTCTCTCGCCCTTTTTTCTCCAGACTATGAAAGAATTTCGATGACTTCTCCCCTTCTTCAAACCATTTTATACCTGCTCTAATTCTAGCACCTTCTGTCAAATTAGTATTTATATTGTCTGATTTACCTTTTAGAGTTTCTAATTTTGCTATATAAAAAATTATGGACTTATTTTTTCCTGTTCATTTTGTAGTTGTTTTTCAATATTGCACTGATCAGATTTTAACTCCCCGTTTAATCATTTTGAACACCATATTTCTATTTCACTATTCGGTGTATACAAATGTACAATATTTAATCTGTTTGTACCTTCAATTTCTACAGATATTTTTCTTTCATCACCAGAATTGCTAACATTCAAAACATTATAATCACATTTTGGATTAAATAATACAGATACACCTTTACTATTTGTACTATTAACGGACCAGAAAGATTTCCCACCCCATTCATTATACCATTTTATTTTATTTTTATCTGTTCCAAGATGTGTTTCTTGCAAAAGATAAATGTCACAATTTTGTTTTTTTCAACCAATAGAAAACTTTTTGTCTTGTCATTAATACCTCTTACATTTAAGCTTAAAATGTTTAGTATAGTGTTCATGTTGCTTATTAGAATACAATACAGATCTACATGATCTATGCACACAGTTCAATTAGATAAACTATCCATTTAGTTACCACTGTTATTTCTACCCTTTTTTGTGATTTTCCCGCTGACGATGGAGTCTTATTATCACTTCTCTGTCGTTTTCGGCTGAGAGACGAGATAAAGGTCAAAAAAGCCTTTCCCAGAACAATTGACCCCTCTTTACTGAGATGTATCCCAGATTGGTCTTTCTCACTAAATAGTCTCCTTGTTACATGTTCTCCATTTGAACACAGTAGCTTATACGTATTCAACAACGTGAGTCTCTCGTTTCTCTCAGTGAAATTACAGTTCAAGTCATTGGACAATTTGATGAGATGGTCGTTGATGGTGTCATATTTCTGTTGGTATAGTTTGGTTCTCAGTCGTGGGAGAATTCTTGAAATTACAACGTTGTCGGTGGCTACCTTGTCAGCTTCGTCCACAGCAGATTTGAAATCTGACAAGATTTCAGTGCTATTACTGGGAGAGTCACAGTCATTAGAATATATAGAACCTATGACAAGCGTGAGAGTGGACGTGTCATTGGCTGGGTGTTTTTTGAGCGATGTGGAAACATCATTTATATGGTACCACCCCTGATGTCACGTATCTGTACGTCATCTTGACATCTTACCATTCGGGTCACGTGGGACGATCCAATCATCAAGTCCAAAGTACGTAATGGGCTGATGTCGTGACTTAATTATGCTGAGATGAGCCCATCTCGCCTTCCCAACAATGTTGCATGCATCACGCTCGCCTGCAATTGAGATATAGATGGCGACACTTAGTGACCGGAAATTGAACCGGATCTGAGAATCATGGTCTTTTCTATGATAGCATGAAACTTCGGGCTGAACTCAGCATGCCCGGTCACTATAAACACTATCTCAATTGCATGCCAGCGTGGTATGCATATATTCCAATATGAATATGCAACAGCATGTGCCACATCATTTGTTACTTGAGCCAGTGTAAAGTATGAAAATATACCCCCCCCCCCCCAGATTATACCCGGGTAGATAGTGGGCGCCCCAGAATCTACCCCGGGTTAGATATTGAACTATACCCCCGGGGTAGATTATGTCCCAGAATCTACCCCTCCCTTCCAGGATCTACCCCCCCCCCCTTTATTGTGATTCTGTGAAGTGCATTCGGCTCCCAGAATCTACCCCTCCCTCTCAGAAGCGATCTCTGTACGTATCGGAGACAATTCGTTCAGTGGTTTTGCTGTCTGCCTGTATAGGCTTCAAAGCGGTACATGTCAATTTTTTGATGAATTTCAAGATCTAACACAGAACATAATTTCACTGCATGACAATTTGTATATATTGGGAGATTTCAATTTACATCTAGATAATTCAAATGGAAACACCAACAAATTCAATGAAATACTCACATGTTACGATCTCAAGCAGTATGTTAATTTTCCAACTCATGTTCATGGTCATAAGCTGGATCTGCTAATCACCAAACGCATTCCTAATTTTAGCAAATCAGTTTTTGATTATAAATCGTTTCATTCAGATATTCTCAATTCGGATCTAATAAAGAAACCAGAGAAAGATCTCTCGGCACTATGGCAAAAGTATAATTCTGTTCTTAGCTCTATTTTAAACAAACACGCTCCTGTAAGTACAAAGACTCAGAAAACCACCAACTTCATGGATGACTCCGGAAATAATGAAGGCTAAAACCATTCGACACAATCTCGAACGAACATGGCACAGATCTCACACACACCTAGATCGTTCTCGTTACAAACATCAATGTCACTTGTGTACTAGAATTATGACAACAAGTAAATCAAAATATTTAACTGATGTTATTTCAGAAAATTCGGACAATCCCCATCGCCTATGGAGTTCAATAAATAACATTCTGTATGGAATTCCACCTCCTGCTCGGCCAGAATTCACATCAGTAAAATCACTTTGTGATCATTTCTCTAAGTATTTTGTGAATAAAATTGAAACTATCCGTTCTAAAGTTCCAGATAAAGTACAGAATATTCCACAAGTGCAAAACCAGAAATAAGATCCAAAATGAAAGATGTTGAACGCACGTCAGAAGATGAAATTAAAAAGTTTATTTTGAGCTCATCGTCAAAATCATGTGATCTGGACCCCATTCCTACAAGCGTGTGGAAAAATTGTCTTCACATATTAATAACTCCCATCACTGACATAATAAACATTTCAACGGCAACTAGTACATTTCTTCAAAATTTTAAAGAAGCTCATGCAAGACCACTACTGAAAAAAACAACTCTTCCTAAAAACGAGCTGGAAAATTACAGGCCTGTATCTAACTTGAGTTTAATTTTCAAAATTTTAGAAAAGATAGTAGCCAGAAGGCTGCAACCTCATATAAAAATAACCATCTATTTAATCCATTACAATCGGCCTACAGGAAACATCATCCTACCGAATCGGCTCTACTGAAAGTACAAACGATATCACCATATCGGCCGCTTTTGACACCATTGACCATGCTACATTAACAGATAGACTTTCTGATTGGTATGGAATATGGCATGTCTCTATCAGTTTCAAACGCTAAGAAATCTCTTGAGAAGTTGCAACATAGTATAATGGGTGTGTCGGCCTGGATGACAGGATCTAAGCTGAAGCTTAATCCTAGGAAGACAGAATTTCTTCTTATTGGGACCAAACTTCAACGAGAAAAATTCTTAAATAATTTCCCATGCTTATTTCTAGGTGAAGACACAAATCCATCTGCATCAGCTAAAAATCTTGGTGTACAATTCGACCGTAGCTTCAATTTCCAAAAACACATATCCCAAACATATAGGACATGCTACTATCATATCCGTGACCTGTGTCGAATTCGAAAAAGTCTGGCCTTAGATCTTGCCAAGCAAATTGCAGTAGTAAGTTAGATTATTGTAACTCCTTTTTTCACAATATGCCAGAAAAGGATATCGTTAGATTACAACGCGTTCGAAACTGCCTTCCAAGAGTGGTAGCCAAGGCCCAACGATTGAGTCGTTCTGTTCCAATTCTAAAACGATTACATTGGCTTCCTGTCAAGTTTCACATTCATTTTAAAATATGCGCAATGACTTTCCGAACCCTAAAATACAACCAACCTGCATATCTGGCTGACCCACTTGTTCGGCTGAAATGCTCAAAATATCTACGCTCCACAAATTCAAATAGATATTTGTTGCTCCTCCTATAAGCACTAAGACTGGATCAAGAGCTTTCTCTATATCTGGTCCAGCCTTATGGAACGCCCTGCAGTGCCAATACGTAATGCCAAAACAATCCTAACATTCCGGAAATTACTTAAATCTCACCTATTTGACCTGGCTTTTCCACCCTAGTCCCTCAGCAGCCCGGCTCCCTGTTGACAAACATGCTTTGGCCTCGATTATGACACATGATTACGCTAAAGATTTGTGCGCCTCTGAGCTCGGTCCGCTTAGGATATAGGCGCTATAGAAGTTTTATTGATTGATTAATTGAGAATTATACCCCCGTTTTCAACAACTATATGCGACCCTCTCAGAATCTACCTCTCCCTCCCAGAATATACCCCTCCCCCTTTTCAACAACTATAATATTACCCAGCAAACACAACATGCCGAATCATTGTTGATTTAATGTTGGCCCAGAGTTGGAGACGATGGGCCAACATAGAATCAACATTGGTTCAGTGTATCGTGTTTGCTGGGTAGGTGATCCCCCCGGAATCTACCTCTCCCTCCCAGAATATACCCCCTTTTAAACCAAATTATATATGCGACCCTCCCAGAATCTACCCCTCCCTCCCAGAATATATCTTATTTTTAAACCAATTTATATGTGCGACCCTCCCAGAACTACCCCTCCCTCCCAGATTATACCCCCCTTTTCAACAATTATATGCGACCATCCCAGAATCTACCCCTCCCTCCCTCCCAGAATATACAGTACTGTTCATTTGAAACTTACGTGGTGAATATTCGCCACGAATTCACACGAATTTAATTCGTCGAATTCGCGATGAATGATATTCGCCGATAACACAAATGATTGGGCGAACATTCGCCATGGATTCTCCGCGAATTCACTGATCGATATTCGCCAGCGATAGAGATAGGTCGGCGAATTCGCGGTAGGGAATTCGTGGTGGGGAAGTCGGCGAATTCGCGGTGAGGAAGTCGGCGGATTCGCGGTGAGGAATTCGGCGAATTCGCGGTGGGGAATTCGCACTTCCCGCAATTCGCGTAGCTATATGCCAGTGACGCTGTGCCGCACCAGTACTGGCAGTAGGCCTACGTTTGACTGTGTAAGCTATCCATTACATTATGACTTGTATTTTTCTCTATGATCGTTCAAATATTCTGAAACCGTGTCACTATTGAAAAAATAAAATGATTATTTATTGTCTTATATTTATACCTCATTACTTATGCAGAGAATGCGGAACTAATATCGAGAAATGCAGAGAATGCGGAACTAATATCGAGAAATGTGTGCGAGCGAGCGCCGGCATCTTGGAATTCCGGAAAAGAACGAGTGATTATCCGGAAATCATCGGCTCGCATAAATTAGCCAGGCTTACGCTGGATTAGTCAAATGAGACTCCCACGTGTAAATGTCGCTAAATCGCACAATGACAACCACACACGATGATGCTAAAGAAAAATGACAGTCACAATATGACAACAGGCCATCATGACATCTTGATAACGGCACAAGCCTCTGTGACCCTCTGTGTCTGTTTTAAGTTGACAATTCGCCTCCATGCATACATAGATAGCAGCATTTTGATGTTGCATTCCCAGATTCTCCAGGATGAATCAGATGAATTCCCTACTGTGAATCCTATTTCCCAAGAAGAATTCTCCGTGGGAAATTCACCATGGGGTATTTCCTATGGGGAATTCACCATCAGGAATTCCCCAGAGAATCCCAATGGAGAATTCACCACGGTGAATTCACCATGGGGAATTCACCGTGAATCTGATTCCCCGGGCATTCTTCGTGAATTCACCAATTTGCCTGGGGCAAAGAATTAGATTCCCCAAGGGGAATTCCCCATGGAGAATTCTCTTGTGGTGAATTCATGTGAATATTCCCGGTGAATTCCCCGCAAGTTTCAAATGAACAGTACTGTACCGTCCCCCCCCCCCTTTTCAACAACTATATGCGACCTTCCCAGAATCTACCCCTCCCTCTCAGAATATACCCCCATATTACAACTATATGCGACCCTCCCAGAATCTACCCCTCTCTTCCAGAATATACCCTCCTTTTTAACAACTATAATATTATGCGACCCTTCTAGAATCTACCCCTCCCTCCTAGAATATACCCCCTTTTTACAACTATATGCGACTCTCCCAGAATCTACCCCTCCCTCCCAGAATATACCCTCCCTTTTCAACAACTACAAAATTATATGACGCTCCCAGAATCTGCCCCTCCCTCGCAGACTATTTTTAGGTCCTGGGAGAGAGTGGTAGATTCTCTCGAAATTACATGTAGTGTCTAGAAAACGGGGCATATTCAGTGACTAAGGGGTAGATTCTTGAAATATCGCATATAGTTGTAGAAAGATGAGAAGGGATATATTCTGAGCGGGAGGGGGCATCAGGTTGTCAAAAAGGGGATGTATTCTCGGAGGGAGGGGTAATTTCTGGGAGTGTCGCACATAGTTGCTGAAACGGGGGTAAATTTCCTGGGAGGGGGGGATATATTCATGGGAGCGTCGCAAGAAAAAGGAAGGTATATTCTGGGAGGAAGGGGTAGATAATGTGAGGGTCACATGTATACATTTGTTGAAAAGGGGGGTATATTCTGGGAGAGAGGAGTAGATTCTGGAAGGGTCGCACATATAAATTTGTTGAAAAGGGGGGTATATTCTGGGAGGGAGGAGTAGATTCTGGGAGGGTCGCATAATATTATAGTTGTTGAAAGGGGGGATATATTCTGGGAGGGAGGGGTAGATTCTGGGAGGGTCGCACATACATTTGTAGTTGTTGAAAAGGGAGGTATATTCTGGAAGGGAGGGTTAGATTCTGGAAGGGTCACATAATTATATAAATTGGTTGAAAAGGGGGTTATATTCTGGGAGGGAGGGGTAGATTCTGGGAGGGTCGCATAATATTATAGTTGTTGAAAGGGGGGATATATTCTGGGAGGGAGGGGTAGATTCTGGGAGGGTCGCACATACATTTGTAGTTGTTGAAAAGGGAGGTATATTCTGGAAGGGAGGGTTAGATTCTGGAAGGGTCACATAATTATATAAATTGGTTGAAAAGGGGGTTATATTCTGGGAGGGAGGGGTAGATTCTGGGAGGGTCGCACATATAAATTGATTGAAAAAGGGGTATATTCTAGGAGGGAGGGGAAATTCTGGAAGGGTCTCACACATAAATTGATTGAAAAGGGGTGTATATTCTGAGAGGGAGGGGTAGATTCTTGCAGGGTCGCACATATAAATTGATTGAAAAGGGGGGGCATATTCTGGGAAGGATGGGTAGATTCTGGGATTCAAAGACACTTCAGCAAATCTCGAAAAGAGGGGTAGATCCTGGGAGGGAGGAGTAGATTGTGGGAGCCCCCAGGATCTACCCCGGGTTATAATCTAGAATCTACCCTGGGTAAATTCTAGAAGATCCATATATGTCTTGCTTAACTGAACTTTTGACAATATCCTGCCACTAAAATATCACCAGAATGACAAACACAGAAGTATCAGATAATAGTAATAGTTAGGTTATGTTGAGAAATGTCTTGAAGTGTCAAGTGAATTTGACTGAGCAATGTTTTCGTTTTATAAAAATCACAACTAGAGGGGAATTGTGACTTTTCAAGGAACAATAATGTTTGGACTACGTTTTGTGCGTTTTATGGCGACCATTTCAAATATTGTTGGGTTATTTTTATTATGAGAGATTCATTGGAATTTTAGATTTCTGGATTCGGACTTCTTTGTTGGTTTAAAATGCTGTATCACTGTCTGTGACGCTGGCAAAACATTAAAACCACATTGCGTCAACGTTTTGTGTTTGATGCAATTACAGCTGCTTGTTCAATGTTTAAATGTAGAATTTGAAAGGTTCTACTGTTCATATCAAGCACCCAATGTTGGTTTAATGCTGAGCAACTCTCTGCGACGCTGGCCCCACATTGAAACATTATTGGATATAGGCCTCTGTATTTTAATTGAATAAATGTAGATGGTGCTCAAAGGGTCGGTCGTGTCCCCTCTAACAAAGGGCCCCTATTTAATAATAAAAATTCATCCATCAGTGTTCATGGGCTTCTCCGGACATGTGAATAATTGGACCAACATTGATCCACATAGTGATCCAGAAAATCCTGAAAAAAATCCCGAAGAACATGACGTATGACTTAGAAAAGTCATAGCACACCTCCCCGAAACATAAGGATCATAATGTGCAAAGGTTTGAAGTCGATTGGATAAAAACTCCAATTAGAAATAGCCTTCGACATAGAATAATAAAAATGTCGAGATCCATACAAAACTCAATATTGGAAAGGTCCAAACATAATAAATCTCAGCAGTGAATATAATGGGCTGAGAACAGTATACAATTTACCAATGTATGTGCGATTGGTTGGTGCGGCTATTGTGTTCACACATGCTGGCGCCCTGATCACAGTGACGTTTTAAGCACCACCAGACCTTAAATAATTAAAATTGTAATATATAACTATATTTATTTTAACATAATTATGTAGAATATAATCATTTTTATACTGCACCATATATTAGAAGCAAAAAGCAACCTAACATTGTGAGAAATGTTTTTATCTGGTTATCATAGGAATAAATACTTATAGGATACCAAATTATTATTGAAAATGGTGTGTTCATGTGAGCTGGTACTTTTAACCCTTTGAGTGCGGGCGACGCTTTTAAGCGCATTCATACTGTTTTCCCACAACTAAAATTTGACAGAAATTGAACAAATATGCATGTATAAATCTTGAGTAAAGCCCCCATTGTGAAATTTAGCAGGTTTAATTTTTAAGTGAGGAGGTATTTTCCTTTCATTTGAAGTTGACAATTGTGTGAGCAATGCCAACTTCAAATGAAAGGAAAATGTTAAGTAGTAATGAAGCACTTAAAGAGTTAATGTTGCCATAAGTGAACATTTGTGTAAATATATTATGACGAAATCTGTGACGTTCACAGAAACGCCCTATTTATACAATTGGTATCCCCATTTAGCGAGAAATAGAAATATATCAAATAAAAAAATAAGTTTAAACATGTTTAAAACTAAAAAAAAATCAAATTTAAACTGTTTTACTATGTAGAGTAACATAAATAGAACATACTATTTTTTCAATGTGGGTACCTTAAAGGCTCAGATGTGAAATTGAGAGTACCTAGCTAATGACCAAATACTGTACATACGAAGGCCAGGAACGATCTGACAGGTCAGTTTTACAGTTTAATCAAGCCTGTGCATCACAAATCGTAAGATTTTTTTCTAAACAAATTTGTTGATAACAGGTTGGATATGTTCCCGGTATAAAGTAAAGCGCATAAATTAATCTAAAACTTGTGAATTCCTATGCCTTTTCTGCGATCTTATCTGACATTGTAAATTAAGACGATTAAAAGAAATACAATTCGAAGAAAAATGCATCTAAGGAGCGAGGTTTGAAGGTTTGTATACGGAAAAATACATGATTAGTGCAGCATTTCACTCGTCACAAATAACAGCACAATAACATTATTTATGTGTTCAGGTTAGCATAGTTCATGTAGTTATGGCAATTTGGCCAGAAACTATAATATGTGCACCACCATGACTACCGCGCATGAGTTTCAGCCAAATGATATATTAAAATTGAATTATGGGGGTCTCAGGTCACGCAAGCTGATAAACTATAATCCGCTCATTTAAAAAAAACTACTAACACAACTGAGAGACGGTAACCGTAATTGCTGGGGGAATGTTGGTCCAGAGTCGCATAAGTTAAATCAGCATTACACCAACATTGAGTCATACAAATAATAATTATATCTAATGAATTAGCATGATTTAACCCTTTAACCGCCAAATTATTCAATCTGAATTCCCACCCACTTGAAGTTGTGTCTCGCTGACGCGATCCACAACTTCAAGTGAGTGAAAATTATTCAGATTTGACAAAATAGAGTTCAACTCTTTTCAAATCTTGCTGGTTGATGTCACATTTTATCTTTAACATGTTGAAAAGGTGGTACTTAATGTGTGAATAAAAAATAAAAAAACCCAAATCTATGCGGCACCGGCATTTAAAGGGTTAATGGTATTTTAGTAAAGATAGTTTGGAATATTGGTTCAGTGTTGCTAATGATTGCTGATTATCGGGCAAATATTTTGTAATTTCAACATTTTGGCATGACGATTTAAGTTGAACTAACATAAAACTACATTGGCAAAAGAGACGTTGACCGATTCAGGTTTCTAACAAGCACAATACACCGACTCAATGTTGGTTTAATGTTGGGCCAGCGTTTACGACGTTGAGCCAATCAACATTCGTTCAATATCTTGTGTTTACTGAGTAGCACCCGGGAACTTATTTGCTGCGCTATCTCCATTAAATATAATGGATTCTATTTTGTATGGCGTTTATGCTCACACTATCATGTCACGCTATCACCTGATCACGTGAGGACACTGTCCATCTAGCGATGTCCTAGCAAACACGCGACGTTAACCAAATGTTGTTTTAACCCTTTAACCGCCAAATTATTCAATTTGAATTTTCACCCACTTGAGGTTGTGTCTCGCTGACGCGATCCACAACTTCAAGTGAGTGAAAATTATTCAGATTTGACAAAATAGAGGTCAACTCTTTTCAAATCTTGCTGGTTGATGTCACATTGTATCTTAAACATATTTAAAATGTGGTACTTAATGTGCTAGTAAAAAATGAAAATCCGAATATATGCGGCACCGGCGGTTAAAGGGTTAATGGTGGCCAGCGTCGCAGACGGGGGACGAACATCTCGTATTGGCTGTGTATTCTCCTGTTTCCTGTGTCACTCATTGAAGACAAGAGATTGAAATAATGGTCCAATGTATCATATGCTATATAAACCAATTGCCTAATCACAAAATCAGTTAAATTATAAAATGCGTTTCGAAAACGTGTTATATAGAAACCCTACGTCCTTGGCTTACGTGGTATTTTATAAGTTAGATATATCATTACAATATCTCGACTGAAACATGGTAAATTAAGGATAATCGTTTGTGTGTGTCCAACAATAAAATTGCCAACTGGTAAGTACGACATCACACGCTATTTTGTATTGATCATAAGCGAAGGGGCTCATGCAAGAACCTGCTACACGAGTTACAAATAAATAAGTTAGCTATACCATCTTATTCGGAATAGTTTTCTGCGTCTGATATTATTTTTGAAGGTCTAAGTGTCAATACCTGAGGAGGTAAACTTATGTTAAGTTACCATGGCAATTGTTTTTTAAGTTGAAAAAACAATCTTAACATGATAGGTGTATAATAACATAATATGCTTTCACCAAATGGTCCGCTTATAAACTCATTATATTTGTATGTATTGCCAGAATTTGTACTTACAACAGGGTCAAAATACGACCGAGTTTGACGAGCCAATTCTTAAAAATTGACGACCCAATATTGGTTTGTAATGTCATGCAATTCTTATTATTTAAAACATTTTTTGTACAAATTATGTTAATGATAAATCGGTGACACCTTATAGTTCATATTGGGACATAATATACAACTGCACAAGCCTTTGGTATCGAAATAGTGTAGTTTTAAACCTTGAATCCGGAACAGCAGATCTGAGAACAGTGCTTTGTACTGGTTGGCAAAACTGACGACCCAGTTGAACGCCATCTTGAATAATGGAAAAGGCTCCAGCGGGAATCTTTTAGTATGTTGTTTCTAATGGTATTTGGAAGGTTTCCTGAAAAATACAGCTTTGGCATATTTTTTCCCCTTCAAAACCTAATACTATTCGCCTATAATGGCTCGGTGCACACAACTTAGGGATGGGAGGGTTCGTCAAATGCTCGGTGCATGAACATATTCAGCCGTATTCATGAACGTGAGCTATGTAGCCTCTAGGATATGGCTAACAAGGAGGTTGCTAACACAGAGGCTAACATAAACGTTATCCCGTATTCATCAAGAGAGGCTAGCGCTGGGCTACAAGGCTTCGGGATAAACTCTATCAACTGCAGTTTAAAGACAATAATCCGACATTATTATAACGAGGGTACTAATCATAATATACTAGTCGAAGAGTGGTTCAGCCTGTCATATGACGAGATCGACCAATCACAGCCGTCATTAAGTTGTTATTTAAATTAGGGGGTAGAATACGAGACTTGGGACGGTATCCCCCCTGTTTTTATACTGTGCACGGGGCATACAGAGCAAGTTCAAGGCACATACATGTATAGTAAAGTAAATCATGGTATCCGCTTGGCAACGTGTTACAAGATTGAACTCATGTTGAACAACTGTCGAAAACGTATATACAAATATTTTATAGTTTGAAAGCATGTTACAGTAGTAAATAAATAAGCTAAACCTCTATAAACCCTTTGGCTTCGTCTCAGAATTTCAATGTCTAACTTCTGAAATAGCTTCTAACGTTAGAACGTTAGAACGTATAATTTTCAGCGTAGTCGCCCCATGACTAGACGATAGTTTGTGCAAAATCTCAGTATTTTGCAAAATTGTTCAACAGTTAATATATTGTTTGAAAGTTTCAGGTCTAATAAATATCTCGTTTTTTTAATACACAACAACGTCTTGCGGAAAGCGACATTGTGATGTATTTTTCATGAGTTGGCATTGTTGATGTCAGTTGAGCCTATTTTTATATTTAGATATACCCAACCTGTCAATATAAATGTTTTGTTCCAGAGGTGGTAATATTTTGTGAAAAAAACACCATGCTGTGTGATAAATAGTCGTTTTCATCTCCCGCTCAACGAAGCTGGGGGGGGGGGGGGCTATTGACGTCGCCTCGGATGTCTGTCCGCGTTTCGTTTCAGGAAAGATCTCGGAAACCCAGGGTGGTGTTCTTTCAAATTGCAAACACACATCCCTCAAGGGGTGTAGATGTGCCTTTTAGGGTTAATGAGCTTTGACCTACTTAAATGGCCGATCATCGGTCATAAATAACTTATACAGTGGGTTAAAGGGATGTGTGTCTGATCTGCTTAAAGATGGTATGAATTTAAGCCTAATTTGAACTATGGTGACCCTTTACACACCAGGGGGGGCTAGCTCAAAATCTGTCTGGGTAGCAAACCCATATCGGAGCTGTTTTTGAAAAAGCACAGTCCAGGCTTAATTGTGATAAGCGGCACTAGATAGAGGGGGGGGGGGGGTAAGAAGAAGTAAAATCGGCCCGTGAAATTGAGGCATTTTACATGCATTTCAATTGGACTGGTATTTAGGGTGTTGAGACCATAATATGTAGGCCCATTATATAACAGTCTCAATTCTTTTTAAGAATAAAGGTCTACTATGGAAAAAATATTTTATTTTGGCGTATTATTTAATTCTATAGGGAATAATATATTTGATTAGTTTACTTTTACATTTCCTCCACAGTTACATATTCACTCGTAATAAAAACATTGTGTTTCACCATCCGGCCGAATAATGAACAACGTCATCAATAATTAAATACTGGGTCAATATATCGCGTCTGCTGGGTGTTTGAATAACGAGCAGGAAATAACAGAATAACGTGTATTAATAAGCTTCATAATCTGCGAGCTTTGTGCTGTTGTTGTTTTCGCGCCACAATCGCAATCTATTGTCCTGGTTTTTCTATGATCATCTATATAATTACCAATGATTTATTATCCCGTCTTGTGGCTTCTGTCTGTCCCCTTACTTGTTTGTCATAATATTAATCCAATAACTCAAATGGTCTTATCGTATCCAATTGCATTCCCTATAGACAATATTAAATTATCCCATGCAACCAATCTGTACGTAATCAGTCGCATCGCGCAGATGAGAAAATATGTCTGTAGCTATCCAAGTGTAGGCCTAATTTGCAAAATTATGTATTTTTTTATTAAGACGTTTTTGCTGTGGTAGGCCTATTGAAAAGTTATTTACCCATTCATTTCAAGGACTTTCACTGCTGTATAACAATCGTCTTTTAAAATTATAAAACATTATTATGCAATGATTTGAATAAATATAAATCCCAATGGTTTCGACCACAAACATAGAAATTTGTTAACAATATTGCATTATCCTAATTTCTGAAAAATATGCCTAATTGTGTACACATATAGGTTGTCATGCCATGGTTACATAAGTCACTAAGAGCAAAGTGAGAAACATGAAAGGTCTCAGTTTTCGGAAGAAAATATATACAACAGAGGGCTAGATTAATAAATAATTATCATGACATGAGACACATATTACATAAAATGGCGAGCAAACAAACAGTAGATAAAGCCAATAGAGCGCTTACAACGCAAATACGGGGTCCGACGCGAATTGGATTTCCGTCATATTTTGTAAAGCTGGTAAATTTCATCACTTCAAAAAGTTACTGAAATGAATTAAAACGTGTCAATTTAGCTAAGGTCAGTTTGATAAGTGTTGACTGGTAAAATGACCAATAGGTTTGATCAGGAAGTCAATAAAATCACGTTATATGCCTATTTTTTTGTTGTTAAAGATTCAGATTTAAAGCTGAATATGCGTGATGAAACATAGTTGGTAAGGGGGACACATCTAGATCAGAACACTATAAAAGAATGTCTGACCATATCACGTGAAACGCTGTGAACTGATCTAGATCCGCATTTTCATTGTACATTTTAGAATGCCTCAGCTATCCGAGAATTTAGAGGGTTTTTATTATTTTGGAGGTTTTTATTCAATTTGACTATCAAGGGTACGAAGCTCTGGAAACGACATGCATTAGAAAAAATCCACAGAAAATATAGTTAACTTGTACGTACAAGATAGTACCTTGTACGTACAAGATAGCATATTGGTTATCTTGTACGTACAAGATACTATCTTGAACGTACAAGATAGCAATTCGACTACCTTGTACGTACAAGATAGCAAGTCTGCTATCTTGTACGTACAATATACTATCTTGTACGTACAAGATTGCATTTCGGCCACCTTGTACGTACAAGATAGCAATTCTGCTATCTTGTACGTACAAGATACTACCTTGTACGTACAATATAGCAATTCGGCTACCTTGTACGTACAAGATAGCAAGTCTGCTATCTTGTACGTACAAGATACTACCTTGTACGTACAATATAGCATTTTGGCTACCTTGTACGTACAAGATAGCATATTGATTATCTTGTACGTACAAGATACTATCTTGAACGTACAAGATAGCAATTCGGCTACCTTGTACGTACAAGATAGCAAGTCTGCTATCTTGTACGTACAAGATACTATCTTGTACGTACAAGATAGCATTTCGGCTACCTTGTACGTACAAGATACTATCTTGTACGTACAAGATAGCATTTCGTACGTACGTACGTATAAGAATAAGGCCCCCTGCCAGTTAGATGCTGTTCACTTTATCTCAAAGGCTCAAGAAAACTTATGAATCGAATGTAAATTATCACTATAGCACAGCGGACCCCCCCCCCCCCGGGCGGACCCCCAACCACTTGTTCAGCGATGGCATGCTGCATGAGACAGAATAGGCCCCTCCCCCAATTACCACTGATATAATGTGAGAGACTGAGCATGTTCTGTGGAAGGCACATGAAAAAAGGTTTCAGTCAGCCCCCCCAATGCGGTGGGCCCTAGGCCAATGGTATATATGGCCTACTGGTAAATCCGGCGCTTCACCCTTGGATATACCAAAATTGTCACCCCTTGAATATACAGAAATCGGCACAGTTTTCAAAACACCTTCTCACACTCTGTGCTGTTGTTTTCACTATGCGACATATATCGATATCAGTCCATATCCATGATATCGCACTCTAGCTGTAGTTTGAACTGAAATGTACAAAATATTGTAGCACTCATAAGGTGGATATTTTTTCAAAATTTTATGCCAAATTGTTTTTGCACAAAAAAAATAAAAATTGATGAACTGAATGCGAAAAAAATGTTTTATATAGTTAATAATATGATTTTGCCTCAAAAATATTATGGGAAAACCTAGTAACAGGAGTTGCTAGGTTTTTCCTCAATACTTTAAAGCTTAGTAAGTAAGTCTACAAGTTTTTACGATGGTAAATATTGATTTTCCCCCTCACAATAATAATAAGTAAAAGCTAGTAAGTGATTTTGCTGGGTTTTACCTTTTTAACGTTGTTATATATTGTATGTCTATAGTGACTAGGTCAGAGGGTGGGTATTATTGGGCCCTAGTGGTTAATGCTCCCTGACTGTAAAGTCCGAGCTCACGGGTTCGTCCCACGGTCTGCAATTCAGGTTAAAAAGAAATAGACCATGGGCTGAAAGTCGAAACCCTCCCCCCTGGGTATTTTTGTAGACCATATTTTTTTCAACCGTATTATGTACCAAGTTACTTTCAGGTGGTCTGCAGATTTTCTATGTATGGACAAGGTCACCAGGGGTCATCGAAGTATGGTACCCTTCAACCTTAGAGTTGTATAAGAATGTGTGATATAAATAGGTCGAATCCAAAGCCAAGTACACATGGTGACAAGGGTTGGTGGTGACTTTCATGGGGGAGTTATTCCAAGGTCATGGTAAGGTCATCTCAAAGTCACAGCAAGGTCAAATCAGCTCAAAATGGTTGAAAGTAGATTATTGGACCAGCACTTCCAATAGCTCGGTCGGAACCCAATCCAAGTACACATGGTGACATCGGTTGGTGTTGGGTTCCATAGAGGAGTTATCCCAAGGTCATGGTGAGGTCATCTCAAGGTCACAGCAAGGTCAAATCAGCTTAAAACGGTAGAAAATAGCTTGTTGTTTTTGCTAACATTATGTTCACTTGAAATGTATATAATGGCTTGAATCCTACCTAGATCCCAACACGAGAGGGTACAGGGATAACGTAAAGGTTGGGAGTTTTTTCTCACCACCCCCTTCAAAATAATCATCCTTATGTCAATACTGTCTAATATGTCAAAAATGGTCCAATGACCGTCATCTGATTTGCCGCTTATTATCCTATGTATCGTGTTGTTGGAGGAAATCAACTGATTTACTTTATCTTGGAGTTGATATGATGATTTTGATTGAATCTGTACTTTTTAACAACATAGTCGAACTGTTTCAAGGTCAATAACATATGTTACAGACAAATAAGTGTAAATTCAATTATATGGGGATTCTGGCAACAATCCAAGACAATGGCAGCGGATGCGGATTATTGGAGGGTTGACCTTCCAAGTAAAATATAAGACTTGGGCGGGATGAGCGGGGATTGCGTCTAAGAGAGCCATGTGCTCCATGTGCTTTCTGTGCAGTATTGGCAATTGAATATGTGTCGAAAACCTCTGAAATATGGCTGAGACAGGACTGATTTAAGGATATGTTTAAGGATGTGATAATTGAGTTGATAGACAGGGTTTATCACTCTTAGTTGAGATAATGCAGGATCTATGTGCATTACGCTTCACGCCCAACTTGGCAGCCCAGTTTTCTAGGCTGTGCAAGTGATTTTGTATGCATCTTATTTTTATATAATTATAAGAGGCAATCATCATCAAACTAGAAGGGTCTAGTTTTTTGTGAACAAAAAACTGAAGATGTCTCCCCTCCAGCAGCATAAAGGTTGATAGATAATAGATGTAGTGTCAATTGTCTTTGTAACTAATGTTATTAAATGGCTCCTGTGGACAGTAGAGACTATGTATTAAGCGGAATTTATTATTCCGTTTTGGTGCGAACCACTTGTCAACACTCCCAGCAACCACGACGTTGACCTAATGCTGGTTCGATGCTGGCCCGCAATCTGCGACGCTGGCCCAACATCAAACCAGCACTGGTTCAACGCCTCCTGTTTGCTGGGCTGCGTTCAACCCAGTAAACACAAACATTATTGTTATGTACCCTTTGTGGAGTGTTTTGGAATGTTTTGAAAATCTAAGTACATGTAACTACAAGTAAGAGACTATCTGTACAAATGAACATAATTCTTTCGCATAAAATATGTTAGATCTTGGGTTGTAGGCCTGCCTAATCATCCCCAATCGCGAAACTACATGACTCTCAGCATTATGATTCTTTTTACACTATTTTTTTATTTCTGGAGAGTGGTTGATTGAACAAACGTTGACCCTATGTTGTATTAATGTTTGGACCAATGTTGTGCCATCTCTTTTCATTATACCCAGCAAACACTAGACGTTGAAACAATATTGGGCTAATTCTGAGCCAACGTGGTTGACAATGGACCAACGTTAGTCAGCACTAAAGCTTGTTGGGTACCTGCACTCTAAGGTGCCAGTATGTCTGGTTGCCGTCTTTTGTTTGTTCTTCAGACTTTTACGCCTATTTAAATCAAAAACAAAGGCTGGGTTAATATTGGCCCGCCGTCTGTGATGCTGGCCCACATTCAGCGTGGCATCAAACACGACACGGTAACCCAATACTGGGCTAATGTTGGCTCAGCGTCGTAGACGGTGGGCCAACAATAGCCCGGCATTGGGTCAACGTCTCGTGTTTGACCGCCTGCATGATAGACAGAGAGAACGCACAGACACATAACTGATTTGTGACAAACAAATGAGCGGTCAGAAGTAAAGCAATATATCTCGACCTCTATAGAGGGGAGACATAATAATCTACATTGTGACTTAACATGTAGTGATGGTCATGTGGTAATTTGGACCGAATATTGGCTTGTGACATTCCTGATTCAATAAAATAAAAATCAATAAAAGCTAAAGCTGATGCCATCTATAACACTTTGCTTGGTCCTTTCACACAGGGCGTTATGAATCCACCTGTGTATGTTACCCTTAAAATCAAGATTAGACATCAACCTGGCATGATGCACTGTGCTTTTCTAAGTGAGTCATTATGTTGTTTACAGATTTATGCTGGTTAAGGAGACAGGCTTGTAATTACTCGCAATTTCGGAAAAATCGTATATTGGCTGTAGGCCACAGACAATTTATAGATCACCAGAATATAAAGATTGATGCACTGTCGATTAATATGAAATATGTACAAGCATTGATTGTATGTGTTGTTACTATATGTTTGAATAAATGTTCTTGTGTCACACTAATGTCTTATCTCATCACACTGATTAAAGGAGTAGTCCACTGTGTACCAAGAGTGGTCAAAACTGTGCCCAGAAAGCACCTCGCAACATTTGCATAAATGGAAATGTAAAAAATAGACTACGTAATACGACATATTAGGTTGCCAGGCATTCTAAACTGTGTTTAAGTAGCCTACAGTATATTGTAACATGATTTGATGTGCTTAGTATTTAGAATTATTTTAATAGTAAATATGCAAAATGACGTCAATCTTGGATTTTACGATAAACTATCGGTCAGACGATGAACAATAAACACCATAAATGTTTTTTCGGCTCCCAAGTCACACAAAATCAATAAATTGAGCATTTCCGAGCCACAAATAAAAAAAAGAGGTTTAATTTACATGTTAATATTTTGTTTCTTGTTCATATGAAGGTAAATTTCGCGGCCATTTTGAATTTTTTCTTTCAAATTTACTCGGCAGTAACGTTTAGTCCTAATCCACTATGTTACCAAAAATACGTCATATTATCGTCAACATGTTTAGCAGTATACTTATAGTAACAGTAAATACATTAAAAAAACGGCGGATGTTTTGGATCTAAAGGTCAAATAAAGGTCATTTCTTTCCAAAGACACAATAAAAAAATAATCAATTAAAAATCTTGCAAAAAACATAAATTGTGCGTTTATGTGCGACAAACTATAGAAAATATAGGGTTTTCCTAACATTTTGGTGGCCCTTTTGTGGGTACCTTCATAACCCCCTCGATCCCCTCGAACCCTCACCCACAGCCCTCGACCCACAAGCCCCTCGACCAACAACCACTCGACCCTTGATCCACAACCCCCTCGATCCACAACAACAACAAAATATTTTTTATCCCATTAGATGGTAACCAAATAGCTGGCAAGGTCGCTGGTCACAGCCCGAAAATAAAAATGAGATGTAAGACAGGCTAACCTAGTAACCGAAGATCTCTAATTGAAGTAGGCCTAATATATATCGAGACACTTCAATTTCCCGAAGTTCCCTTTCAAAAGTTCCCACGTTCCGGGAACTTCAAGTCACCATGCATATTGTACCCACTTGTGGCTGTTAAATCAATTTATATAATTATTATATATAAGTAGGCCTATTCTGTGAAACACCGGAATTCCTTTAAAATAGCTACTCGGTGAAAAAAATGCTGGGAGACCCTATATACCACTTTTCTGTTTTCAGACTTGAGGAAATAAAAATTGAAAAAAATATTTCCCAAATATATTGGAAAGTAATCCAGGTTATCTTACTGCTTTTTTACAATTATACCTAATATATTTTGGGCGGGGGCCCTAGGATAGTGGTTAGCACCGCTGCCTTTCACGCCAGAGTTCGGGGTTCGATTCCCGGTCTCGGCGGTTTGAAAGAAACAAAATTGTTTCTTCCCCATCCACGTGTGAAAGTCAATATTGTGGGGAGCCTCCGTGACCGAGAGGTAGCGTGCTCGGCCTCAGACCGCCAGGGCTCGAATTTCGAATCCTGTGTCTGGAGGACAGTGTCATCTTAATCATCTCACCATCCTCAGGAGGTTCTCCTGGCCCAGTTTAGCCTATATGTGCACAAAGGTGGCCTAAAGCCCGATTCAGTTCATTTCATTTACCTAATATATTTATATTCGTGAAATGGGCAGGTGTAAATTCATAAATACATTTCTGTCGCCAAGAATTCGTGGCCTTTAAAAGAGAGTTGACCTATAAGCCAGAGAATCATTTTTAGTTGATGACAGCTAAATGGTTATTATAGTCTCACAGGTGCCACAACTCTTAATCGGCCTATATTGCCAACAGTTGATTGTCGGCATCTTCAGAGGAGTCATCTCGCTCTGTCAAAGACAGACACATGCAGACCCCAGAAGCCAGGCGTCAGACACGTTGCAGGCCGCAGTGAACTGTTATTGTATTAGACCAGCATCGCAGACGGTAGGCCAACACAAAACCAGTTGAGGAGCAATGAGCATGGCCCCCTGTAGACTGCATCTGAGTTCAACTCAGAAACGGGCGGGGGCCCTAGGGTAGTGGTTAGCACCGCTGCCTTTCACGCCAGAGTCCGGGGTTCGGTTCCCGGTCTCGGCGGTTTGAAAGAAACAAAATTGTTTCTTCCCCATCCACGTGTGAAAGTTGGTATTGTGGGGAGCCTCCGTGACCGAGAGGTAGCGTGCTCGGCCTCAGACCGCCAGGGCTCGAATTTCGAATCCTGTGTCTGGAGGACAGTGTCATCTCAATCATCTCACCATCCTCAGGAGGTTCTCCTGGCCCAGTTTAGCCTATATGTGCACAAAGGTGGCCTAAAGCCCGATTCATTTCATTTCATTTCAACTCAGAAACACTGACGGACAGTCTGTCGCTGTCTTCGTCTCTAACGAGGCAACATTCTCTCACTAGGGCGGGTGGAATACCAGTATTTTTTTGTTTTTAATAAAAATGGCACGTTTACACAACCCCGATAAAATTCTAGGCCAACGTCTAAAACATTAGACCAACAATAAAATTGCCGAGCGCTCACACGTGGGTAACCCCACAATAACGTCTTCATGGGAAATACTACACATCGAACACATCGGCACCTTGGTATTAAAGGGTGTGCTACATTGTACGTACAAGATAGCAGAATTGCTATCTTGTACGTACAAGTTAGTATCTTGTACGTACAATATAGCAGAATTGCTATCTTGTACGTACAAGGTAGCCGAAATGCTATCTTGTACGTACAAGATAGCAAGTTGTACGTACAAGGTAGCAGATTTGTTATCTTGTCCGTACAAGGTAGTATATTGTACGTACAAGATAGCAGAATTGCTATCTTGTACGTACAAATTAGCCGAAATGCTATCTTGTACGTACAAGATAGTATCTTGTACGTACAAGATAGTATCTTGTACGTACAAGATAGCAGAATTGCTATCTTGTACGTACAATGTAGCCGAAATGCTATCTTGTACGTACAAGATAGTATTTTGTACGTACAAGATAGCAGAATTGCTATCTTGTACGTACAAGGTAGCCGAAATGCTATCTTGTACGTACAAGATAGCATCTTGTACGTACAAGGTAGCAGAATTGTTATCTTGTACGTACAATATAGTATCTTGTGCGTACAAGATATCAGAATTGCTATATTGTACGTACAACATAGCAGAATTGCTATCTTGTTCGTACAAGGTAGCCGAAATGCTATATTGTACGTACAAGATAGTACCTTGTACGTACAAGGTAGCCGAAATGCTATCTTGTACGTACAAGATAGTATATTGTACGTACAAGGTACTATCTTGTACGTACAAGATAACTATATTTTGTCATTATTTACCTGAAATAAATCTATGCAAAGTTCCGGAATTCTGACGTTATAAGAACAAGTTATTGCTACGCTATCGCATTTTACCCTAATGACCATGCATCTCAGACCCCCAGGGTTAGCTAATGTTCACTTGACATGTTAAAGTTGGTCATAATCACGAATTTCTCCATTGGTATATGTGGATCACCCGCCAATTTTTTGCCTCAAAATAATTACAAAAAAAAAAAAATGTTGCATGGGTATAAAAACGAGTACAATAGGAGAATTTCAGATAAAAATAAATGAGTCGAACGTGTCAAATAGGCAGAGAGCAGTCTGCTGCTTTGACATAAATAATTTTAACAAAAACATTGATAGGCAAAATTGGTGAGGCAATTCTGTGAAACTCAATGACCTCGACTTCCTTTGGTTACACCGAGCTGGCTAATATAATGAAGTATGGCCGAGGGTTCTTTAATAACCTTATTTTCACCGAATGACGTCACTGCGTTTCACAAAATCAAGTATGGGGGAGGGGGTGTTATATAACCTTGCTTTCCCCGAGTGACGTCACTGCGTTTCACAGAATGTCTCATTTGCCTCAATGTAGTTACGGGCCTGCATGCCGACATCCTACCTTGTGAGCTACGTCACCCACCCCCCCTTCCCCCACCACCACTCAAAAATCACAAAATGTCTAAACGCCAAAACTTGGTATTATGCTTACAAAAGCAACAATTTATTACACTGTTAATAAAAAAATATTACAAAACTAAACACGGAGAAAACGTGTTAGATCCATACAAGTTGCAACAAGAGGCCAGCCGGCCTACATCTCTCTCTCAACTCTCAGTTTTTGTTTTACAGTAATGGTCTACATATTTATCACATTTTGTCATGTATATTACAGATATCAAAGTCAATGATTTTGTTTTATAGTAATGATCTAGCTATTCGGCACAGTTTTCGCGATACCACCCATACAAAAGTCAATAATGGCATCAAATAGGCGATTTTAAATTTGATCGAATTGCCATTTTCAGAGAATATCCCTCACTGAAACTGCACATTTTGTTTTATAGTGATGGTCTAGCTATCTGGCATGGTTTGCCAGAAGTCATAATTATGGTCTCAGTATAAATCATTATTAAATACTACTGCGGTTTTCTAAAAGATAAAATCACCACAGGTTGAATACGTATATTCGTGAACGGTGAAGGTTTTGCAATAAAATCTGCACACAGTTGGAAGGCCACAAATAGTTTTTTTTAAGGGACAAAATGTAAAGTCAGATTAGATAACACTATATTCGCAAGAGGAAGGTGGCCAACAAGAAAGCATTGTGTCGCCAAATATATTTATAATAAAAAGTTAACAAGTCAAGGCTTTACCAGCAGACTTAGAAAATTCGTTATATGTAGAAAACTTTGCTATTTATTTGTAATCCAGCAACACGAGCAGGCCTGCAAGTAGTTACTTTGTTCTTCATCAAAAACTGTGGGTGTACATTTATCTAAGAAAAATAGCTCTCCACACTGAGCATAATTACATAATCTCAATCCATATGGACAACCACTCCGTGTTAAATAAAATGTCAAATTCCTCAATATTTTGTGGGGAGTAAGTTAAATTGTATACCGCACTTTACATAATATTATTGAAATAAGTATAGAAATATTTATATTTGTTGCAAATTATATCTAGCAAGGACTGTGGAGATGACAGGACAACCCTAGTAAGAGTATGCTAGTCGTAAATCAGATCTAACCTGGATTACTGCTGTATTGTTCATGGATCGGCGAAACAATTTTACCTGGATGTATTGGATCTGATCGCCAACCAAGGTTTCAGATTGTGCTCATTGGTGTCGAGAACCTCTCCTATTGAAAGTTTTAAAGTGGAGACCGACGAACACTCATTTCAGGTTCGTCGTTTGAAGCTGAGCCTGCAATACCATATATACAAAACCTTGACGAATATACGTCTCCAACCGAACCAAAATATTTTGTTCTGTTGTGCTTTTAACTTTTTAGAACCCGCACTGGTGTTTAGTATATAGTTATACTATCATTTAAATAAAGGCTCTCTGAGGCAAGGGCTGCGGCTTTGAGAGGAACAACAACGTACTGACAATCCACTTAAAGAGTATGTCCAGACCCGTGGAAGCTAGTTGACTAGTACCATGCCACATAGCATGCAACGACTCTCTTGTGAGCCGCCAAGGTGGTCAAAAAAGTGATAAAAACCATCTCAGTACCCCAATAGGGAATATATATTGCCTCAAACATGTAGTAATTATGTTGGCGTGAAGACTGTTGTTTCTCATATCAATACATATGTAACCATTCATCAATGGGAAATACATGTAATTTTTTTGTTAGTGTAATTTGGAATATGTGTTTCTGCTCAACTAGTTTTCAATTGCATAATGTTGCCTCCACATTGACTATACTTCTCGTCTATTATACTACAAGAACGGAACATCACATGCCATGGTTATGCAGACCACCTTGACATTGATGACTAAACTTCATATTTGCACAAGCATATATATTGACCAAAAAGTTATCCAAGGAGCATTTTATTTCTAATTAACTTACTGGAAGCGCTTCTGAAAAACACACGCATCAATGTCGGTTTAATGCTGTACCAGCGTCTCAACTCAACGGGGAACACGATACGAGTGAACGTGATGATGGTACGCATGGTACACACATAGGCTGAACGCCACTAAATGCAAGATCCTGAGGACTTCAATTATATTTTATGTCCACAAATAGATTCACAGTAACCAAACTTATCTAAAATGATACATGACAGCTAATTTTATCGATACCTGATGCCTAAAATGATAATATTGATGCCAGAAATCGGTTCAGCGTCACAAAGCTATTCAGGAAACATATATCACACAACTATTGGACCACTTATGAAAAAAATTGTATTTTCCCTATAACCGCCTCTGATCATTTCTGACTTTCTTACCGAGAGTAAATGTCATAGAAAAAGGTTTGTAAGGTCACTGATGCCTAGAATAAAATTAGTGATACCAGGAATGGACTCCGTTCCCAAAGCTGGTCAGAAACGAGAAATCACATGTAACTATTGGACCACTTTTGTAAAAGTTTTATTTTCACTATGACAACTACTGGTCATTTTTTTAAACTTTTGTATGGAGTTTGAAGGTCATAATTATATTAAGGGTTGTAAGGTCACCGATGCTTACCATTAGACACCTAAAATTATAGTATTGATGCCAGAAATGGATTTTGAGTCGCAAGGCTAGTTAGAAACGACATACTGTAGATCTGGTAATTTTTGCGTGTTTGAATATTTGCGAAATTAAGATTTTGTAACTTTTTCGCGAAGTGTAGAATTCGCAAATTTTCAAAATAATATATTCGGGACTTTATAATCATCTGTGCAGATTATAGGTGAATACTAATATAATTTAAAACAGAAAAGGTCATTATGAAGTTTTATTTTCAATGTTTAACAACCATACGAAAAATACCCAACTTTTCGCAATGTAAAATTTTGCCAACTGTCTACACGGAGGCTCCCCACAATGCGGAACTTTTTACAAGTGAGCGAAGAATAAGCTTTCTTTTTTAAAACCTAAATACCAACTAGAGCGGAAGATGAACCCGCGATATCTGAATTTTCAGGCAGCCGCAGGCCGAATTTACCACCACATCGTGGCCCGGCCCAATTCACATTCAGGAATTGTGCATGAATATAAAAAGTAGGTCCTTCTCTCTGTGTGAAATTATACTGATTTCCAGTGGTTAGAAAAAAAAACAAAGACAAAAAAACAAAGACATGTGGGGATTACCAGTTTTTTGTAATTCAACATGAGAAAAATTATTAATAATATTCATAACACGTAAAACTAGTAAAGATCATAACCTGAGAATGTATTAGTAAGCCTATAAAGTTTCTCATTGTTATCAAGTAAAAAAAAGAGAAAGTAAACATACAAATATTAAATAGCAAAACGACGCAATCTTTATTTGTTTAATATAATATTTTTATCATGCTTAGAAGTCGTATAAGTTTCAGCAAGAGGGGGTGTTTTTTTAGTCTTTTATGAATGTCTCATCACAGGCATTTGGGATCGACCACTGAAAACAAAAAAACAATATTGATCAGATTGATATATACGAAGCCCAAGAAGCGACATGTTTTGTTATTTTTTTAACTCTTTTGGTTCTTAGCTCAATATATCAAGTTTTAAACCCAATATATATTATATTTATAATAATAATAATCCAAATGTTGCATCTGGGACTTATTAGATGTAATACCAAAGTTCTCAATAAACATTATAAAACAATTTATACTGTTTGCACATGTTTAAATATTACATAGAAAAAATGGACGCCTTTATGCACAGCTGGACCAACCCCTAAAAGTTCGTTTTTAAATAAATGCAGTGGAAGTTTATGGTCTACTGTAAATTCAAGAAAACAAATGAGCAAAATATTGAGTGAAACTAACACAGGACATCCACAATTTCAATTCATGGAACATACCTCGCTGTCTCAAATAAACAGTGGTCCAGCTGGGCATAAATCAGAATGAGCATTTTGATTTATGCACAACTGGACCAACCCTCATTTTTTGTAAATTAACAAATACAAATATATGAAGAAAATTTACAATCATAAGCACAATACAAACTCTCTGCGTTGTCTGTAGATCTATTCCGAAGTTTCCATAATAAAAATGCGTGTAACTTTATATAGTTTTTGTGAAATCACGGGGACTGCGAGAATTATGGAAAAAATAATGGTGTGGGTTGGTCCAGTTGTGCATAAATCATTTTAAGGATTTTTATTTATGCACAAGTGGACCAAACCACAATTATGGCTAATTTAACAAATGTCTGGAAAAATACATCAATAAACACATCCAGATTATCTACATATTCTGTAGATTTAGCTGTCTTTAGTAAAAAAAGTGTAACTTATAAAGCTTAGGTGAAATCAAGGGGAATGTGAGACTGATTGAAGAAATGAATGTGTGGGTTGGTCCAGTTGTGCATAAATCAAGCTTAAGATTATAATGTGTTGGTTTGGTTCAACGCCGCCAGGTGGCGTGATGGGTTTAATTTGGACTTCCGGTTATTTTTTAAATAAAGGCTATGCATAATGTCCATTGGCACACTTAACTCATTTTCGATTTTTTGGGGGGTTGGCTCAGTTGTGCATAAAGGCGTCCAAATATATTTCCAAAATTATTTATATTTGGTTTTTAATAAAACTTCGTCAATAGTAACTGTTACATGTAGAAGCGTTTGTTAAGCGGCATTGCTGTTTATTATTAATCTCTACTAACATATTAGTCTACATTATAATATAGTAAAACACATTTCGGGCAATTTTTGTTTCCTTTTATATTATAAATAAAATTGTCAAATTTTAAAATATCAATTGATTTATTCTGTAACAAACTAGTATTAGTAGGGGCTGTTAGGGATATTTTGGGGCAAATTCTTCCAAAGCTACACAATTTGGCACAGATTTAGAACAGATTATACTCTTTCGATTTGCGATAGATGCAAAGACTGGAATCGCTCAGGGCTGGTGTAAAAGCAAAATGCAAGATAGCCTCCATCTAGATTTTAGGTATGCCTTACTAAGGATATCCAAAGGGCTGTGACAACGTGATATATCGCTATGTGTTATAGTTATGGCCAATTTAGCTACTTCTGATGTTATTTTATTTAAATAATTGGATTTGTTCACAATTATCGAGCGAAAAAGACAATTTTGCAGAGAAAATGCTTGAAAATAATTAGGATTTCATACTAGACCAGAAGTGGCTGGGGGTAAGGGGGATTTAAACCACTATTACTTTCACATAGCTGGACTACTCAGGGGCGAGAATCAACCTGTTGATCAGGTAACTACCGCTGCTTTACTGAAATATGGTCAAAAATATACATGACCTATGTGCGATTTTGGTTCGATTTTGAGAAATTGAGCGTATTCAAAACTTTTGCCCACTGAGTAGTCAAATTTTTAGCTATATCAATATGTTTAATATCAATACAAAGCTACTGAAACAGGCGTCCCATATTGTGTGTCAGATCATTGACTAATGCGCCAGAGAGCTTTCAGTTGGTATTTTAACCCCTTATTTCACCTATTTTTCATACTTTTTCTGTAAATATTCAAAATATTTCTCTCACCTGATTTGTGTTACATGGTATAAATGTTTATGTTTACCTTAAACATGTTCTAGAACAATTGTGGACTTAAAATAAACTCATTTGGAATAAAAATAAGGAGTTATGTGAACATATTACATCCTTTTTTGGTTAGACGTAAAAATTTGCGTGCTTTCCTTCAGGCTCTGGAAAATTGACCATATGTCACATTTGTGCCCAATAGAGCAAGAGAGCTTTGTGTTGGTATTATTTTCATATATTTTTCATACTTTTTCAGTCAATAGTCAAAATACTTTTCTTTCAGCTGATTTTGTATGTAATAAATGTTTGGTTTTGATTTAAACATGTTCTGTTGACTTAAAATAACCCATCTGGAATAAAAACAATGAGCTATTACAGCATATTCCACACTTTTTTGGTTGGACAAAAAAATTTGCGGACTTTTCTGCCGGCTTGGGAAAATTGACCGTGTTTCGCATTTTTGCCCAATGAATACCCTAATTAAAGAAATGTATCAACATGTTTGATAGCAGTTGAAAGTCACTATCAAGGGCTTTAACGTGGAAACATAAAATTGTATTTCTGATAAAGATGAAATGCGCAATAAAGCGCTAAGTTTGTATATTATCACTCCATTTGAACAATTTACAACGTTTTTTAGTGAATATCAACATGACTTCTGCTCGCTCATGTTAACTTTTTATGTTTGTTATTATGTTTACATTTTCTTGAGCCATTTTTCAAAACTGATCTTGATCACTGAAGAAGTGATCACAGTCAGTTTAAAAAATATCGTAACCACTACAAAAATGATCTTTACCACTGACGAAGTGATCGCAGCCACTTTAAAAGTTATCTGAGCCACTACAAATGTGATCTTGGCCACTAACAAACTGGTGTCAGCCACTACAAAATTATCTAAGCCACTACAAAGTGATCATGGCCACTGAAGAAGTGATCACAGCCACTTAAAAAAGTATCTAAATCACTACAAAAGTGATCTTAACCACGAAATAAGTTATCTCAGCCACTATAAAAGTGATATTGACCACTAACAAATTTGGTTTCAGCCACTACAAATGTGATCTTGACCAGTAAAAAACTGGTGTCAGCCACTGAAAATTTTTTATCTAAGCCACTACAGAATGATCTTGGCCAATAAAGACGTGATCACAGCCACTTAAAAAGTATCTAAGCCACAACAAAAGTGATCTTAACCACTAAAGAAGTGATCACAGCCACTTTGAAAGTTATCTCAGCCAGTACAAAGATGATCTTAGCCACTAACAAAGTGGTGTCAGCCACTGAAAAAAAGATATCAAAGCCACTACATCTTGGCCACTGAAGAATTGAGTACAGCCACTTTAAAAATATCAAAACCACCAGGAAAGTGATCTTGACCATTAAATAAGTGATTACAACCACCTTAAAATTTGTCTCATCTACAAACGTGATCTTGGCCATTGAAGAAGTGGTCACATCCACATTAAAAATATCTGAACCACCACAAAAGTGATCTTGACCACTAAATAAGTGATTACAGCCACTTGAAAAGTTATCTCCGCCACTACAAACGTGGTGTTTGCCACTGACGGAGTGATCACAGCCACTTTAAAAGTGATCTCAGCCACTAGAAATGGTAGTGCCTGATATAACTTTTAAAGTGGCTGTGATCACTTCTTCAGTGGTCTTGATCACATTTGAAATATTCAACAACATTTCCCAAATTTAAAGTGAGTATTTCAAACGTGAGACCACTTGACATGCAACACAATTCTGAGAATAAACCGCAATGAAGTTAACATGGTTATTGGGTTTAGAAAGGGGTGTCATAATTTAAAAATGTACTACACGTCAAATGGCCAAACTTTTAAACTATACAAAATTATCAGGATATATTGCAAATGTGTAGCAGCATCGAGAGCCTACACATATAGGCTACATTTTAGAGAAGGATAGTCTTGGAATTATTATAGGAATCAAATTTGGAGATTGACCATGCTAAACCATATATATTAGCCAATATATATTGGCAACAGGGATCTCTATTTATATTGGCATACAATTAATGTATACAATTATGTCTAAAAATTACTGAAATCTTGCAGTTATTTGACATAATGTGGACGGATCATTCAAGATTTGAGAAAGAAAACATAATCCCCAGCGCCCAGAGCAAAAACTAAACGATACCAGCGTACACTGATCCCACACGGCCTATTCCACTGGCAATGACTGCATGATATAAACTATTTATTTTTAAACTAATTATATTTCAAACACGTTATATGTATAATTTACTACACTTTTAATAACACGTAAATAATGTTAGTGCTAAATATTTTTACTTCTGCATGCTACGTTGTAATATAATTCAACTATTAGTTGCCAATAAATGTTATTATTATTTATGGCGCATATGCTATAAATAGCATTTGATTACATTAAATGTGATATTTCGGGGATAAATCTGCTGAACCGTTGTTTGTTACTAGGGTATAGAAGTCAAATTTTGACAATCATGTGTGGAAAACTGCAATAAATTAAGATGATCGCGTGGTTCTGGTGACAAGTACTTCCGTATTGTATCATTCCTAATTTCAGGTGTCGTATTAAATTTATTGACATCAAAGTACAAAATCAATAATGTTCAATAATCAATTTAATTATTTATCACTGATACTGTTTATTTAATTATTGGTGACCTTGTGATCATATAATTGTTGTACTTGTGTGGAAATGATTGAAAAAGAGCAGTTATTTGACATAGGATGAACAGATCATGATAATTAAGCGTTGTGCCAATAACTCACATAAAAATGTGACATTTTGGGGAGAAATCAATCGAAACTTATGAAAAACATACGGATCATAAATTATGCTTCTCAGTAGCGAGTTTTATTTCGTGTAATTTAGGATTTTAATTATTATATTGCCTAATTCTGATATTTCTGATATCTAGTGGCGGCCATTTTGGATTTAGCCCCTACGGTGGCGCAAAGCGATGCCTTTCTTGGCATCCACACTAAATCGATCAAGTAGGGTTCTGTCGACATCTAGGCCAAATTTGATAGCTTTGGAACAATTTACCCCAAACGGCCCATTTATTGCCCTAACAGCCCAGACTATATTGAAACCGCTGAGTGTCTCATCACCTTGTTCCAGTAAATGTGTTGTAATGATTGGCATGCTATAGATTGATCCATATAAGGACAGTTTTATATCACTTCAGTTGTTATTTTTCATAATTCTCAGAGGTAAGCTGATCCTAATCAAAATGTTCCCATATGAACTCAATGACATGGATCCCTTAACCATTGAAGATAGATATTTATTTTGAATGTGAAAACAATAATTGTTAATCATAAATTCCCGACAGTTTTTACAAATGGCTTAGATATGTTAGCATAATATTTACTATTATTATATTCAACATTTCCGAAATTATTAAGCAGAATAAATATATAATGTTGGACTTGGATCACTTTACCTCTGAGCCATTCAATCAATGCTATTGGTCTGTCTGCCAAACTGGGAATTTCACCCTAACCTCAGAGTCTCTGATAAAGTTTTTTCTCTGTGGATTATTGTTGTATACGATCTACGCGAACATTCTAGGGTGGTTGTGAAACCCTCACCCTTGGGCAATTTTTAGAAATCCAAGATGGCCGCTAAAATGGCTTCCACTATATAAATTATACTATAGTATCCTCTAATTTTGCAAGAGAGGCATGTTATACATCAAAATATGGGTTTTGGGGATGTTCTATTGAAATATTCAGACTAGAAAGCAGGATAATTGTTATTTTTAGAGTCAGTGTCCATGTAAACCGCAAAACACACAAGCACGAGCGCAAATATACACTCGACGAATGACGCAACGACAGACGCGAAATTCGCGTGACTGAACACACCAACACGAATAGCATCGCTACCCGTAAAGCGTCTTTTCCTGTTGCGATGTGAGACTGTGGTGGTGACGCGTAAACCTGCACAAAACTAGGATGATAGTTTCACAGCCACCCTAGGTTGTTCAAGTAGACCTTATACAGCAATAATCCAAAGAGAGAGAAAAAACTTAGACATAGACTCTGAGGTTATCTCACGCGGCAGAGAGACTATATAATGCTAGTCTAACGTCTATGACGCTGGCCTAACATCATACCTGCATTGCATCAGCGATCGTGTTCAATTGTCTACTGGGTAGGCAACTAAATTAACACAATTAAAATTATTTATAAATATATACAATGTAATCTCTGACCAAGCAAAAGCTAACTACCATCTGGACTTACCGTTGCTGTTGATATTACACAACCAGACGAAGTCCCCATTTGCATGCAGCTTCTTCATACCTTCGTCAAACCAGGCAAACTTTTCCACCATGTCTTTACGGGTCATCATGGAGCCTCCAGCCTTAGCACAGAAGAAAGGCTCATCTTCCACACGGCTTACATCATCAAATCTGTCAATTCCTAAAGTTTCACCTCCAAATATAACATCCACCTGTTAATGTGGCAAAAGTGAACGATAACGTAATCATCATTGCAAAATAACATTTTAACCAAAAAAAAATACATTATTCACTTTCATTATCTGCAACATACTAAATGTTATTATAGCATATACAAATGGATGGCATCACGCACAGGTAGGCTAACCCAGATTTTGACGATTTTGAGATTTTGGGTGTTTTTGAAAGTTTTCACCACAAATCTGCAAAAATAGCCAAATGTCTAGACCAATCACATTCTGTGGTACAAGCCAAAGTTTGTTTGCGCATGTTGCCTTTTGGCGATTTTCATAGAGCACAAATGGTCTAGACCTCACTTCTGATCAAGTCAAAAACAGTGAAATGGACCTGTTCAAGAATATATAGAGAAAAAAACGGTTCACTGCTGAAGAAGCGAGGCGAATTTTACTCGATATCAGCGACAGTACATCATCGGGTGATTATACATGAAAACAATGTAAAAAATCGCACAACAACTTGAAGTACATGAAAAAACGAATAAATACAAATTAAGACAACAGGTAAATATAATCAGTGACCAAATGGTCTAACCCTTAAAGTGAAACTCTTAAATTTATCACGTTGTTTCTATCAATAACATATATTTTCATTGGTTTTATCATATTTCCTTAATATGTGGATGCATGTTCGGAATTCTTTCAATTTATCATGGATTATGCAGCATGATTCTTTGAAAATCAGTGATTTATTTAAAAATTAAGGGTAGGACCAAATGAAAAAAAACATGGACAAATGGTCTAACCCTCATGTAACCAACTTTAAAGTGTTTTAATTTCGTATAAACCATATTTAGGAAATACATATTTAATTTAATTTCAATGTACAGTGATGTACTCCCAATGTACATTCAATGTTAGGCTTTTAAAGGTTTTATCTCAGCTGCTTGATTTACCAGAATGGTCAAAACCTTCAATACTTGATTACTAAAAACACCGAAAAATGAGTTACACCAGTTGTGCATGATACATGTACAATCCAAATAATCTTCTTCCAAGTTATTAAATGATCTTAATTTTACAACAGACGTCACAGTCCACAGCTGTTTAACACAAATATCTCACAAAACACGAAGTAGCCTATTTAGTCAAGCATAGCTTTTCGCGTAAATGCATAAGGTAGTTTACCGATTTAAAAAAAACTTACTGTCCCCGATTATTATTTTAGAATAAGCTACCACACATATTAGGGTTTTACAACATAGGTTAAGTGTTCCTAAATTGAGAAATATGCTGTTGTGTGTCAGTTTATTATGAGCCCGAACATGAGTATTTTTTCTGTTATTTTATATTTGTTGAACCACACGATTTAATTTCCTCCATATTTATTTTTTCCAGTATGTAATGTTATTATAATCTGCTAAGTATTACTTTAATACAAGCAACATAATTATGAGGGATATATATTTTTTCTTACATATTTTTCTTACAGAATTACATAATAACGTTTCATGTCTTTATTTTGTCTGTTTAATTAAATATATATCGGCTGTAATTCATTTGCTTATTATTGTTTAATACATCATCACTCAGGTGGAATCCATGACAGCGAATTTATAGTCTCGATGGATATCTTTTTACCCTATATAGTGTACATTTTTTTTTTAATTTACATCATTAATATTGTATAATAGCATAGTGGAATAAACAAGCTTTCTACTTCTTACACAGTCGATGTAATCATAGGACGACTGGCTGAGCCGCCACTCTGTGAACGAGTCTATAGATTTGATTTGCTTAAAACTGTTAACGTTCTTTCTCGGCGAAGCTGCCACCGATCAAGCAAAAATTTTCTGCGTAGCTTTATCACAACAAGCAACGTGATTGTTTTCGAGATGGTCTGGTTTGAGATCCATATATTAAGGGAATTACACGAGATCGCAGCATCGGGTCATCTTTTTCTATTGTAGGCCTAATGCTGCATCGTGCAGTCAGCGGCACGTTATGAAACGAAATGCACAGCAGCGGCGGCAGGGCTTACGATGTTCTATCATATAGGCCGGGTCACACATACCATCGCGTACGTCCAGCGCACAAAAAATAAAGAATCTTGGTCAATGCGTTGTGATTCGCTGGGCGTGCGTCAGAATTCGTTGATGATTTGACGAGAACGCCGGATGAACGTTATTCATTTATTGTATGCGTCAACCTCTGCGACATTTTTTGCATGTTCAAAAATGTGAGCGTTTTTTCACGTGTGAATATAGACGCCAACTGTACAACTGTACATTTGGTGATCGGGATTGGTGATCTGGATGGAGGGATTAAATGATAACGGGATCACACGATATCGCGATTTTCTCTATCAATTTTCAAGCTTTTGACAAACGCTAGGAAATAAAAAAAATTCGTACAAAAACACTCAACTTCAGGTCAATTCAGTTATTTATGGCTACAGCTTGTCAAAAGTGATATATGAAATGTACCTGAACCACAAACGGTAACAGAAACAATTTTGCAACTAAGGACAGACACGCATGTACGTACTGCTGCCTGGATAGAATAATGTAATGAATAGCTTTACGCGTTGCAAGGGCATAATTATAAAGTATATCATAGACCTTGTGTATTGTGCTTTTATGCTGCACAATGGAATGATGATTACATTTCCTGTATTACACTGCTGCCGGCGACTCAAATGTTCGACATAACATCCTTTTCTCGTTCTGACAAATTTTCTTCATACGTTGGCATACGCTGGCTCATACGCTGTAGTATGATAGCCCCATTAGAGCGTGGAATTAATTTGTAAAAATAACTGGCAACCAAAGTTTTTTTTTTACCTTGAAATCATCATAAATGTCTCAGTTAGCTCTTTCCGATTCATTTGAATACCTATGTTACGGGTCTGCGGACGTTATAATTTTTTTTATTCTTACAGTGCGGGGATCGACTTTAGTCGTCAGAATCTAACGTCTACAGACGTCAGATTCTGACGACTACAGTCGATCCCTGCGCTGTAATGGCTAAACTAATAAATATTTTTGCATTGGGAACTCATTTTGCAATTGTTTTAAAAGGTTGTATAAGACTTTCGCATTCAGAATATCAGTTTAGTTTCATTATGTCAATATTATTATCGGCGCCATGTCAACTTGCCTCCTTGTCGTACAAGGCTTCCACCAAGCCTTCTGTGGTGTCATAATACATGATGGTTAAGTCGTCCATTGACATACCAAGATTGCGGGCCAAGCAAGCAGTATCAGTGTAAAAACCAAGTCTGAATCCTATAACAAAAAACGCTTGATGTGATATGAATAAAATTACTGAGCTTACACGGTAAATAACGTTACAATACAATGTCGAGCTTAGGCTACATTAAGACAACAACAGCTCAACGTTAACCGGGAGTCAGTATTCCTGTGTTTGTGAGTAGTGTTAAAATATTGAATTGCACAGGAGGCTTAACCATGTTAACGTCTCGTATGTAATGGTTGAAGTGTGTGAGTCGTTATAACTCAATGAGTAAACATTGTGAGCGCCTGTTGTGCCGACAAATGTCACAATCCCACTAAATGTCACAGCCCCCGACAAATGTCACAACAGTCCTCGACAAATGTCACAGCCAACGACAAATGTCACAACACTGCCTCGACAAATGTTACAGCCAACGACAAATGTCACAACTTTGCCTCGACAAATGTCACAACCAACGACAAATGCCACAACTTTGCCTCGACAAATGTCACAACCAACGACAAATGTCACAACTTTACCTCGACAAATGTCACAGCCAACGACAAATGTCACAGCTTCGCCTCGACAAATGTCACAGCCAACGACAAATGTCACAACATTGCCATGATTACCAACGACAAATGTCACAACCTTGCGACAAATATCAGTCGTCATGTCATTGGACAGGCTGAGTCGCTCATTCTTTGATCTGATGTAGAATACTATACTTGGTCCGAGACCCATAATATCTTTATTGGAGTTTTTTAAGACCTCTTATTTTTTCATATATACTGATTAGCGCCCACGCATGCGCATCGTTGCTCAAATCTGACCTAATTCCACACAAAGCCATAGTACAATTGACAATATCAAATGGTAAAGTGTGACATACCAATACTGTTAGCGTTACGCCTGACTTCGTCCACAGAGTCCAAAATGCTGCCCTTTCTCACGTACATGTAATCCTTGTCTTGTCTCCCGAACTCCCCGAAGAACCCGTAAGCAGCCACTCTACGAGTAGTCTGAAACCAATTGGACAGCACGTCGTACCACCGGTTGTTCAGAGCTGTGGAAATAAATAAATAGCTGTGGAAATAAATTGTAGTACCCTCTTTCGGGTACTACGATCGACGTACGTCCTTCGATCGTAGTACCTTGTACGTCAATGCAAGTACTTACACTGATATTTAAATAGCTTCCAGTATGATTGTAATAAGCTTTCCAACATGTGGTAGTGCTTTATTTTGTGAATAAAGCCGCAGCTTTGATTAGGGGGTAAGATCAATTATTGTCAACATATAGTGGAGGGTCTGAAACAAGTATTAGACTTGATTTGTATTGGAATCTACGGCATAATAATGATAAAAATGTATTTTTAGTTGATATTGCTCCCGCCAAATCACAGTACTTCATTCGAAGTACCACATGGTACTAAAAGTACTCCAGCAAGGTACGTCAATCAATGTACCCAATGGTACTTTCATAAGCAAAGTACCCAATGGTACTTCAATGAACGTACTACACACGTGGCTGAAAATTGCAGAGGGGGTGTGCTCAAAGTTATCTTATTTATATTATTTATGCCATAGAAAGTTCAGTAATGTATATTCAAAATGTTTTTAATATATTTACCTTTCGTTATTTCCCAGAATTTTGTGTCCCCCATGCTTAGTGTGAAAAGCACCCAGATAGTATTGGCCTTCTTTTGGGAAAAGTTTACTAATTTATTAACTTGCCTGTGGGACATTCAGATATTTCCAGCAGAAGCTGTGACATCAGAAGAAGGGAATCACCAGTCTCAGGAAATCGGGAGACCTTACTCAAACTGTTCATTACATTTCTTAGGGGGCACCCATGAAAACGCTAGATCTGGCTTACAGATGACGGTACTTGGATTGAAGGACGTACGTCGATTAAAGTACCCACTGTACCTGATAACATGTATTATAGTGAGTATCGATGTATAAGCTGTTATCGGTCAATAAATTATCAAACACCGACTGTGCAAATTCAAATTAATTCCAAATGAATAGCATTTCTACAACTAGAAGATACATAATATTGTACGTGTGTGGTAGGAGAGAACGCTATTATTGCTTCTAAAATATTCGCATATGTGACATCCTGACTAATTACTAATAAAAAATAAATTGAATTATAATATTATAAAAATAACTTTTTGTTTGTGTATTTATTTTAAGATAATGTACGATGTTCTCTGTACGCCATGTGTATCGATTTAATATTGTTTACTGTGCAACTAATTACAGACAGTCAGTCGCTCTACTGAAGTGTCATAACCCCTTCTCTTGAAAACATGCCCGTTTCGTATGCACATAGTCCTTGGGCCAGGGACCGATTTTTACGACTTAATACCATTTGGGGTGACTAAGCTTTTTTTGCGTTTTTCACTCAGAAGCATAGCACGGGTAAGAGCTGGTTAGGATGAAGGCTGATAGGGATAGGGACTTAGAGGTGATATAAGAACACCTTTCCATTGTTGCAGCAGCTCGTCAGGGCCATCTTGACCAATCAGAAGCCTACGATATATCGTAACTTGTACGAGAATACGGGCCCTGCTCACCTGGAAAGTGCACAATCTGGCAGAATTGACAAATCATGAAATATTAATTGCACAGGTTGACTCAATTCTAGTTAATGTTTACTCCACTTCCCCAGCCTTAGCCGAGCCTTGGCATTGAATTCCTCGTGGTTTTGGTTTATTTCTATAGGTAGTCTATCTGTTTAGGAGTTGTACATGTGTTACAGACGTTGGGCCAGCATTAACCCAGCATTTGCTTAAGGTATCTTGTTGACTGTTCTATCACTTGTACGACAATGGCCCGCGTGCAAGCGGCTTTTAACAAAGCCTTTCGCGTGTCTCCTTTGTATCCATTATTAAAAAAAAAAAAGATGTTATAATTGTAATTGGAGCATGAATAAATAAATTTGAATTTAAATTTGAATTTTAGTCCATTGAGCCCTGCTGAAAAAATGGCTGGCAACTTTACGTCGCTCACATGCAAACAGTTAATACTAGACGGATAACTTAAAATGTATAATTGACGAAAAATAGACTTGTCACCAGGTTATGACATCCTATACCAATATGGCAAAGTGTGAAACAGCTCAACACCTCACGGGCTGAGAAATCGTGCGCCGAAACTTCACATCACTGCGTGTTAATATATAGATGGGTCTAAAAACGTATGTTGGCCGTTTCAGAACGTTTGCCTAATTAAGGCCAGTATACCCTTTTTAAGAGGGGGTGGGGGGTTATGAATACCAAAGTGTAAGTCTAAGATGTACATGTATATTTCATCTGCAAGACCAAAAAAATGTATAATACATCGTTTTTGGCATATTTTGGGTTAAAGAATACGTTTTGTTTATGTTTTCGAAATGATTTTACAAATATTAGATTAATAAATTAGAGATGGCCGACGGCTCTAATCTACTAAACTTTTTTTTCTACTCTTATAAGTTGGGCAGGAAGAAGGGGGTATCGTGCACCCCCCGGAAATCAATTGTTAATTGATGTTTCTAGATAGGAAAAATACCATAGAAAACGTTTTGCTAAGTTAAAAAATTGACAAAATGTCCCACATACCATTTTTATGCAAATTAGTGACGCCATTAAAGGGAAATGTATATTCGCCATATCTCAGCTAATAGTGCACATAGCTCAACAATTGAAGTGTCTAACCCCATGTTTTGAGGGTCCAAGAGCATTTTAAAACTATTTTTGGAGTGATCAGATGTGTCTAATATATATCTCATTGCGCAAAATATTGCCGCCATTAACGAAAAGTCTATTTTTCTTCATAGCTCAGCCAATATTAAATATAACTGAGTATAACAAGTTTCCAGACCTATGTTTTGAGGGTCGAAGAACATGGTAAAACTATTTTCAGAGCGATCTAATATGTCGACGAAAAGGCACTTGTATTCGTACTGGAGAACATGTTGTCCAACATAATAAGGTTTTCTTGCTATCGTCATTGCACTTGCTCGATGTCGAAGAACTGAATGGCTATGATGAATCAGAACTATCAAGCTGAGAACCTGCTGAAACGGCTACAAAATAACCCAATAAAAAATCATGTCAAATTCAAGAAATTCCCAACGTTGCTTTTTCATTTTGGCTTCTTCACAGTTTGGTTATCGTTATTGTTGATGCTCTTGCACAAGCTTACATGCTTGGAAGTGCGGATCAGTACCAGAATGTCGTTGTCCTTTTTGCCGTAACATTCTGTGGGCTTTCACAAGACCAATGGAGGCCACTAAGATTCGACAATATGGAAATCAATTCTGAAAAGGTGACAACAACAAGAATAACATCACTTCCTCACAGGGAAAAGTAATCAGTTAAAATCCCATTCACAACTATATTCATTGTTTTTTTTTCAAAAGGTAAGCTGTGTCAACCTGTGTTACTATGTGAATCTATCATCTCAAGTCATTCAGTAGCAGGAGCAAAGAAACCTGACATCCCCGCTCCTCGTAACGTCTGAATGAACCAATGGACTTGGAAGAACTCGTGACTTATCGCTGTACCTCCTTGGCTTGGGTCACAAAATGGCTTTTCCTCGAAAATCAACAAAGTGTCCCTCCTTGACTAGACTTACCTTCTGGAAGACGCTATCCCAGACAATCTGCCATACCCCAGGGAGTTGACGATGTGTTCATACAGGATGGCATGGCACTGCTACATACTTTTACCAAACTTCCCCCGACCTGTTGTGAGATATGCATACAGATTCTCGATCAGACGACGATCTCGACTGACAGTTATCATCCTGGGTCTATCAAAGCGCAGAAGAGGTTGACACGTAGCAGCCCAGAGATCATTCTAGCTGGATCAGCTATCAGACAGCCATATTATTCCAAGAGCTTCCATGCAAACTATGACACAAAAAACAGTTATGTCAGTGATGCTGTATGGATTGTTAAAGAGGCCTGGTTTCCATGCTGGACAGAACAACTATGTCAGTCATCATCGTGGAAGGTACAACTCATCAATTTGTTACAACATATAGCTAGGTAAGATTGTGTTATGTTACTAGTCTTGCTACTGCATTGTCTATTCCCATAATATTTTGTTTTAATCATGCCAAGTGTTTCAATTGATCAAAACACAAGTGGAGGTGCAGTACCACACATATTTGTGATTCTACTGCATCATGCCCATTCAATCAATATGACTGTGTGACACAGGATCGGGGAAGCACAGACAGATTGTCAACATACAATTACCTGACGTGGCTGAGTCTCTCAGAGAAGACTATTACGTACTGTGCCACTCCCCTCCGCTAATGTGTCCTCAGTGGAGAGGATTGAACCAGTTCATTCAAAGGCAAGGGAAAGGTGGGGCCAGCTAAAAAGCTGGAAAATAATACCAGGTTCTACAAGACATTCAGGCAAATGACTGACGACGTCAAATGTCAAGCCTCATGTGATGAAACAGCTGGAGCAGTTTGCATACGTATCTGGTGTACCGACACATTAGTAAATCTTCTGTGAAAGCCGTCCATGTCAAGCTGCCCAAAAAGATGGTGAGAGATGAAAAGAAGTTAATTTCCAAGTCCAGAGTCGACCTGTCTCGCCTTCCCCGTACCAGTCTGCTTTGGAGCCACACATCCAGCATGTGAACCACCGGGTTGCTTCGTGCATGTAGGCCAACGAGGGACAACAGGGGTGGATGAAGACTGACCTGGGAGTCTGGGAACCACTGTGATCATGTTGTCTTGTCCCAGCAACCTCGCTGATTGATCTACTGGATGCTGGTGATCGAGAAGGAGATGACCAGGTTGATCATGAAGAATACAATGACAATATTATGAGTTTCGATGAAAGTGATGAGTGATGAGTAAATGGTTGGACTGGACCCTTCAGAATCATCTTGTCAGTCCTAACTGTTCTGTTGCAAGTACAGCATGCTCTAGCATACATTCTGCTGTACATTCTATATATCACATACTCAGCGGACCGAGCTCAGAGGAGAACAAATCCTTAGCGTGATCATGTGTCATAATCAAGACAAAAGCAGGTTCATCACCAGGGAGCCAGGCTGCTGAGGAGCTAGGGTGGGAAAGCTAGATCAAATAGGTGAGATTTAAGTAATTTCCAGAATGTTAAAACTGTTTCGGCATTACGCATTGGCACAGACACAGTTCCATAAGGCTGGGCCAGATATAGAGAAAGCTCTTGACCCAGTCTTAGTTTTTATACGATGACCAACAAATCGATTTGAAATTGTAGTGTAGATATTTTGAGCATTTCGGACAAACAAGTAAGTCAGCCAGGTATGCAGGCTGGTTGTCTTTTAGGGTTCGGAAAGTTATTGTGCATATTTTAAAATTAATGCGAAATTTGACAGGAAACCACTGTAATCGTTTTAGAATATGAACTGAACAACTAAAACGTGGGGGCCTTGGTTACCACTCTTGCAAGGCAGTTCTGAACGCGTTGTTATCTAGCGATATCTTTTTCTAGCATATTTTGGAAAAGTGAGTCACAATAATCTAACTTGCTACTGACAGGTGTCACTGCATTTTTCTTGGAAATATCTACGGACAGTTATTTTCGAATTCGACGCAGGTCACTGATATGATAGAAGCATGCCCTACATGTTTGGGATATACTGTATATGTCTTTTTTTGGGATCTGTCTTTTCGGAAATCCGGGCTACTGTCAAATACTACACCAAGATTTTTGGATGATGCAGATGGGTTTGTGTCTTGACCTAGAATTAAGCATGGGGAAATATTTAAGATTTTTTCTCGCTGAAGTTCGTCTGTCTTACTAGGATTAAGCTTCAGCTTAGCGACTGTCATCCAGGCCGACACGGCCATTACACAATGTTGCAACTTCTCAAGAGATTTCTCAGCGTTTGAAACTGATATAGACATGTACATTTGAGTATCATCGGCATAAAGATGGTGGTTTATATCAAAATAGAAATACTAGCGCTGAGTGGTGTACTGTACAAAGTAAAAAGCACTGGTCCTAGCACAGAGCCCTGTGGAACTCCATATGAGAGTGTGACTTTATCTGACATAGTGTCTATAATTTTTACGGATTGATGCATATTTTGCGAATAAGAAGAAAACCAAATTTGAGCCTCGCCATATATTCCATACAATCAGAAAGTCTATCTGTTAAGAGACTCCTTAGCGTTGGAAACGGATAGAGACATGTACATTTGGATATCATCGGCATAGGGATGGTGGTTTATGTCAAAACTGGAGATAATAGTGCTGAGTGGTGTAGTGTATAGGATAAAAAGCACTGGTCCCAGCACAGAGCGCCGTGGAACTCCATATGAGAGTGTAACTTTGTCTGACAGACTGTCTTTAATTTTTACGCATTGGTGCCTATTTTGCAAGTAAGAAGAAAACCAAATCTGACCCTGCCCATATGTAGATATTCGATACCAATCCGAAAGTCTATTAGGTAATGTAGCATGGTTCATGGTGTCGGAGTCAAGGTCAGAGCTGTAACTTAACCTTTGTCCATACTAATAATGATATCGTTTTGTACTTTCAGTAGAGCTGATTCTGTAGAATGTTTTTTCCTGTAAGCTGATTGTAATGGATTAGATAGACGGATATTTTTTATATGAGCTTGCAGCCAATCGGCTATTACCTTTTCTATGCTTTTGGAAATGAAACTCGAGTAGCATACAGGCCTTCAATTTTTCAGTTAATTTAGGAAAATATATGTTTTTTTAAGTGGTAGTCTTACATGAGCTTCTTTGATTTTTTAAGGAAATGTACTTGTGTCCATTGAAATGTTAATTATATCAGTGATGGGAGTTACTGATATATCAAGACAATATTTCAGCACTTTTGTAGTAATGGGGTCCAGATCACATGATTTTAACGATGAGCTCTTCTGTCGCACGCTCAAAAGAGTTCATTTTGGATCTAATTTCTGTTCTTTGTACTGATGGAATACTATGTACTTTATCTGGAAATTTGGAACGGATAATGCAATTTTATCCACAAAATGTGTAGAGAAATGTATAGTGTTAATATGTGGTAGAACGTGCTAGTATACATTCTAGGATACATTCTACAACATTTTCATGTACTGCAACACATCATAGTAGTATTATGTGCTAGGACATACTAATGTGCATCCTAGCATACATTCTACAACATGTCGTGTACTAGGACATAGTGTTACTCTGTTATGATATTATTGAACATTCAGAAATACATCAGGTATAGATAGATAGCGTGTGCAGTTATCACTCTAATAATGGCACTAATGCGCATACTATCACATGCCTGGTACATATCTAATCACTGGAATATTAGTATTTTTATATTCGTTGAGCATCAGAACATACGTCTAGACGCTTTATGTCAGCATAATAAATGAATGAATGAAATTAATGACCACAGGCCTAATGCAGCTATCATTGATATCCGTGAAGATATGGGGAAAGTTAGATTTTTCGCTAATGGCGGAGATATTTGGCACGCTAGCATCTTTTGGACACATCTGATCACTTCAAGAATAGTTTTATAATGATCTTAGACCCTCAAAACATGGGGTTAGACACCTTAATTGTTGAGCTATGTGCACTATTAGCTGAGATATGGCAAAATATACATTTTCCAGTAATGGCGTCACTAATTTGCATAAAAATGATATGTGGGACATTTTGTCAACTTTTTAACATAGCAAATCGTTTTCTATGGTATTTTTCCAATCTGGAAACATTAATTAGAAATTGATTTCCGGGGGGTGCACGATACGCCCTTCTTCCTACTAGACATAACTAGTTGGAGTAACTAAACTTGTGTGTGTTTTTCACACAGTTACATATCAGGGGTTTAAAAAAGTATGATGGCCGTTCCAGATAGTTAGCAGAAGGCCAGTATGCGCATTTGATGGAGGAGGGGGGGGGGGGGTCGATATAAAAATATAAGGTAAAAAATAAACGTGTCTCTATGACCAACGATGTATAATACAAGGGTTTTGTAATATATTGGGTCAATAAATGCGCTTGTATTGTTTTCAGAATGATATGACAAATATTTTACTAACAAATTGCAGATAACGCCTGTTTTTTTATATTAAACTTGTTATTTTATATTCATATAATTCAACTTTTTTGGCGATTAAGTACCATTTGAGATGACTAAACTTGTTTGTGTTTTTATTTACAATACGTTATATCAGAGGACTGAAAAGTATGATGGCCCTTGCAGAAAGATCGCTTAAGGCCAATATGCCCATTTTTAATAGTTATGTGGGGTCTCTATACAAAATATGAAGATAAAATAATATATACATTTTTATTTAGGAGACCCTGGTTCCTGCGCTCAATAGCGTGCAAATGCAGCTTCCGCATCGGTGTAGGCAATGGCGTTGGCCGTGGTAGGGCCTTAAACTATCAACAATAGAGTGTTTGGCATTATGTCTCTCATGTGGGGTGAATGGAGTTACCCTCAACCATTGTTAATTTAGGAACTATCGGGCCCGAGGGCATATCTGGGGGTAAATTCCCTAGACATGCCCAGAACCCTTTACCGGGCGAATGACAGAAACACTCTTAATAACCCACCATGTCATCACACCACCACCATGTCATCATTTGTACAGTCATCACTCATTTCATCAATGGAGTGGGCTGTTTTAACTTATTGCGATGTCACTTAATTTAAATGACCATTAGTGCCGAAACGTGACGTTAAGCATTATTCTACTACCAATAAAAACGCACTCACGGTGCACATCACACAATACAGTCCTATTATAAGTGATAAAAAATACATGAAAGATAAATAATTAAAATATCAGTCATCTGCCATAATAATTACATGACTGTAATATGCTTATGCATGCTTTGTATGAAGCAGCACCCTCGTGTCTCCCGAATTTATCATAATTCATCCACCTCAGTTATGGCAGCTTCTGTCAATTTTAAAACAGTATACAGCATACATAGCCTGTGAAAATGACCAGTCGTACCTCGTGTTGAAGCCTAGGTTTCTCATCTGAAACTGTACTAGATACTAGGGGTGTTTAACTCTTTAAGTGCTTCATTACTACTTGACATTCTCCTTTCATTTGAAGTTGGCATTGCTCACGCAATTGCCAACTTCAAATGAAAGGAAAATACCTCCTCACTTAAAAATTAAACCTGCTAAATTTCACAATGGGGGCTTTACTCAAGATTTATACAAGCATATTTGTTCAATTTCTGTCAAATTTTAGTTGTGGAAAAACAGTAGGAATGCGCTTAAAAGCGTCGCCCGCACTCAAAGGGTTAAATAGATACGAAGATGTGGGATCATATTCTTCGTTGAGCTTCAATAGCATTGGTGGCTATGAATTGTAAAAATGTTTTTAGTGGATTTTTTTAGACAAAAAATGTGGGAGTATATTCTTTGTAGAGCTTCAATGGCTTTGACGGTTTTGAGGGCGGGGGCCCTAGGGTAGTGGTTAGCACCGCTGCCTTCCACGCTGGAGTTCGGGGCTCGGTTCCCGATCTCGGCGGTTTGAAAGAAACAAAATGTGTTTTCCCCATCCACGTGTGAAACTCAGTATTTTGGGAAACCTCCGTGCTCGGCCTCAGACCGCAGGGCTCGAATTTCAAATCCTGTGTCTAGAGGACACGTCACAGTGTCATCTGATTCATCTCATCATCCTCAGGAGGTTCTCCCGGCCCATTTTAGCCTCTCTTATCAGTCAATGATTTATTAATAAGTCACGAAAAATACAATTATCAAAGTATTATTTTATTCACAAATTTAAACTGTGATTGTATTTTTACATTTTTTTATTATTAACGGCAATGTTTACATTTTTACTAATTTTCTGAAGTGCTAATTAGCTAATGTAACTACTGTCTTACTGGACGCCGCAGTCGTCCCCATGTTTTGTTGGTTGCTGTCTCAGGGAAGAATAGCCCTGCATGTTTACATACTGCCTAATTGACGCTACTTGAATTGGATCTAGCCTATATTTTCCTCGCGTGCCGAAGACGTTATATTTTAGTTAAAGTTAGGAATTTGTATCGCCCAGTAAATACAAAACATTTGTATTACATTTAGAGAATGCGGGCACAACGTCTTCGACGTTGGTCGAACAGTGTATAAATGTTATACAACTGTTTTGTGTTGTCACACCTCGCTAACTGCTTGTTATGTCTCAGCCACGCCAACACTGATAAACCCTGCTCACCTATCTAAATAAATAACTTTGCGAGTTAACGTGCAATCATAATATCATTTATATCATTTTTTTGAGTAATGAATAAGCTTTCTGGTGATATTTATTACAAGTTTGTACAATGAAAAATAAAAAAGTTAGGGATTTATATTGCGATATTTATGACACCTAGCTGACGTACTGACACCACTGCCTTTCCATGCTAATCAGTGGTGTAATTGCACCTTGTGAAGCCGAGGTGTTAACTGCTCCGCATATAAATAAATATATGCTTTGAAAACCACATTCAAACATGGTTTTAAGTTAATAACAGAAAAAGTATTATTACACAGTAAAAATAGTTATATCCCCAGAAAACATTTTTCAGCCACTATGATCTGATATGCGTCCTGGCGCTGTGCCTAGAATATTAACGTTTTCTTCATAATTATAAAACATTTGTATATAAGTTATTTTTTCAGGAGCAAAATTATTTTCAAAATCTTTCACAGCCGACCATAACACATTTACATGTCTTTTTTCTCCAGGCTGTTTATAAATGGTAGCCGTTTTATAGCCCTCTATTTTTTTCTATGATGAAAGCAATGTCTTGTTGAAATAATTTCATTTTGATTGATAGTGTATGGCCTATGTATGTCACCGATGAACTGAGGAATGTGAGTTTTTTATCATTATAAATACTAAAAAAAAACATCTATCTAACACAGCAGGGCACGCTTCAGAGGCCACCCGTCTAACAGACTGTTAGCGAGTGTCTGTCTGGGTGAGACAAACATGACACTTTGATTCAATGCTGGTTTAATGTTGGACCACCGTATGTAATTATAGCAAAAATTATGGCAACAGACGAGAACATTACATATAAATAGTACATGAAGTGTAGTCATTCAAAACAAACCATTGCAATAAAAAATATAATATTACTGGTTAAAAATGAATGAAAATGAATACATTCAAAACACAAAATACTCATTAACGCTGAATAATATATTGTAAGTAAACGTTGAAGATTACCTTGGTTGGATTGTTTCATCTCTCAATATATCTGCTAGATAAACTTTAGTGCCACAAGTTAAAAAATATCTATTTATTATAGCTATCGCCACTCAATCTTTCAGCAAACGTTGGAAACTTAAGTTTATTTGTATTCTTTAAATCACTATGAAATGGTTTAATTAATAAAACATCTTCCAAACATGATATGTAGAATGGAATGACGTATTTCCGGCTTTCACTGATATATTGGTTTGAGTGTGTTTATATTGAGAGTGCTTGGTATACTTCCGAGTCTAATCTTTCAGCATTGTTAGTACGTAAAAGTAATTTTAAAGTATTAATTATATCATCTTATGTAATTTCTTTAATTAACTCAAGAGAATGTAAATTATATCAAGTTATTACAGCATCTAAACCCAATTACAGTTATTGCACTTATGTATTCCTCCTTTTTCGTGATTTTTACAAGTGTAATATACATCATCCCTTTTCGCAAGGAGGAGTGATAAGTAAGATATCTGTCTGCAGCTACATGTATAACTATATATTCCAACACACATGCATGCCGTGATCAGGTGATAGACTTTTTTTTTTTTTTTTATCCGTGCTTGTGAGTGGTAATATGTTGTGTTGTTGTGTCTTTTAAATGTTGTGACCTCACCATAATATTTTTGTGACCTCACCATAATATTGGTGAGGTCACGGCAGCTGGCCTCGAGGGTCAAGATCTAGAACGCTTGATCTTGGCTCTCAAGACCAGAGAGGCATACACAACTGAACCCTATTATATTTGAATTATGTAATAACAATATTTTACAAGCATAATATTCAGCGTTACAATAATAAATAATATACTGGTGGCACGGCATACACAAGACTCGAGCCATTTGTTGGGTCGGTGTTTGGCCAGCGCTGCAAACGCTGGCCCAGCACTGACCCCGCCTCCTTTTTTGGCGTGTTGTGTATGCTGGGCAAAACACACGACGGTTGACCATGTCCTGATTTGGTGGCCGGACATCTTTCCGGCAGTGGCCAGACATTATACCAACAGCAGGCGCAGGGTGTTGAATAGGTGTTACTTTAGCGTTGGTTCAGCGTCGTCTATTGTCGACCAACGCTGAACCAACAGCAAAATTATCTTCTTTCCCCAGCAGGCGCAGGGTGTTGAATCGCTTTGGCGTTGGTTCGGTGCGTCGATAGTGGACCGGCGTTGAACCGGCGTTGCTTTCACCGCCTTGTGTCTGGTGGGTCATGTATTGTCAACTGTGATACCATACCACATAGCCAGAAAACGGGAGACGCTGGCATGGTGTTAGCTCAGTGCCGGGCCAGCGTTTATGGCCCGACATTGATCTGGTATTGTGACAGTGTCTCGCGTTCACTGAGTACTAGTTTTTTTTTTTTTTCTGTGAACATGACTGTGTCAGTAACTCGCATTGGGCCGATGTCGATTCTTTGTTCTTTTACAATGAGTCTGCAACGGCTTCAATGAATGTGCTTTTAAATGAACAATTTATTTACTGATAATACATAATTTGTATTTGTATTGTACATTTTAATCAAAAAAAAAAAATATGTAGGATGGAAAAATATGGCTCGTAATTGTAATTTACACACATTAATGTGTGAGGATATAATATGTGGGTGATGGTACTACAAGGGTTCAGACGGGAAGGCTGACGGGCGTGCCTATTGTTATAGCAGTACAATGGTCACCTGCTTATCATAACGAGGTGTGATTAAGTCATGGATCTGTGGCGTCCACACTAAACGTTGTTCAACGCTCACGCCGTGCCAGGTCAGGCGTGTCCGTTTCGTAACACACGGTATTTGCTGCCACAAATCGAGTGTCCCCCCACTGTCTGTACTGTATATGTGCACAAAGGTGGCCTAAAGCCCGATTCATTTCATTTTCATTTTTTGACGGTTATGAATTGTAAAATTGTATTCCATGTAATTTTGTCGACACTAACATGTAGCTGTCGTTTAAAAATCGCAAGAGAGCGATCGTCACTTTAGTTTTAGCAGTCTTATCTAGCACTGTGTTTTCATAGGCATATTTTATGCACTAACAGTTCTGTAGTGTTAGGACAGATCCAGGATCTGAAAAAGGGGGTTTGATTTGTTTGTAAATTTAAGCTAATTGAAGTATATATGGGGGCACATACCCCTGTGCCATCCACTGGATCCTCCACTGTGGGTCTTAAAAATAATGTTCATCAGATTATCAGACACTCGAAGTAGTCGGGTTTTGTCGTCAGAAGATATATTATGTAAGTCTATGCCACCACAAAATTCAAATTTCAGCTTGTGTCTCATTTATTTTCTTATTTTCGTGATGCCGAAGGCTGTTATGAAATGAACTGCTTGAAGTGACGTATCTAGAGCAAGAATATACGAGGGAAAAATGGGTCAGCGGGAGTTATTCAGCAAACATTTGTCTTTGAGAGTCCCCTTCCCCCTGGATCTGCCGATCTACCTGTTTTGTGAGCACGTGACCTTGTGTTTAGCTGTTTTACTCCTGTCTCTGATGGACGTGAGTGTGCATATCGCTTAGACTCGGTTTTTCCCTCGAATATATCTATATGACCATCCCAACAAACACAGCACATTTGTATAACATTTGTACAATGTTGGGCTAACCTCGAAGACGTAGGGCCGACGTTATACAAATGTTATACAACTGCTTTGTGTATGCTGGGATAGTTTATCATAACAAATGATGATGTTCATTCTTGCTGTGGTCGCTATTTTCTGGAGGACCCTATTTTGATCTCACCGTAACCGAAATTAGTGAAGTTATCCATGACGACAAAATACAAAATGTCGCATAACTTTCTTAAGCTACCTCTCTAAACAGGTCATAATACATTTGACAATGTCTATTTTAGTCACACCAAACCATCTACATAAGTTGTTTTAGTCACCCCGAATAGTACTAAGTTATGATCTGGTTCAAGGTCTACGTACCATGCTAACATGCTAGTGAAAAATAAACGCATGATGGCATGTGGTGTAACATAGGGGGAATCGAATCATTGCTGTAAATGACACATATAAATGTCACCTTAACCCATCGTAGACGCTGGGCCAACTTTGGGCCAACATCTCATGTTTGCTGGGAAGATACCCACTTATTTGAAATAATAATGAATGTCTTTGTGAGCCCTATCCGCTTCGTTTGAATACCTACGGCTATTATACACGGAGGTCGATTTAGACGTCAGATTCTGACGTCTATTGAAGTCAGAATCTAAAGTTGATTCCCGATCTGAAAGAATAAATTTATCCAGCAATGTCGTCGGAGGATCAGGCGATAGCGTTAAACTTAATATTATTTTTGCCAGAAAATGCACACAGTCAGTATGGGTGTACCAGTGTCAAGGAACTGACTTTATTTAGTAAATTCAAAGGCATCTGTATATATGATGTAGGGGCTGGAGTGGTAAAATAAAACTAGTGACATAATATTATTAGTGTCTCCACACTGGTAAGTTTTGATAATGATTTTAAGATATTTTATTTAAACAATCCACTCACCCAACGATTTATCACCGTCCCAAGCAGTTGAGAAGTCATAGTAAACGGCCTGTGTACATTTCTTGCTCATTATTTTACAGACGGTTCTGACGAGGTCAAAGGCGAGACCAGCTGGTTCCCCGTCTTCTGTCCTGTATTATCATTTATCAATGTTAATGTAAAAAATATATAATGTCTTTCTATTTTGTTAAAAATATATATTTTACTGTACCAAAAATAACTAATGTCAGTATAGCAACTAAGCCACCAATTGTAATGTACAATGTATTTATCAACTTGTTCAAAGCCTCTTTTGATGAAACTAGCAAATGCGTCAGCAATCCCAGCTTTAATATGGTTAAAAGAGGAGTAGTTACATAAATTACATAATACTTACAAATACTCATAAGGGAAATCATTGTAGCTATGTCCGAACGAGTAGACCGTCGGATCCTGCTCTCTGTTATAAATGCAAACAAATAAACACAGGAAAATATTGAAGAAATCACAAATGACCGGAGGGGACTTTTATCTTCCGACTACAGCTTTCGAGCTCCGAATTTTTGCTCCCTATTTCAACCTCCAGATTCTGACAAACTTTTCCCTACGTAATAGTTACAAATTCCAACAATCCGATTAAGGTGACAGGGTACAAAATGAAACTCGGAGGCTGTAAGTGCTCGCAGGATGGAAATTGAAACTTGATATTCGAATAGAGCGACGGTAGATGGGATTAAATACTCTGGAGCTAGTAGTCAAAAGTTGGAATTATGCGCTCAGCAGCACTAAATCATGAACTTGAAAGTTGGAAATGGGAGCATAATATCTTAACACTATAGAAGAACTCGGAAGTTTGAAGTTGACAGCCAGAAGTTGGAAGTTAGAACACCCCACCGTGCTTCTGAATAATGTTAGATCAGCATGATTAAGTTGGTCTGTTCCACATAATATACAAATATGAATATTTTGTTTGACATTACAAGAAAGAAAATCCACTCAGACAGCTGCGAAACAAATATTTATACTGTCTCTTTTTGGTGTAATAAAATAATAAACATGATTATTAAATGAAACAATATAATCATGATTATTGATCATGCAAAGTAGCAATCTGTAGTGTTAAACTGTTAAACTGTACAGTTGTTCACTAACTACGTGCATTATCTTTTCGTAATGTTTAAACTGTGAAATTAAGTAATAGTTGCAGCATGATTATAGATATATTCATGCATCAAAGTGGAGTATTGTTTTTTGCTGTGGTAGTTTTGTTCTTGAACTCATTCAGCTAGACTGCAACTTTAATTATGGCATTCGCAACAACCTCAATTATATTTGTGCTGAATCCAAATGGTTGAATAAGCACATTATTTTAATTTACCTCATACTACATTGTGTATGCTAGTGGACAATATTCTGAGCGATGCAGTGCAACATAAATTTAGTTAGTACCAAATATACCATGCAAATGATTGTTTTGTATCAGAACTTACCCCATACACTGGTCTTCAGCAGATATGCCATAGAGGCATTCAGCCACCAACACGACAGACAACAGAGACTTCAGCATCCTGAAAATAAATGTAAATACATTGATAATTAGACAACGTAGTTAGCCTGTTAACATGTTTTACAATGATGACCGATAAATAAATACTAATACACTATTAATTTTAAAATAAATAGAAAAACACTTTTTGTAATATAATTAAAAAAACATCTGATGATCATGTGACGTAGCCCATTAATGTGCCTGCCAAGGTGGATGCTGATATGTCAGTTTGACAGTCTTTTCAAGATATGCCAACCGTGATGTGAATACTAAAATAGGGACATAGCAAAGGCAAAATTTCATTTGATTAATTCTTTTACCACCAAGTTATTTAATTGGAATTTTCATTCACTTGAAATTGTATCTCGCTGATGAGATCCACAACTTCAAGCGAGTTAAAATTATTCTGATTTGACAAAATAGGAGTTCATTATGTTAAATTCCTGCTGGTTGATCTTGCACGCTTTATCTTTAGCATGATTAATGTACTAATAAATTTAACCATAAACATAGGGATGGTTATAATTATTATATCTGCATATCACATAGATGCTACTAAACTTGACTAAACTTTACAATGTCATCATCTTATATTTAAGCTTACACAAACAACGTGAACTAGAAATAATTATAACGACATAAATATGTTGAAGCCTGTTCGGGTTGTGTGTGCCATTTTGTATCCCTATTGGCAGGTATTTATTACATGGAGATGTTTCAATGTATTTTTTTACTGCAGAACACTATCTATCAATCTATAATAATTAGGCTATATGAATTGCTCGGAGGGGTGATTAAATGAAATCAATGAAATCCGATGGCCATTGTAAATGTGGTAACTGAGATCAGAAAAAATAGAGCGTGAGTCACCTTCGCGCCATAGTGTCTGTGCTTGTTACACCCCCAACTAATTAGCTGTCATTGTAGCCGTAAACGAATGTTGTCTTTTCAGTCGCGAAAGGGAAGTTACAGTGCAGTGCATAATAAACTTCCCCTGCGAAAATTTGTAAAGAATTAAAAAAAAAATCGAAATAAAATGAAAATTCTTTTTCTTTCTCCTGTCTTTTCTTTTCCCTAAAACAAAAAAAATAAAAAATTATTTCCTTTTTTAAGAAAAGAATTGTCGTTGTTGATACCGAAAAGAAAAAATATTATTTATAAATCTTTTCTAAGAAAAGAAAGGAATCATCGTAGTTGATAACGAAAAGACAATAATTTTCGTTGTTGGTAGACGTCTAACAGTAACAAAAAATGTGCACACAGGGACAAATTGATGCAGCAACCGCCAAACGACCGCCGCTGGTCACTTGGTCACACATAAAATCATAATTGCCCTGGTCGTAGGTTATCTGTGAACATCCCCATGAAATCATGGCCGGTGCTGCTCTGTTGTATGATGTAGGCCCTACATCTGAAACTGGGGATAAGCCTACTAATAAATTTATTCTCACACGGCCGGTGTTTAGATCTTTCAGTGTTTGTGTGGGGGGGGGGGGATTATGCCTTATATGGCGACTGGTCGCCAAGTGACTAAATGCCGGGAAACACCATCGCTGAGCCACTCGGTAGAATTGTTTTATCCTATTATTATATTAAGACTATAATCTCAACCTTAGTGGATAATACGCGACATATTTTCAAAACCCTAACGGTATGGTGCCAAAGCAGGGGACAAGCTCCCGATCACCAACGCTCCTCTCACTCAGGGGTGTCCAAAAAAATGACGTAGCAGAAGTTAAGTAGCCACTAGACCCAAGCAAAACATATGATCGTGAAAATTGCGCGATGCACCATTAAGGCATTAAATTTTAAAGATTAGGCATTAAATTCGCAAAAAGCTGCGAATTGCGACAGCTTGACCACCCCTGTCACTTTGTAATCCCGTCATCGTTCAAGAGTTTCTGAATCTGTCGAAATGATAAAAACCCTTTGTTTTCAAATTAATAACATGCTGTCGCGCTAACAGACTTAGTCTCACCATTTGTGTAACTGACTAAAAAAAATAAAAAAATCGTCAAAATGAAAATTTGCAAAAAAGAAAATTCGTGAAAACCGAAATTCTTTTGAATGAAAAAGAACATTTGTCAAAATGATAAGTCGTTAAAAAGAAAATTTGTTAAAAAGAAAATTCGTCAAAAAGAAAATTCGTCAAAAAGAGAAGAATAAAAAAGAGAAGGCATGGACGAATATTCGTTTTAAAGAATTCTTGTTGTACACATTTTCACGAAGTTTCTTTTTCACGAAAAAAAGGAAGAGAGAGGAAGAAAGAGGAAGATTATTATGCACGGTACTGTAGGCCTATGTAATCGCCCCCGAAAACACATGATTTTTTAATTTGAAGGAACGCAGTTGCGGGCGCGCCTGTCTTCAATAGCTACACAAGTTCGCAATAATGCGATTTTTACACGATTAAAATCAGTTTATTTAAATTAAAGTGACTATGAAATAACATAGGTGTCATCCGACAACTATGCCGCATTAACGCTCTGAGGTTTATTAGTGCAAGAGCATTAGGGTTGAACCTGGGATAAAACTGCAAAAAGCTGATTTTTTCAGGAATGATACATGGACATCTCCCCAGACGAATTCCGAAGAGGCCCCAAAAATCCCCCTTGTGCATTTTTTTTAATTCAAGATGGCCGCCACCATGTAACGCCATTTTCGAAAAAAAACAGGGGTATGCCATAATTCCTCACTTTTGCAGTTAGAAAAAAATATTTAGGTGTCTCTCCTTATGTTTGAGGACACAGAGAGTTCATCCAGATCATCAGAAATTATATCAGTACTTTTCTCAATACCAAAAATTAAAAATGGCCGCCATATTGATATACTGAGTATGTTGAGCGATCTCTTAAAAAACGAAAATATGAGGTAACTATCTCGTTGTTGGGCTTAAAATGTATTTTTTGTCTAAACCCATGGGAGTCTATCACTTATTTAGATCACCAATATTTTATTATATTGAATTTATCAACATAAATCCCACATAGTTTAATGTTATGTAACACCATATAACGTCATTTTTCCTTCAAAAAAAGCAGGAGTATACCCCAATTCCTCACTTTTACAGTTAAAAAAAATATTTTGGTGCCTCTACATATGTCCTAAGGCACAAAAAGCTCATCAACAGGATCAGAAATGATATCATTCCTTTTCTTATCTCCACAAATCCAAGATGGCGACCATTATGTGAAGCGTTCTCCCCTCAGAAAATCACTTACATGTCATAATCATCATGTTGTTGAAACTTTCTTTTTTCAGAGCCATGGAATCTAGAATATATTCCCATCACCAATTTTGTTAATATAATGTGCTTATCAACACAAAATCCAACATGGCTGCCATATTGGTTAGCTCTTTTAGCGCAGGTGCCACGATTAAGCGATGTCCAACTGCTTTTTCATATGGGAATATAGATATTGATTTATCAAACTTACAAAATATCATATGTCAGAAATCATTGATTAAAAATTCTAACATGTCTCATTTTTAAATATAAGTGTATATTTCATTAATTTGAAGCTTGAGATAGCGTAAGAAATCCCAGTTTCAAACCCAGTGACCAGGTGACTAATTCCAATGTAGGTATTTTATGTAGTAGGCCTATATAAAATGTTTTTCGATTTTGGTTAAGTATTAGTTGTGATTATTCTAAGATATGAATATTAGCTAATTTTGTGTGAATGTACATAATAACAGAGCTAAGTACAATATTACACCAGATTGAACACGTGTCCTACGAGGCTGTTGGTTATTTACATGTACTACTAAATAAGAAAATGTTTTAAATCACATAATTTTACTGGCAGAGTTTGGCCATCTATAGGCCTACGTAATTTGGTCAATTTCCTGAAAATGGTAATGAAAACCTTGGATTATAGATTAGAATATTCAGATATTTTATTTGAATGTTAGTGTATTACGTGATAAATATATGACATTGTATAATACTGCAATGTGATATTACATTGAAATGTCAGAATATGACAGCAAATTAGAAGATGTGACAGTTTAACGTCAGGATATAATAGTTTTATGTCAGGATATATGAATATGATATGAGGATATGACACTTTAATATCATGATATGTAATATAATGTCCAAACATTGGTGTTTAATATAGCAATATCACGTTATGATGGCTCAGTACAGCTTTATAAAGGCAGTATATAGTGGCTAAACATCACGTTGCTGTATTAAAATGAAAAGATATTGCATCATATTATCACGAAAAGCATTACAATTTCGTGATATATCATTTTAACATCACTATGACATTTTAATGTTAAGATATGACATTTGAATATTAGGATATGGTACTTGAATATTATGATGTGACTTTATACATTGTTGAAATGACTCATTGAGGTCACAATATAGCATTGTAATGTGATGATGTGTCATTATAATGAAAACTTGCTATTTAATATCGAATATTGTGTAATAGACTTGTCGGATTATGACATTAAAATATGAAAAACATAAAAAACAGTTCGAAGTCAGGATCTGGCATTTATGCCAGGATATTAGATTGTAACTTATCAGAATATGACACTTTAACGCCATGAGATTATTTAACGCCATGTATTATAATGTCCAAATTTTGTCTTTTTATATCACACAATAAGATTTGAATGTCAAGATATTCCATTTTTTATGATAGGATATGACATTATCAAATCAAGATATGGCAGGCTTGGCGGCACTCTAATGTGACATTATAATGACTGAATATGACACTACAATATCTTAATGTGACCATAGAATGTCAGGATATGTCACTTTAAAGTCTGGATATGACATTTTAATGTCAGGATATTATATTGTCATGTCAAGGTATACCATTTTAATAACATTATATATAGTCAATTTTAATTTCAGGATATTATATTGTCATGTCAAGGTATACCATTTCAATAACATTATATTGAGAGACACACGTTACCATATGGTAATACAGAATCGACATAAAACATTACAATATCAGGAGAGCACATGTCGGTTCAACATATACATCGCAATATAATTCAGTAAGTAAAGGCCTCTACATTGCGCAAATACCGGTACTCCAAAATTGCCAGCAACAAAAGCACTTCGGTAGATTCAATAAAAAGGAAAGTAAGATAGCGTTAAGACACACGCCCTGTGCACAGCATGTGGCCTTGCCCTCTCTTACTTTCATTTCCTTTTACCCTAGAATGTCATATTGTGATGTTAATATGCTATATCATGATATTATAATAATATCGTGACAATACACTAAAATATCCTGTCACTTTGATACCATACCGTGATGCTTAACCACCATATCCTGCATTTATAAAGCTGTATCCAGACATCATAACGTCATTTTACTATAATAAAGAGCAATATTTGGACATTACAAAACCATATCATGACGTTAATGTGTCTTGTCCTCATATTATCGTATTAAAAAAAGTACTGATATTATTTCTGATCATCTGGACAACCTCCTTGTACTTTAAAACTTAGGTAGAGACACAAAAATCATTGTTTTAACTTCAAAAGTGGGGGATTGGGGTATACCCCTTTTTAAAAAAAAAAATGGCGTTACCTGGTGTTATTTTGAATTAACTACTATGTGGGATTTATGTTGATAACTTCAATATAATAAAATAATGGTGATCTAAATAAGTGCTAGATTCCATGGGTTTGGCCAAAAAATACATTTTAGGTTCAACAACGAGATAGATATCTTATATGTTTGCGTTTTTTTAAGAGAGCGCTTAGCATAATCAGAACAATATAGCGGCCATCTTGGATTTTTGGTATTGAGAAAAGTGCTGATATCATTTCTGATCATCTGGATCAACTCTTTGTGCCTTAGAACATAAGTAGAGACACCAAAATATTTTTTTTCAAACTACAAAGGTGAGGAATTAGGGTATACCCCTGTTTTTTCGAAAATGGCGTTACATGGTGGCGGCCATCTTGAATTAAAAAAAATGCACAAGGGGGATTTTTGGGGCCTCCGCGGAATTCGCCTGTGGAGATGTCCAGGTATCATTCCTGAAAAAATCAGCTTTCTGCAATTTTATTCCAGTTTCCTGTGTTTTTTTCACTAATGCTCTTGCACTATGTATGGCTATATATCACACTGCAGAATCAAAAAGACGCCTATTGGCGAAGTGCAACGCTCCTCGGCGCAAAATTGTCAAATTTTCAGAATTTATTCAAAATATCGTCTGAAAAAGTCCAAAATGTTCATTTTATGTTAAATATAGGTGTGCACGGAACAATAGTACATCTTACGAACTTCCACACATGGAATTTACATGTAAAAGTTTATTACATTTCTCAGACTAGTGAAAACAGTTTTACCTCAAAACTGGACTCGATTCCATTGAAATGGTATTTTTTTCAATTTATTTGCATATAAATCTTCTATAATTTGATAGATTATGTTACATTAAGTCTGTTCTACGTCACTGATATCTCATTTATTTGTCTAATGACCTGCGTTGACAATAAACCGTTGAAACGTTGTAAAATCAGTGTTGCACGCCTATTGGAGCATTGTGAAGACGCCAATTGGTGCAACTATGTATAATTTTGTTAGTATTGGTAGGCCTATATGGCTATATTAGGTACGAATTTGTTTTATAATCTACGGCTATTTTCTTTAACGGGACAGGCCTTAAGATCATTGTGCTATGTAGGCTTTTAAATGATATTTATAATATAACCTGATAGTCTAGACTATAGCCTAACAAAATGTGCGTTCATAATTAAGCAGCCTCCGCCGCCAGCGCAGTTATTTGTTTTCAAGATAGCTACCAACCTATCAATATTATCTATCTATACTTCACATAGCCACCCCATACCACTGGCAAATTGTTTTGGTGACATTTTGACTCCCATATCATCAACCCTTTAATTACTATGGCCACTAACGAAGAAATGCTCGTTAACGCGTTTCAGGAAACAGTTTCCATCAGATCTTCTTTTAATCTGGCAAATATGCTCAGCTATGTCAGCCAATGACCTGATTCCTTTTTGGGAGCAAAAATTTAAAAATGGCTGTTTAGCGGCCATTTTAAATTTGAGTAATTTTGTGATATTTAAGTGACACAAAAAAATGCAAATTAGCTGGACCATGAATATAAAACAAAATGGAAGGTCTCACACAATGATAACCCATGACAAATTTCGCACTAATAAAATCCAAAATGGCCACCAGTCGGCCATTTCAAATTTTTTTCCTCATTATCCCGTAAATCTTGCATGATAGCTGATCTAAGAACTTCATCTGTTCTCTCATACTTCACATATCCATCACATACCACCGAATAATTATTGGTTACATTTTGATTTCCATATAATCAACCCTTTAATTACTAGGGTCACCAACAAAGAAATACTCTTTAGCGCGTTTCAGGAAAAAAGTTTCCAGCAGATCTTTTTATTTGGCTAATATGCACAGCAATGTCAGCCAATCACCTGATTAACTTTTGGGAGCAAACGATTTTAAAATGGCCGTTTAGCGGCCATTTTAAATTTGAGAAATTTTGTGATACTTACGTAACTCAAAAACAAAGCAAAAAAGATGGACCACGCATATAGAACAAAATGTGAGGACTCACACAAGGATAACCCATGACAAATTTCCAAAATAGCCAACTGGCGGTCTTTTGTAATTGTTTTTCTCTGATTATCTCGGAAATCTTGCATAATAGCTAAAGCGCTAATATAAACTTAAACTTGAGAAAGTTGATCTATATCAAAGCTGATCTATATCAAATTTAAAATGGCCGACTCGCGATAACGGAGACTGCTTTCGCGGTCGTTTCCCAACAACACTCTTTTTAGTTAAGAACAGGTATTAATCTTACTACGTTATGGCTACTGGTCCTATCACTGTTCTGCCATTGATCTGTTTATGGGTAAGCCTATCTATAGGTTTACACGAGGCATGGTGGTCTGATATTAGTCCAGACCTGCGATTTACTACACCGTAAAGGCGTGGAGCATGGATTGTTGTGCTCCTTTTATCCAAAAAAATGAAAAAATTTAACATATGGTGGTGACTGAGAGCGATCTCGACTTCAACTCAAGATACAGTAGGCCTACATAACATTTAATGTTGTTTATAACATATGAGCTGAGCATAGGATGTATAGGGCCTAGCTGTAATGTCACTGATTCTAACCAATCAGGTCTATTATAGACCTGATAAATCGAGGCCAATTTTAGTATTTCATAATTATGAAGGCAAAATGGAAAGTAGGTTAACATATCTTTTATTAAAAGCCATCTGTGGCTGAAATTTTCAATTTCAAGTTTTTTTTCAGCCACGATTGGACAATACTTACCCCCTGCTTATTGTGTCACCCAAGTTTCTATAGGGACTACAGGGTCATACGAGTGCACATGGAGCTCACATGTATGCATTGGGAGATGGGGATACGAGGATGAGGTTAATATGTAGCCCACACAAGGCTATACATTTGGTCTCAATATTTTCATTACGCAAAGGCATTATGACTTAAACACTTTTACTACCCAGCAAACTTGAGACGTTGGCCCAACGTTGGTATACCGTTAGCCTATCGTCTACGTCGTTGGCTCAACAGTCCTGGCTAGCTAACACAAACCATTGTAAGCTTAGGCCTCGTCAGTCAGGGGCGGATCTAGCTTTTTACTGACGGGGGGGGGGCGGTTAAAAGAAATGAATATTTCACTGCAATCTAAGGCATATTGGCCACTGCTTGTCCCTCAGTGAGTGTGGAAGGATTTCATAAGGAAACCCCTAAATAAGATTATATTTTTTTCGACCAAATTACCACCCCCTTGGATCCGCCCTTGCTTACTTATTTTAATTTTCATAATTATTTTATAATTAGCCTACCCCGGATCTTTTTTATATGGCAATATAGGCCTAGACATTGGAAATTAAACTTACGTTAGTTTAGTATTGTTATTCGTTTTTGAATATTATATCTCTGCCCAACAAGCTATTTTGGGGCAGATGTTAGGCCTGCCCCCCCCCCCCCCTTATGCATCACTCCGGACGTGACGCTACATGAACTTTCCTTGGCCAAAATAGCGTTATTTAGGCCTGACTTTATTTTATATAGCTGACATCTCATAAGCCCCATCGTACCTTATTACCATGGTTATAGTGATAAATATTATTTATATTACTAATAAATGTATATACAAGACTTCCTCCATCTATTTGTTTCGAAGGGTATGTTTCTAATAGAAAGTGTGGGCTGTGGGGATTTGATGATTAGCATAGGCCTAATCATCTAAATGTGTTGGTAGAAGTATATGACTAGTCTTAGCAATATAACGTTGAATAGGCCTACTACATTTATCGATAATACGTGATAAAAAACAGTGTAGGCAATATAACAAAAACATCTTGGGGGGAGGGGGGTAACCCCCTGCGTCCCCCCTCTTTATCCAGAACGTGGATCTGCCACTGAAAAATGTTTAAAAATAACATGCTATCTATTTCGGTAAATTTTATTTGCACCGATAGGCGTGTGCACATTGCTCCAATAGGCGTTCAACAAGAAAAGAACTTTAATTTTGGCGAATAATTACAAAATAAAGCTACCAGTTTGCTACCCAGTTGTTTAGTTTTACAGTCTGGACTCTAATCTCTAACATTCGATTATATTTTGACGTTCATATAGCTACTTACCAGCAAAAATGGGTTTGAAAAGAACTATAAGTCCGGAATATCAGGATGGGTAGCCAACCGTTTTCATTCGTCTGAACAAACTACAGTCGTTATACGAGTGAAATGAACACCAGCGTTGTCCTTATACAATCTAGTGTTCCGTGGATGGGGTCATTACACTTAGTAATTGAACGTTATGTCTTTTTTTACACTTTTGGTGAGCCGTCAGTGCTCTAAATTGAAATTTTGCGCCGTGAAGCGTTCATCCTTCGCCAAGAAGCGTTAACTTTGAGCCAATATGTGCCAAGTGTTATTATGTTGTGTCTGTTGCTTGTTTATGAGGGTCTAATTGAAATATTACAATCACATCACGATTTTTTTTCAATAAATTTGTAGTTCAGTAGGCAAAGTGGGTTCCCATGCACCCTCTGGAATAATTAACGAGACCTACTTTTTTTAACTCCTAAACATGTTAGGTTACCAATTCAGGTTGTTCCCATTGCGGGAAAATTACCCATGGGGTTTATATGGCGGCCATCTTGAATTTCGCCGGAAAATTTATAAACGCGTCGTGAATATTCTAACTTTTGATCTACATGTCACAGAAAGATGTGTGACCCCACTTTTTCAAGTATTTTGGGCATGCCAAAACGTTTGAAAGCATTATTTTTAACATTGGAATATGACATAAGGGGTTTTCAAATATTTTTTAGTAAAAAAATGGAATAAATATGTCGCACGATGTCTGGTATTGCAACATTTCACATATTTTTAACGACATGTCTTGGGAAGGTTTGTTGACCCAAGTGTTTGTTGCAAGGAAAATTGTTGGAACCATCCATTAATCACCAAATAATGATTTATTGATAAAATTACAACATGAAATATGTAGTGTTGTTGTAGTTTGTTTCTCATTTTAGAATGACTGTGCCCATCTGTTACATGTTATCACTCATTATCCTCATCGAGGAAAGCCATCAGTTCATCGTAGTCATCTAGTTCATCCTCCTGCTCCTCAATCTCCTCGTCAACATCTGATTTCTCAAGGATGTCTACCATGGACGGAGGAAGTATAGGGCCACGTGACCACTGGGGCTCGAGAAAGTCATTGTCCTTGGCCATCATGTGGACGTGTGCAGTCTCATCAGTGGAACATGTGATTTCTTGAAATGACACAGCCTGTAGTTGACAGTGAATCCTTGCATAGCGGAAGGCAGGAAAAATCCACTTTAGACTTTGAAGACAGCTTATCCCCTTCCCCCACCATCTTCCTCAACATGAGAACCCGGAGTTCGTTGATGGACTTGATATGTCTGTTTCCATACATTACGCAAGTAAACTCCTCCAGTGTGCTGTACAACTCCTCTTGAACATCCCAGGCTGATCCCAAATCCTGGAATATAGTCCAGTTGCTGCGCTTATATGTTCAATGGGGACCTGGAAATTATGAGAAGTGTAAGATGTTTCGATTGATTCATATTATTATGATGTCACTGGACAAATTTAGGTTTGTTGCCCAAGTGGCAACTTTGGGCAACTTTTTTAATTAGCATAATTAACATAATTAGCATAATTAGCAATGTGGAGTAATGCCAAATGTTAATTTTAAACCAATGGACGTACACAAATCTCCAATACCACATTTCAATATAATTCAGACATAAGGAATTCATTTCTGACATTAATGGTAATAAAGAGATCCAGGTCAAAGGTCATGATTAAGATGCAAATCAAACTAAATTGACCAATAATATGAAATGGACAGTGCCCAGGACGCCCACGACCTAATCAGTGTAAAAGAGTAACGTTAGTCATGAATAAATTGCAATTTAATCTGAAGTTAGATTCACAGAATTGAGTGTATGCCTAAATATATACATATCTGTAGGAGTTTTTTTTAGGGGGGTAGGCCTAGTAGTTACGTTATATATTGATATAGATTATTAAATGTAAGTATTGTGTTAGCAAACACCAGAATGCCAATTAAATTTTTTTTGTAGCTCATTATTTATAGGCTATGTAGACATAGGCCAACAATTGTTATACTTCTCACATTAAAACAGTTGGGTTATTTTGCTTCACTTTTACAAAAAAAAACTTATATCTATGCAGCTGCTGTACCCGAGAACTCACCCTTGAATACCCCAAAACCTGCTATGGTCTAATTTTGTCTAGGTAGGCCAAAATTGGCTCTTGTGTGAGTATCAATTCTAGGGTAATTAGCCATATGCCCATCGCTGAGTCATTCACAGGTCCGTATACAAACTAAGACAAGGGGGGGGGTACAGAACGACCATCCCTAAATGTAATATGGGGGCTGGGGGCATCCCGCATAAATGTTGAGAAATAGGCTCTAGCTGCATTCTGGCGCAATTTAGAGGTAAAAATTCTTTCAAAGGCAATTTTCATTCAATTTTTGGTCTAACCTGCAGCTATACACAGGCTACAGTAGGCCGACATACGTAAATAAACAGCGCATTATACTTGCTGGCAAAACAAAGAGTTTCGTGTCATGGGCCACACAAATTGAAGGCTGATGGAGGTCCACATAATTATCACCACATAACAACGGCCCTGTTTCAATAAAAGTAATCATTTTGCCCAAAAAAGTTATCCATACAATTAACACAGGCTACCTGGGTGTTATTGACAAGGTGTGAGCAACACAGATATAACAAACCATTGAAACATACTCTAACATCCTAGCACTGCATGTACGATAAGCTGATATATACAACAAATCTAACAGTTCATTGTTTTCTATCCCCCCGACTTCGGACTCGCCCTCCTCCTCTTCCTCCTCAACATGAATTTCCTCTGATTCTTTGCAACAATCATCTAAGACTGAATGAAATGAATGGGAGTTTTAGGCCACCTCCTGACAATGGTGAGATGAATGAAATGACGCTGCCCTCCAGACACAGGATTCTAAATTCGAGCCCTGGCGGTCTGAGGTCGAGCACGATACCACTCGGTCGCGGAGGCTCTCCACAATATCTAAGACTGATGACACTAAGAAGCTTAGGAAGTAAATTTCATCATTTGCGAACCTTCTGCAATCTGCCAGCCAAAGTTGGCGATCTCTTGAGCTGCTTTTGATTTGTGACACTTACGGAGCGAGAGCCTTCCACATTTGGAGACGAGCGCGACGATGATGGAGATCCAAGTTGATATTTGCAGGGGGGGGGGGGCAGGGAATTCAGTGTAAGAGTTTTTTTGCGATGGATGTTGTACCGGTGCAGTTGACATATATTCTCTGAGTAGACTGATAAGAAAAATGTCTGACCTATATCCATCAAGTCACTTTGTGTGACATCATGTTCCCCCAGTACCTCATCTAGCGCAGGAAACTTTGTTTTTTTAATGCTGGCACCTTGCCCTTTCCACATGGGAAAGAAACCGTGTCGCACTCTCAGCGCAATGACAGCATGGTGTTAATATCAAGCACTGGTCTGTCCCACTTCTCCATCAGCACAGGTGCCTCACATTTTTCACCAAATTTCAACTTGTAGCTTACCAAGGTTATTTCAGCCTCATTGTGATGTACAAGACAGTTTTCTCTTCCCACCATGCTGATGGTGTGTCCATGACTGAAACTGCAGAGAAGTTGATTCAGCTGGCGCTTGTTGGCTGTGGTTTATGGCATCGCGATTTAGAAGTCAGTTGATATATATTGCAGCACTCTCTTTCAGATCTTTGGCACTTAATTCTTCATATGCCTATCGAGCAAAGATGATAAAGATAGTTGCACCTTGGTACTTTTCACCACTTGTGAGGCATGCCTTACAAGTGTCTGCAATGCCTGCCACTATTCCTGACGTTCGCCATACATGTAATCAACAAAGTGCTTGATGTGATCAACGAGCAACACATTTGTTTTGGGGACAGTTTCACTATCACTTGCCAAACGCTTCATCAGTACAGACCTGTCACCCTTTAGCAGATATCCAAATGAAATGAACCGGGCTTTATGCCACTTATGTGCACATACAGGCTAAATTGGTCCAGGAGAACCTTCTGAGGATGGTGAGATGAGTGAGATGACACTGCCCTCCAGACACGGGATTCGAGATTCAAACCCTGGAGGTCTGAGGCCGAACACGCTACCTATCGGTCACGGAGGTCCCACACAATACTGAGTTTCACAAGTGGATGGGGAGTAAACCTTTTTGTTTGTTTTTTCAAACAGCCGAGACCGGGAAACGAACATCCGAACTCTAGCGTGAAAGGCAGCGGTGCTAACCACTACCCTAGGGCCGCCGCCCAGCAGATTTACAAATTCATCGACCAAAGAATGTTGTACAGGAGAAAGCTCGTACTGAAACACTGGAAGGAGTTGAATGTTTCGCTGCTGCCCAATGATGAGAAAACGTGCATACAAAGCCTCATACACAATTAAAAAAGTTACTCGTTTTGTGTGCATGTATCAACTATACATACAGTTACATCACGTGATGTCTGACGACCTTGACATATTCTGTTTAATCGTGACCTGTAACTAAAATAATCAATCTTGAAACCCTGAAACACTGGACCGACAGGACCACAATACAGCAAACTCTCGCAGTTGTTGTTTAAATATAAATTTGATAAAATTATACATGTTATATGGCATTGACCTTGACCCATTGTTTAAAAAATATGTGACAGTCGCCTATATTTCAACTTGACCGCGATATTCACCAGATACACCAGTGGTGCAGACTGGGACACTGTAACTAGAACGTTTTTTTAGAGCGGTCTTTACATATTGATTGGAAATAAGGCAAGCGTGACCTTTGACCTGTTCGTTCTGCAAAAATAGGTCAAAGTCACCCATGTTCGAATTTCAGCGAGATATTCGCCAGATACAAATGTGACCACTGCAGCTGAAACAGTTATTAATATATCGATTTGCCAAGGATAGTGATGAATGGACGGCACGACGGACGGACGGACAGACGAAAAAAAAATAATCTCAGCGAGGCAGAGGATAAATATAAGATCAGAAGTGATTTGTTTTGATCTGACCTAAACATAAATTTGATATTGGCCATTTTTTCTGAAGCCACAGGTTCAAAAGTAACATTTTACCTTGGATCATAATGAAGATTAATCCGATTATGCTAATTATTTTAATTATGCTAATAAAAAAAGTTGCCCAAAGTTGCCACTTGGGCAACAAACCTAAATTTGTCCAGTGACATCATAATAATATGAATCAATCGAAACATCTTACACTTCTCATAATTTCCAGGTCCCCATTGAACATATAAGCGCAGCAACTGGACTATATTGAAGGAGAATGAAGAATATGTCAGTATCTGGGGAACGGCCAACTGCATCCTTGAAACCAGAAGATTATGCATACTGCAGGTACAGTAATATGCGGGTATCAGTCTCCTCCTGAAAAAATATATTGTTCAGTCTTAGATACTCTACATACGAGATCAGGTAGAATCATTATAGAATATTTATATCAGTGTGTGTCTTCTGGTATGACATGACAATGAGACACATACCTGATTATAGCGCAAATTGTGAATCTCTGATACTGACACGTTGCCATCTTCAGCAGTAAAAGCATGAGCCACGCCATTGACAATAAGGACAGCCATGCTGGATTTATCCAGTCTAGATGCCGCCTCCTTGCCGCTCCACATTTTTAAGAGAAGATCAAAGAGCTGTTTTTTGTTGACATCGTTCTGAAGGAAGAACTTCATATTTGTAGGTATCCTGGTTGCAGGACCATCGAGGTGGTGTGGCTGTGTGACTCCTCGGCGTTTCCTTTCGTGTGCTTTGATGGAGTGTTCATAATAGGAATCAGTCGAGAAAATGAAGTTCTTTTTTGAAACCATCTGATTAAATATTTTAAGACAGATCCCTCCAAAGGTAGGTGGTAGATTCTTGAGAGCGTGGATTAGGGCATTTCCATCTTGAATATGGATCGCGTCTGCTGGGTAAGGAACCTCGTCTGTATGGTCAGTGAGCAGGTAGTGAAGCATGGTGGCCTTGTTTGTTTTCGCAAAGAAGCCGTCTGGTGTACCAAGGCAGTGTGGGATGGGAGTTAATGAAAACTTCATTAGTTCCGAGAGATCTATTGGATCATCGCTGAGTTTTGACTTCACAAGAAGCTGGAATGCAAGGTATCCCTGTTCCTCGTACTGGATCAACAAAAACACACACCAAAAGAAAATATATTTAGAATTATTTTACGAATTTACAAGAATACCACTACTGTCATAGCAATGGGTCATGTGTGTTTTAATTACCTTTCCTTGAGAAGATGTGAGTTTTGCCATTTTGTTGTTCGTCTTCATTGTCAAGAGCTTGCTACCTCCTGGACCATTATACCACCAGCAGAATTGACAACATTGTGTCCATGTACATTGGTCAGGATTTTGTTCAGATTATCCCATTCAGAATGAAAGAGGATAGTACCTTCGCCTTTAACAATCTGTGGTGTGAGCAAAGTCGATGTCTCATCAAGGGCTTTGGCCATGGCAGTTTCCAACTCCAGTTCAAAGTCGTAGGACTCGCAGTGACCAAGCCTGTTCAAGATGGTTACCAGGTGTTTGTCTCTGTAGAGATGGCGAACAGTCATGCACAGCAAAACATGCTTAGGAAGCTTCCAATCACCCTCAGTTACGCATCGACAAAGATCCTGCCCAATTGACAAAATAAGGCGATGAACTTTGTCACTTGAAACATCAGGCTTCCGTGCGATGACAATATTCAGGAGTGTGATGAGCTCTTGAGGAATGTCAACAGTGGCTAGATCGTCAGGGGTTGGAGGCCAAGGTAAAGCTTTTGATTCTTGAAATCCTCTCCGAATTGCACTGCGTAGCATTAGAGCAATGTCGCTAATCTTATCTACACTTGCCAACGTGTAGGCACATGCAATCGCTCCAGCAACTGTTATGTTTGAGCTGTAGACCAGATAGAATGACAAGCAACCTTTGTCACCAGAGTAAACCTTGCAGAAAACTATTTGGGGGCTGGTGTGTCAGGATGACTTTGCAATCGATTCATCAAATTTACACTACGATACTGATCATTTGGGTATCCATGCTCTTCGAGCTTGTCAATATATATCAATCTCAGCGAGGATAGTTGCACAATTTTGTTCTCTTTGATGATATCTTCATGTATGTACTGCAGAACCGAACGGAATGCAGCACTGTGAGCTGCAGTAATAAGTGCCCGTTCAGTATCAGTAATTCTCGCCACTGCTCTCTCTTCTGCACGGATGAAATTGTGGTATTCTGTTTTGAAAGTCCGGTGACACGATGTGTGGTGTTTTGCTTCCACAGAACACAAATCAAATCCTCTTATCTTATCTTTCCTAGTTTTTCAGCCTCTGACACAAGTGATTGTCATGGACTCTTCAGTGTGAACTCATTAGGCCTCTCTGTTTTGCCACTAATTTTCATCTCAATTTTTTCACAGTAGATACACTCGGGTGGAAACAAAGTTCTGCTTTCAGTGAAGTGGGCTGCTTTGCGAGGAGAATGGTGTGTCTTCGAGGTTGATGGTATTTGTATGTTGAGCTGCTTCAATCTATTTTGGTTCTTGGTAAATTGCTCGTAGCAATACCTGCGGTAACCAACCGATTCCAGGTCCACACCCTCAAGTGTTTCAGGGATCAAGGTGCAAATGTCTTCCATACGGTGAGGTGAATCATTTGGTTCTGCTAGTCTCATGTCTCGAATCTGGTGCAAAGAGGATAACTTTTCGGCAGCATCAACTTTTACATCTCTAAAAACAATAAAGTTTCCATGGTCTTTTGCCTTAACATGCAATATACACTTGAGGGGTTTAGGTTTATTCAATGACAAAGCATCTTCACTAGATGTGCCTCTTTTGCTCATGATTTTTTTGTATTTAGTTCTACCACCACAACTACATTAGTCATCACCTTCACCAGAAATACGGTTCTCATTCAACATTACCTGAAAGCAAAATGATTATAATGTTTAGATAGAAAAGCAACCCCTACATAATTCACTTGTGTCTTTGATCCAGATATTTGGTCAAATAGAGAAGTGACTATACATTGAGAAAGGCTCACAGATGGATACATGTGTAATGGTAGTGTCAAATATCTATCTGGCATAACCTCAACACTGATTGCCATTTTCAGAGGAGAGCAGCTGGGCTCCAAATGACAATTGCTGCCATCACGTGACTTTTTTTAATTTTTTACAACTAAAATTGACAGAATGACCCTTGTATCATATTCCAATGTTAAAAATAATGCTTTTAAACGTTTTGGCATACCCAAAATACTTTAAAAAGTTGGGTCACACATCTTTATGTGACATGTAGATCAAAAGTTAGAATACTCACGACGCGTTTATAAATTTTCCGACGAAATTCAAGATGGCCGCCATATAAACCCCATGGGACATTTGCCCGCAATGGGAGCAACCTGAATTGGTAACCTAACATGTTTAGGAGTTTAAAAAAGTAGGTCTCGTTAACTATTCCAGAAGGTGCATGGAAACCCACTATTGGGTTCTAAGAGTAGGCTACGTTTTTGTGGGATATTTGGGCAAAGAAGGGTTAATTTCCTAACACGAAAATTTTCATGAAGCTGTTTTAATAATGCCACAAATATCTTCATTTGTCGCCCACTTCAAGTCATATTTATCTACTACTTGTCGAGAATTAGTGTGTGAAGATTCATGCTGTACATTGATTGAGCTGATACTTTTAAAATTAAAATAAAATCACTTGATCGCTTAGGGAGTTTAACGGGTTTAAAGAAATACAAAAATACTTATTATGATATTTTTGTTATAAAGTGGATGGGTGGGTAGAGATTTACTCGGATTAAAAACGAGAATGGAAACGATATGTAGCAGCTTGGGATAAGATTTCACAGGGATTCGTCAGCTTATTTTATGACTAGTTATATAATTATAATCTCACAGACTTACCTGGATTTGATGGTCAACTGTCTGCGCAAACACCAATACCTCATAATGCCCTATTCCATGTGAAATTTATATTGCCACGCTTCAGTGTTCAAGTACAGGGTTTCTCACGATTGAGCAATTTTGAAGCGTTATTCCGCAAATTTAATTATCGCTTGCACGCTAACAAGGAAAGCTAGCTACGCTGCAAAGCTAAGGCAAAAGGCAGTACCGGCTAACTTTACAACTAAGCAGATACTTTATTTTGCCTTTTTTCAGAGCAGTGATGCGCGATCTCAAATAATCCAGCAAACACAGGACGTTGACACAATGTTGTATAATGCTGAGACAACGTCGAAGACCATGGGCTAACATTAAATCAACATTGGTTCCTGCAACTAAGGGTTTTGTAAAGACATTTTTCATGAAACTGGTTCACCAATACATGACAATTTCATTCAATTTTTCACTCACACAAAATCATCTTCATCCACTACAAGTCGAGAATTGTGAGAGCAATTCGCGGCTTGTAGTGGATGAAGATGACAATGGTAAAGTCAGGCTTGAAAAGGCCTGTTTTCAATTTGAAATCACCATAAATGTCTTAGTTAGCTCTCTCTGCTCTGTTTTAAGTCTACGCCATTATAATTATTTTAATCTATCAGTGTGAAGATCGACATTACATGTAGATGTCATTATCGGACATTATGACGTCTAATGCCGATCCCCGCGATAAAAGGGTTCATATGTGTAAGTTTATGTTGCATGGAACACTGCGTATTCGTTTTGTAAAACAATAACGATAAATTATGTATAGGATAAAGCCCGAGGAGCACTACATTCTTAGCTGTGAAAAGGGTCGAAGCCGAAAGTCGAGACCATTTTCACAGGTAAGAATGTCGAACTCCGTAGATTTTAACTGATTTAAAAAACACATTCAAACATATTGAAGATTCCTCATAATGAACAATTTGGTCACACTTGACTGATTTTAATACCATAGGCCTACCATAATACTATTGGTATGTACTTGATCAACAATAACTCTCCATTCCCGGCTTAGAATGTAGTGGTCGGACAAAGAATGCAACAGCTTATTCACACTTCACGAAATGCGGCCTCTAGAAGTCATTACCTCAACAAATATAGAACGCTAATAATGTGGTATAATTTCTACCGAAAATACGAAGAAATATCTGGCATAGACGGCTCGGTTTGATCTGTCAGAAAACTTGCTATTCCATGACTTGCACAAAAGCGATTTATTCCTTCAGCAATAAATTTAGGATTGGAGTGCAAAGCTGTATGTCTGAGATGACGACAAACTGAACGACTTGTGTTAATAACACACTTCAGAAGAACTTATTGATGTAGCTAATATTCACAATCGGACAGAATGGTAATCCGATTCAAATTATGAAGAAAATAATACGATCAAATCTGAACGACTACACACTGTCTTGGCAATTTTGTGATCACCGCTATAAATAGTATTTACGACTGTCGTAGAATTTCAAATATAGCAGGACCATTGATCCCGAGGCGGTATGTCGTATGGTTCAAATCGTGCAAAGAATACCTCAAATGCAGACATTGACCCAGCAAACATAGTTATGATATTAGTTATACACGTATATTAAACACGCATGATCGCAGCACATACTCATTTCGTCGTCACAGGCTGTTAAACTCACGTGTTCAAAGGCTATGAGAAATATTTAATACATATTATTATATAATTTAATTTTTCACCCACTTCAAGCTGTGTCTCGGTATCGCGATCCCAACTTCAAGACAGTGGGTTAAAATTAGTCATACTTGCTTATTTTGCGACCAAACAATTACATATTTTGATGCTCAAACACATTTCTCGTTTTAACCCTTACAGCGCGGGGATCGACATCCCCACACTATAAGAGTAAACATATTACTGAGGGCCGTAGACCCATAACATAGTCATTCAAATGAATCAGAATGAGTTGACTAAGACATTTATGATGATTCCAAATTGACAAAAACCTTTGGTCGCAATGGTATATTACAACAAAAATTCAGCGTTTGAAGGGTAAATTAACTATATAGTCGTGGTTAAGGTGTTAACCCCTTAACCGCCGGTGCCGCATATATTCGGGTTTTCCTTTTTTTATTAGCACATTAAGTACCACCTTTTAAACATGTTAAAGATAAAATGTGGAATCAATCAGCAATATTTGAAAACAGTTGACGTCCATTTTGTCAAATCTAAATAATTTTCACTCACTTGAAGTTGTGGATCGTGTCAGCGAGACACAACTTCAAGTGGGTGAAAATTCAAATTGAATAATTTGGCGATTAAAGGGTTAAAGGTTAAGAGTGGTCCTCAGAGATTGTTGTGGCAATCACTAATAAATAGCTCGATTACCCTAATTATTTAGGTGTACCCCCCTCTCCATATACATGGTATAGCTCAATATTCACAGTACGTGAATTTACCATTCATTCATCAATCTCCTCAATATTACAATATATAATACAATTTCTCCCTTCACTGTTCTTGTATTGATGAGGCTGGTTGTTTTTTTCCGAGTATTCTTGCCCGTTGTGAAGATTTCGCAGAACCTGTTTAACATGTTTTATACCACAAGGGTGCCAAGTATAATTGACATAATAATGTTTCGTGTCATGGCGCAATAAACAGCGAGGAATACACATTGCCAAATATTTATTTCAAACTCAGTCATAAATCCTATTCTTAAACGTCAAGATATATTGAGTACATTTTTATTACAATCCTAACCATGATAACGGTTCACTCACTCACTCACTCACTCACTCACTCACTCACTCACTCACTCACTCACTCACTCACTCACTCACTCACTCACTCACTCACTCACTCACTCACTCACTCACTCACTCACTCACTCACTCACTCACTCACTCACTCACTCACTCACTCACTCACTCACTCACTCACTCACTCACTCACTCACTCACTCACTCACTTACTCACTCACTCACTCACTCCCTCCCTCACTCCCTCACTCCCTCACTCCCTCACTCACTCACTCACTCACTCACTCACTCACTCACTCACTCACTCACTCACTCACTCACTCACTCACTCACTCACTCACTCACTCACTCACTCACTCACTCACTTACTCACTCGCTCGCTCGCTCACTCACTCACTCACTCACTCACTCACTCACTCACTCACTCACTCACTCACTAAAATCTCATATTGCCCAGCCTAATGTATTGTGATTGCATATTCTCGTAATTATAAGAATAACCTTTCGTCATTATAATTCATTAATTTCCAAGCATCCACTTTCAAAAATAATTTAAATTTATTTTAATTTGATATCGGTTGTAATGTGGTTGATTGGATTGAATAATAAAACCACATTTAATCTGCGGTATCAGAACAGGCTGGATATAGTGGAAAATATTACATCCATGCCAATATTGATCTAAAAAGATTATGAATGTTAGTTATCGTTTAAATGAATATGTTTAGCTGAAAAAGTATATTTTGTGATCTGCAGATTGTAAGTATACACACTCTTATTTTATCAATGTGACTGATATGATGAACGAATTATTAATTAGTCTGGTTGCATTTTCAGAAAGAATAATTTGTTAAGGCATTTTTTGTAGTTTATTGTATACAACGGTTTTTACAAATTTCGAACCTACGGAATCCAAATCTGCTATATGCCAAGCTTTTCTTACTCCCGCACCCATCAACTCAATCACACACTCAAACCTCATTGTCTTTACGATGAGCCAAGGTAAATTTATTGAATGCTTGCTGTATTCTCCTTAGTATAGATGTCAGCTGTGGTAATGACCTCGACGTTTGCTAATTTATTCCGTTTGTTGGTATACGCGATACAGAGTCTGTAATCATTGCGCGGTCAGGCGTCCTTGTTAGGTTAAAGATTTATATATTATTTGGTAATACTCGCTTTACATCTCATTTAAATAATGTCTTGACGCGGGGATTTGACTGCTGTTAGTATTTAAATCAATTGTTTCATGAAAATGTTGATCTCGGAGTAGGCCCTGCATTTCAGAGAATATCTCCAATTATGACTGGAATTTACACGGGGATATCTCGCATGGGCTGCGATGAACTAAAATTTCCCATTTTATTTGTTCTTGTGCATCATTTAAAACTGTTAAAGAAACACATCTGAGAAACCAATATTTGATCTGATGGGATGGACCATAACCGAGCGCCATGATCATGACGGTTGAGTCTGCTCATTTGTTTGACAGCACATGAAACATTGGTAAAACGCAAAATTGTTTGCTCACTATTTTGTATTATTTTTGAATTATTTGTAAAATTTCGATTGGACCTCAACTATTCCTATCCACTTTGAAAAAAATGTGTACGTTTTTTTAAAAGACAAACTAGTTTTATTAATTTTCTTCCGTGACTGTTGTAAAATGTTCATTTACAAATCAAGGAAATGTACCAAACATCGTTATTAAACTTGTTCGGTCTCCACATTTACCATTCAGCAACCATTAGCAATGTGCTGTTTATAATAATACAGAATAAATGGCGCTTCCAAAGTAATTGTTTGACAATTTAAGTTTTTTCATATTCGAAACCAGCAAATGACCTAAACTGCATAAAAAACTGATTTTATCTTTAATATCAAATATCTAAAAAACATACACATTTTTTATGGGCCCTATTGGGTTGCTCATACTCAAAAAACATGGGTATAGACAGCAAAATCGTGACTCTAGCTACGCTAGAGCCCAAGTTATGGCCAAATATGTGATTTCGATGACGGCCTTTTGGATGTGCTATAAAACGATATTGAGGGGCGGGAAAAATTGCACCCCAATATTTGTGGCTTATTTGACCCATAAGGAAGCCATAAAAAAACAATAAAATCAATTTGGGCAACAGAAGTGGCCACAATGAAATCCCGCATCATCTTGCTTTCGAAATGGTATTTGATGACTGAAATCAAGATATATATGGCATGATTATGTTGGGATGAAATAATACGTCAGTACATGTAGGCCTATGTAACATCAATACTGCCGTGCAGAGCCAAAAGGCAGTATTTGCTTACTTTACAAGTAAGCAGATACTGGCTTTTGGCTTTGCAGGGCAGAATAGGCCTACCATAATATCACACTCTAAGGCTAAGATATGACATTTAGATAGATGGCATTATAATGTCACTATAAAATAGTATGATGTTTTGATCATTATTTACTAATTCCACACCAACCGAAGATCATACAGTATTTGAGACAAAATCATTTTTTCTTTAACCCTTTAACCCTTATTCATCCACTACAAGCCGCGAATTGCTGTCGCAATTCTCGACTTGTAGTGGATGAAGATGACTTACATAGGGTGACACCTTTATTATTAAAAGAGTTCTATGAAAATTGTTGTTCTAAAACCTCTAGGTGTAGGAAAATAACTTTCCAGGGTTACAAAATGATGCTTTGATGGATCGTGGGGGCCTAAAGGGTTGAATCCCAATATCATATAGAACTTCCGAATGCAGCATATGCCTTGTTACTACCAGCGTAGGGATTACATTTTATACCTATATTTCCCGATTTCAACGTTTTTTGAAGGAAGAAATGGTCACCCAATTTAAATTAATTAGCATCAAAGTGATATAAATGTAATATTTAACCCCAAGTCCGATATAAATCACCACATTTTATAAAAAAGATCGTACCTCTCTCACATTAAACTTTTTAATGATATGCGCGTATGAATTTGTGTGGTGAGACTTCAAAACAATAATTTGTTTTGTTTAGCTATGACTATTTGTCACAGCTCCGGCTGAGCGAATTTGGTACATGTTTTTTCACCTGTTTCTCTTTTATTTAATTTCTATATTTCTCACACTCGCTTATAAATAAGCAATTTGAGCAATACTGCAAACGTTCGCTTTACAACCTATAACTGGTAGATTTTCTTTACATTGCATAACATAATATACATATCTGACCCGATATGGCAAAATGAGTCGGTAAGTCGCTCTTTGACAAACGCTGCTAGACCCCTTAACCCTTTAACCGTCGTGCAGCATAGATTCGGATTTTCAGGTTTTTTTAGCACATTATGAACATGTTAAAGATAAAATGTGACATCAATCAGCACTATTTGAAAACAGTTGACCTCCGCTTTGTCAAATCTGAACAATTTTCACTCACTTCAGGTGGGGGAAAATTCAGATTGAATAATTTGGCGGTCAAAGGGTTAAAAGTCAAAATGATATTGATTAAACATATTTTTAATACCAATGCACATTGGTCTACCCGACTGCTCGTGAAAATTTCACATCAATAGGAAAAGATGCATGTTATTACCAGGAACAGTTGGAAAATGGAACATGTCCAAATGGATGTAGTGCCGCAAAAATCCAAGCTGTATCAAGCAAGCACGGTACGAGAGTGTGGCAATTTCACATATGCACATACTTATGTATAAATGTAGTAATATAATTATATGATATATCATAATGAATATCCATAATTTTATATTAGTGATTGTATTTTAAAATCTAACTTTGTTGTTCAATTAGCTTATAAAAGCTCATTTAGGTCGTGTCCAATGTTACAGTTGCGCATGTCCAATAAATAAATACTCGTCGAAGACGTTGGCCGACGTTGTGTAAATGTTATACAACATGTTATGGTTTGTGTTTGCTGGTATACTAGATGCACATGAGGAAATAATATAATGAAACATAAAATGTTTTGTGAGTGCTCCTTATTTTAAAGTATCCCCATAAAACAATATTGATAATAAAAAAGTCACCTGAAATAAAATAACATTAGCGTACTAGTATGCATCTTACATCTAAGTGAACACTATATAACCAAGCCACTCGCATGAATTATTGTAACTGTATACGACAAGGTCGTATACAATTATTACAATGCATGCGAGTGGTGCCACCTGTGACATAGCTATGATATTGTGGATCTAGTAATATTCTCGAATTTCCCGAGGATGACACGAAATAAAGAATTTCACGAAAATTCTTATGTAATAGCACCACAAATCATCGAAAATTATTGATTCTGCCGTGAGCTTTAATTACAACTACGAAGATTCAACAACATTGAACAGTTTATATCTAAAAGCCTGCATGGGTTCACGCGGGGTCAAGTATAACCCTGAGAGGTCAAGGGTATGAGTGTTGATCGGCTGGCGGTCGTTTTCTTGTAGTTATAGCTTTTTAGACAATGGAGGTCTAAAAAAAGCACGAAAATAGTGATATGGGCCCGTATTCTCGTACAAGTTACGATATATCAGAAACCTACGATATATCGTAACTTGTACGAGAATACTGCTCCAGACAACTGTCGGTAGGCATACCAAATCAAGGAAATAATTGTCGATGCATATGAGATTAACAAAAATTGCAGAATAGAATTACATAATTAGGGTATCAACCACTATGTTTTTTAACCCGTTTGTGACGAGCCCCGGAGATCTCCGTGATTTAGGGAGACCATTCAGATACGAGGCCCGGAGATCTCCGGGTCTGATTGCATGAGATAACTATGACGTCATAAAATAATCTCGTTTCAGAAAGAGCACAGTAGCATAATGATCTCGTGTTCAACGGGTTAAATAAAATTACTTGGCTACGTAATGCAAACAATACAGTTTTCAAAAAAACTATGGCCTCTAAATAATTTGCATCAAGATGGTCGTGACCAGTTAGCCCCAGCGTGACTGTACTGGCAAGCGGTACAGTCACAGTTGCATACATTCGCTTCTGGCGAGACACCCCACCCCTGGTTATCGTGGAGTTAAATTACGAGAGAATTCCACCCACCTGCAAGTATTAATGTGTGTACGCATGTTCCTGAATATTCAACCAGCTGCGCACACTTATAAAATAACATGTAAGATTGAAATCAAGTAATATATCCAACAAAATCGCAGTTAGCTGAAAACAACGGTCATTTTTATTTTCAGAAATTCCGCCCAACTTGTCACTTCCGGAAATCAGCAAATCCAGTGACCAATAAAACGTCCGTTTCATTGTCACATGATCGGCCCTTTGTGCATATAATATTGCACCACGTGTGATCACACTGGAGAATCTAAAACACGCCTATTGGCGAAGTGCAACGCTTCTCGGCGCCAAACTGTCATTGTTTCAGAAATCTTTCGCAATATCGACTGAAAAAAGGCCAAAATATTCACTTTTTGTCCAATAAAGGTGTGCACGGAGCAGTAGTACATCTTGCGGACTCCCACACATGGCATTTACATGGAAAAGTTGAATACATTTCTCAGACTAGTGAAAACAGTTTTGGTACCCTACCTCAAAACTGGGCACGATTCCATTCATATGTAATTTTTTTAATCTGTTTATATATGCAATATTATGTTACATTAAGTCTGTTTTACGCCACTGATATCTCATTTATTTGTTTATTGACCTGCGTAGACAATAAACCGTTGAAACGCTGTAAAATCATTGTTGCCCGCCTATTGGAGCAATTTGAAGACGCCTATTGGAGCAACTATATTAGTATTGGTATGGCTATATTAAATACGGATTTGTTTTATCTTTGGCTATTTTCATAAGCCGGACTTATGTGTTATGTAGCCTACGGCGGGATAAATAAATTTAAATAATATTTATAATATAACCTGATAGTCTACATGTAGATTATAGCCTAACAAAATGTGCGTTAATATAAAGAGATTATTAATCGTACTGCATAGCCTACTGGACCTATCACCTGATCACTTTTCTGGCATTGATAGGTTGGCCACAAAAATATATGTAAAGTTATTTCGTCAATATATATACGGCATGATACCGGTTTTAGCGACGCAGATCAGCAATACAATCGTCTGTATCAGGCATTGTTAACGACCTATCCATAATATTTGCTACCAGAGCCAGTCTTTGGAGCTCCTGTGTATCAGCCATATTAGATAAATTCAAAATGGCCGCTGTTCATAACAAGCCCACGTCATAACTTGCCAACTAATAACACTTAATAGCATTTTTATATGGTTTTCATAAACGATTTTAAATATATATTAGGGCAGTGAATATTCTAAAAATCGTACTATCCAAGCAAAAGAGTTAAAGTCAGACGTCGAAATTAAGAGCTTATTATTCCATTTGTTTGTAAGAGCCCGTTTCTAGCCATGACAAAAGTTTTTTTTAAAGGTTTTATTGACAGTTCACATGTCAACTTTGACATGTTTATTCCTTTTTTTTGTGTACGTTTTTTTCAGGAAGCGCGAATCGGTTATACGTTCGGTTGCTATTATTATACCACAAATTTGAACAGTTTGGGTCGCTGCATAATGTGTACACCAAGGAAAGATTTCGGCCGCAGCGGGACTCCAACCAGGTACCCCCGGACTCTCGAGTCCACCACGCGACCAATGAGCTATCCTGGTGCCACGAACATGAACAAGATAATAAGTGATAGGATGTATAATAAGAATATCATAGTATTTGTTGTTCGATATCACGATTTATCAAATATGTTGAAGTTGGTTGCGTGTATATTGGACCTATAGAGATGTGTTTTTATTTATATATAATAATATAATTGTGACTCAAGGCACAACAACATAATTAGAATTTCATATTACCGTCTTAGATTTTACGCAACACAGCTATAAAACTTCAATTGTCTCATCACTGCTAATACATCCATCCTCATAGGGAGGGCAAAGTTAAGAAATTCTAAGATGATCAATATTAGTTTTGAAGGATATTCATACTGACTGTATACTTTTACCTCGAGTATTATTATAACTAATGGTAAGTATTAATTATTATAACTTAAGTATTATTAGTTTAAGTACTGATGTTGATGAGATTGCTAATTTGTACCAGCATTTTGGACGGCGTTAGAGCACTATGAAGGTTGCTCAATAATATTTTGCTCAATTTAATAGTTAGTGATGTATTTTCTGAGCAGTCAGGGAAAAATCAGGGGAATGTGTGGGAACAATAATTAAATGTATTCATTTATTAGGCTGGAATATACATAAATATATACAGTAATTGTATACATCTGCAATTGTAAAAACAATTTTTGATATCAAATACGTTGACATAAATTTAGTTATGCAATTGGTTGGCAATGGATCTGAACGCATCTATATATCACAGCTGTACAAAGAAGTGTGGGTCTATATACACTACTCTTCAAAACACCCCCCCCCCCCAAATGGCTCCCAGAAACTCAGGATAGAGTAGGTTAAGCCTTTCAGTGCGGGCAAATGCGTTCAGATCTCAAATAAAGCACCGATTGTAAATTATTAGTCCTAACTGGTCCACTTTTAAACGCCTATTTGAAGTTAACATTTGCATCACAAATGCAATATTCAAATGAATAATACATGTCAAAGAATGATGCAGCACGAAAAGAGTTAAAATATAACAACCTTAGTAGGCCTATTTTAGATATAGGTCTTCATCGCTATTCGTCACCACAGTAGCTGTTAATAGTGGTTGATCTCATCACTATTATTTTTATGTCGGAATATTAACGACCTGTCGGAATATAGACCTTTTGGAATATCGACCTGTTTGTCGGACTATCGACCTGTCGGAATAGCGACCTGTTTGTCGGACTATCGACCTGTCGGAATAGCGACCTGTTTGTCGGACTATCGACCTGTCGGAATAACGACCTGTCGGAATAACGACCTGTTTGTCGGAATATCGACCTGTCAGAATAACGACCTGTCGGAATATCGACCTGTCGGAATAACGACCTGTCGGAATAACGACCAGTTTGTCGGAATATCGACCTGTCGGAATAACGACCTGTCGGAATATCGACCTGTCGGAATAACGACCTGTCGGAATAACGACCCGGACCCTATAGGCCAACCTATCAATGCCAGAAAAGTGATCAGGTGATAGGTCCAGTAGGCTATGCAGTACGATTAATAATCTCTTTATATTAACGCACATTTTGTTAGGCTATAATCTACATGTAGACTATCAGGTTATATTATAAATATTATTTAAATTTATTTATCCCGCCGTAGGCTACATAACACATAAGTCCGGTTTATGAAAATAGCCAAAGATAAAACAAATCCGTATTTAATATAGCCATACCAATACTAATATAGTTGCTCCAATAGGCGTCTTCAAATTGCTCCAATAGGCGGGCAACAATGATTTTACAGCGTTTCAACGGTTTATTGTCTACGCAGGTCAATAAACAAATAAATGAGATATCAGTGGCGTAAAACAGACTTAATGTAACATAATATTGCATATATAAACAGATTAAAAAAAATACATATGAATGGAATCGTGCCCAGTTTTGAGGTAGGGTACCAAAACTGTTTTCACTAGTCTGAGAAATGTATTCAACTTTTCCATGTAAATTCCATGTGTGGGAGTCCGTAAGATGTACTACTGCTCCGTGCACACCTTTATTGGACAAAAAGTGAATATTTTGGCCTTTTTTCAGTCGATATTGCGAAAGATTTCTGAAACAATGACAGTTTGGCGCCGAGAAGCGTTGCACTTCGCCAATAGGCGTGTTTTAGATTCTCCAGTGTGATCACACGTGGTGCAATATTATATGCACAAAGGGCCGATCATGTGACAATGAAACGGACGTTTTATTGGTCACTGGATTTGCTGATTTCCGGAAGTGACAAGTTGGGCGGAATTTCTGAAAATAAAAATGACCGTTGTTTTCAGCTAACTGCGATTTTGTTGGATATATTACTTGATTTCAATCTTACATGTTATTTTATAAGTGTGCGCAGCTGGTTGAATATTCAGGAACATGCGTACACACATTAATACTTGCAGGTGGGTGGAATTCTCTCGTAATTTAACTCCACGATAACCAGGGGTGGGGTGTCTCGCCAGAAGCGAATGTATGCAACTGTGACTGTACCGCTTGCCAGTACAGTCACGCTGGGGCTAGTCTACATGTACATGCGCACTTAGCAGTCTATTCTTTATGTGGTGTTAGGCCTAAATGTTTCTCTTTTCAATGACAGTCACAAATTCACCACATGTATGACTATAGTGCCGCTAAACTGGCCGTGGACGAGCCCACACGGTAAAGATGTGGGACCGTGGATTACTACATTCGTTTTACCCGGAATTTTTTTTTTACAAATTAACTGAGCGTACGATGTATACAAAATAACCTTTTATTACCTTGATTAATCGAGGCAAGTCTTATATATGAGCGTCCAAAGAAATGTCCCACTTTTTTACCCTTGAGTGGGCATTATAATCTGTGGCAGTTCTGTTTCAGCAACGTTATGGGGCTAATTCTAAACGATATATTTTTGTACCTGCACTGCACTGTGTTAAACAAATGATAGGCTGCACAATGACATGTATACAAACATAAATCCCATGCTACACTGACTAGCTTCTCAGACGTGAAGACACTGGTGACAAGAGTGAAATCCCATGCATACATTCAACCAATGTTATACTAATGTTGGTTCATTGTCTACGACACTGACCCAGCAATAAAACAATTTTGTTTCAACATCTCATGTTTGCTCAGGGCTGATTTATGCCCATCACAGCGAATCATGTAACCAGGTACTAATGATTAAATAACGTTTTCGTATAGTGTATATATAGTGTATAATAGTGTATAGTTTCGTTTTCGTGTAAGGTTATCTGTTCTTTATATTGTCTGGCAGCTGGCATCTAGTAATACAAATCATAGATATAGATCTGTATGCCTACAAATAATAGTTATTTCATCTTTTAACCCCTCCACATACTCTAGCCTCTAATTATGTATGACTAAAAAAAAGGGCCATTAAATATTTTATTTACAACATGTCCTTCAGACAATTATTTATTTAATGAAAATTCAATCTCAAAATATTTACTTCAAAAACACTCCTCCCCCCCCCCCCTGGCGATTGAATGGTGGCCCCCTTATGACCAATCACAGAATGTCCAGCTTAGCTATTATTCGTGCACACAAAGACACTACGTGGACTACATAGTCAAACGCTGGATCCGCCATGTCTGTTTTTAAAAAAGTTGAGGCTATCTATGGATAATCGTGCTTGACCGAAAATAATCAGTAAATTTCAATATGTAATCACTGAGTAATATGATTTAAATTACATTATAACTTGATATAATTCAATTATTTTTAATTTTGTTGCTGTATTCAATTTTGAAATTTTACAAAAAATATTAAAAAAACTCAAAATTTATAAATCAATATCTTTACCGCAAATACCATCAGATGCCACCATTTGCGATCTTTTTTTCAAATTTTCCTCGGCGGAGGCCCCCCCGGACCCTCCACCGTGTCCGCTGGGCTGCGCGCAGCGGGTATGGGGGTTCCCCCCATAAAATAGCAGCCATGAATTAGGGAAAATCCACTCCCTCCCCGTTTCGGAAAAGCTCTGTAAATCAGTACCCTTAGCGTTGTGCGTACACATGTTCATAACCCTGGCTACGCCCCTGTTTTAGACAACCATGTCAAAAATAAGAAATACGGGAATTTCGTCTCTATATCTAGCCAAACTGGTGAATGTGCAGCACAAAAAAAAATTAAAAAAAAACGTTTGCAGTTCTAGTCTATAGACATGTTTACATCATATGGTCATATTAATAAGCCAAAATAAAATCACCGATTTTTTATATGATCTGAGCCATAAAGCTAATTATGGCCGATGGTCGGTCATCAAGTAGTTGGAATTTCATAATCTTCAAAAGGCACATCTACACCCCCTAAGGGATGTGTATGTGCAAAATTTAATAAATCCATCCACAGGTTTCCGAGATCTGCTCCGGAATCGAAATGCGGGAAGACAAACCTACGGCTGAACAGCAGGACGGCCGGACGTATATACCCCCGCCCCAACTTTGTCGGGCGGGGGATAAAAAACTTGGTGTCAGAAATAACGTTCTCATGTGATGAGAAAACGGGAAGATAGGTACCCGGGCACATAGATATCGGGGAACATAGGTACTGGGGAACATAGGGATTGGGGAACATAGGACCGGGGAACATAGGGATCGGGGGACATAGAGACGGTGGAACATCGGGATGACCCCGTTGTGAGCATGCGGGCAAGTTAGGCCCCTATGCGAAAATCTACTGCATTAACCCCTTAACCCTTTGAGTGCGGGCGACGCTTTTAAGCGCATTCATACTGTTTTTCCACAACTAAAATTTGACAGAAATTGAACAAATATGCATGTATAAATCTTGAGTAAAGCCCCCATTGTGAAATTTAGCAGGTTTAATTTTTAAGTGAGAAGGTATTTTCCTTTCATTTGAAGTTGGCAATTGCGTGAGCAACTTCAAATTCAACTTCAAATGAAAGGAAAATGTTAAGTAGTAATGAAGCACTTAAAGAGTTAATCTCTCACACACTCTACATTAACATGATTAACCTCTTAAGCTCTCCGGTCATTCTGCATTAACCCATTAAACTCTCTCGTTATCTGTTTTAACCTCGTAAGCTCAATTTGTTGTTATTTTATCACTGAAAATAAATATACAGTACTAAAAAAATAGACAGTTTGGTACCAGTTTTTTAAACAGGCGGGAACATGGCCAACGCTAAATCTGCAATATATATATCGCTGGATAATAACGACATAGCACAGTTGTCACATAAATCAAATTGCTACATGGTGATTTAAGCGCGCAAACAGGTTTTTAAGTAAGTTTCCATAGGGATGAGAGGGATATGAGGAGATGTGAGTGTTTCGAAACATTTTTGTTCTTTAGTGGACACGGACATTTAAGGGTTATATGAAGATTAAAGCGATTTAACATCTTGCTAACGTCTTTGTTTTCGTTAGTTGCCCCAGAGATCAAAGGGTTAAAATTATGGACAATAAAGTGTCCCTGAAATGTCCCAATGACATATGATAAAAAAAACATAATCTATTGTGATGATTGAAAGTTAACCAGTAAAATTGAGGGGGTGATTTGAAACAAAAGAGGATACCTTGAAACTAGTTTGAGATTACCCCCGTGGGTAACCTGAACAGGGGAGGGGGTAATCTGAAACTGTTACATCGCATATGATACGACGCTGGACCAGCGTAAAACCAACATTGATTCAACGTCTTGTGTCTGCTGGGCTGGGATCATGAGGAGTCCTAATTTTCGACTCGTCATGATCCCATGTAGCGATGCTTGCAATGTCACATATCTGAGAGTAACATCGTTTATATATAGTTGTCATGTTAGAATAAAATCATTTTTTTAGTTTTACAAAATAAAAGTATTTCCTAGGCATGTTAAAAATGAAAATTGTCAGGCACTCCAGCTTTAAATGAATGGAGAATATCAAGATCAATTAATCACTGCATATGTTTCACTATTTTCACGGTGTCGGGGTCTACAAAAACTGTATCAAACGTTATCGAAATATTTTAATTGATTTGCAATTTAATTCGCGCTATCCGAAACATATGGGATTTTTCCTAAAATCACGTATAGAAATATCCACGGTTAGTCCTTTTTAATATCCAACGGAATGGTGTAGAGGTTTAAGCCCAAAATAGAAGAGCAATTAGACGTAGGTGCGCGTAATTGTGTTCAATTTATTACCCCATTCGCATTTGCGTACAATTGTGCATCATGTTTAAATGTTGTCTAAATACAGAGGCGTATCTGGGTTGTTAGTCCAGGCATAATGTAGCCTGACCTTAAACAAACTGCAAAACAAGTTTTTTTTCCTGTTTTGGTTTCAGGAATATGTCCTCTATGAAATCCTAAGAAATCCTTCTAGGCGAAATTTGTCTAAATCGTCATATTTTTCCCCTACCCAAACCCCCTACTTTTGGACCGAAATTCAGTTTTTTCAAGATTGTTTGAAAAGCGAAATGATTTTTCAAATGTTGATACAAGCACTCAACTTGGCAATAACTCTCCTTATCAAACACACTTTTGAGATACAAACGTTAGCAACTAAAAAAATAAAAATGGCTGCTATTTTTAAAGATGACCGCTATAAAAAGTCTTTGTGTAATGATTTGAATAATGTTAGTATTGTTTCATATGTTTTGACTGTGGTGAGCCCGAATTGTGAACGTTCAACATCCACAGAGACTTTCTTTTTTGCCATATTCAACATGTCCGCCATATCTGATACACAAATGATATACATGTATGCATCAACATTCAATGTGAACGATCTTTGTGTCAATTTATTTATTGTTTTCACTATGAAAAAACGCACTTAGACTTAGAAACACATCATCAAAACACTATTTCCGTCGCCATTTTGCATTATGGCTGCCGTGATTTTCAACATGGAAATGCTTCGTTCACCATAACATTTGACCCACTAGACCGACTTCAATAATCCTGTTATAGAATTACAAGTAAAACGGTTTTGTGCTGCTCTGTTTCTGTGTACATGTCATAGATATGATATGTATTATATTACCTTTGATACTGATACTGAATGTGCAGGTTGGTACACTACGATGCTAGTAATAGTACATCGGTTTGGATGGGTGTTGAGTTGTGTAGCAAATAGTTGACTTTTATGATATCAAAATATACATGATTGTGTTGGGTATCCAGTACAGGGTTCGTGGGCAAGCATTAAGTCCAGCAAAGCAAAGAGAACAAAATTCATGCTGTACCTGGCCGAAAAGCTTACGAAGACTGTCGCCGCAAATATTGTAACCTACATCAGAAAGCATTGACACAAATGAAGATGAGCCCACACAGCCCATGTTGGTAACACACATCCAAATCTATATACTATACTACTGTCAGCATCACAATGTATCAACCTGCACAGGCGATGGTATACCTCAGGTAAGTGTTCATAACTCACCTTTGCTAACGATTTTTTGTAGACAATAAGGAGAGTTAATCTCAAGTTTGGTGCTTGCATCATCATTTAAAAGAATATTTGGCTTGTCACACAGCCTTGAAAAAAACAAATTTCAGTAAAAAAGTAGGGGTTTTGGTAGGGTCAAAATGTGGCGATTTTCACAACTTTCGCCTGGGAGTATTCCTTCGGACTTTTTTTCTGTCAGTAAAACCAAAACAGAAAAAAACCTTGTATTGCATTTTGTTTAAGGTTGGCCCTTTTTTCTCGTAAATGCCTGCACTATGTTGTCAGGGTACTCCATCATGTCCTTTAATTTCTATAGTGATGAGTTGGCATTATTTTGAACAAAAAAAAACACGAAATAAAAAAACCATCCAATGCCAATACTGATATTAACAACATAATAATCAGAAAAGTAGGTTCAAATAGGTTCAATGAAATCAATTTTATTCAGCCAGTTTAACAAAGTATGTTTTTGTTTTGTTGTTACAGATAATATTAGGAAGACTGTATGGATGAGCATTTTATCACAGTGCTATAATCCCCATCATGAAGTTACTTTTTTTTAGATTATTAGGTGGCGAAACAAAAGTACTAGTATCAAACCGAAAAATCAATTATCATGATTACAAAACAAATGTGACACGTCACAGGAAAAAGGCCGCGAGGTCTTTCCTGTTTCATTAACTAAAACATTTTTTGAAAAATCTTTATCACTTTTCGTTATTGAGATTTTTTATTTTTAAATTCACTTCATGTTATTCATTAAACTTAAATTTTTAATGACATGATAAATGATTCTAACAAAACCGCCGGGATGTATCTTCTAGCATGTCGGGTTACAATATAATATTATACCACTGCATTATTTCGCCATTATAATACCTACATTGCCTGTGTTGATCACCCTATCTGAATGAGGCGCAAAAAAATATTTAGGTAATTTTGCATTCATCTGATTATTAACATGATTATGCTCTTGGAAATTAGACTGAGAGTCTCACAAAACGATCAAGAGTAAAATCAAAATCGTAAAATCAAAAGCGTGCGGTCTACAAAAGCCGTCAAAATCGAAATCTCCATCCATACTACGTCTTCTGAATCCACCGAAATCATCATCTACCACGCTGTAAATAATAAATAGCTCACAGTTAGATGACTACCTGCTTAGATTTCTAATATTACTTGAGCTCTAAAATATAGATGAGTGCAATTAGGATTAACTGGTCTACGTGATGATTAGAATATCTCTCTATGTATGTATTTACCATGGAAAGCAAAATGCCAACTTCTGTATCACTGATTTTGTTAATAGTTTATAGTATGCGAATAACTAGAAGACGGGACATTTGGGCATGTTAGATTAATGGTGAAACAAATGAAACAATATGTCTATGGCTAAATATAAGAATCTAATATATATAAGAATTTAAAATATAAAAAGTATATTATTATACCATGCATTGCATGTATTCGCGAGAATGAACCAGCATTACCCTAATTACCAACATATTTTAAGCTCAGATATTTCATTACTTAAAATATTTCGGTTATTTGACATCCACCGTTTTATTAGGTGGGGCGTGATGATTCGCTGAGTAAGCGTTGTGGGTGTAATGCGCGGCATGGTCAACGTCCACAAGAGTGGGGTCCGCCGTAATGCAAATATTATGGTTCAGTAAAGTATAAAGACTCAGCTGCTTTAAAAATAATCTTATATTCTTACAAACCAAGGTTTAAATATTAGAAGTAAAAGCTCAATCTCACATGTGCTGCATTGAAAAACCATCCAAATCTAAATCTCCATTCATGACGCGTCTTCTGTATCCACCGAAACCATCTTCCTTCATCACCATGATCACGCTGCAGCTAAATATAAGTTAGATGATTATCTGCTTAAATCTCTAGTTGTATATGACCGTTAACATGTTAAAGTAAAATAAGGCGTTTGTAGCGTACGTGTCGCTCAAAATACCTCACTAAATCTGTAAAACGATAAGACTAGCTTCTGAATCACTAATTTTTCAAAGAGTGTTATCTCTGAAGATATGTTAGAGGTCCTATACCTACTACACAGAATGGAACTCTATTTATGTTGATAAATGTGCGACAACTGAGCCGAAATGATGCGATGGCCCAACGTTCAAGGTTGGGTCAACGTGTTTCCCGCCCCCGCATGTGGTTCTTATTGATAAAACTGTGCATAGTTTGTCATACAATCTATTGTCAATTAGTTCGGCTTAGCTCGCCTTTTATGGTTTATTCAATTTCCGATTGTGTGAAGCTAATTTATTATCCGATGATGTCAGTAGTGCAAAATAAGAACATGACTTTGTAAATATTTACCTCATTCGAATGCTCTAATTTTCTTTGTCTGATCACTACATTCTCAGCCGAGAATGAAGGTTTATTCTTGACCAATTATCATGGTAGGCCTAAGGTATGATAATATGCCAGGTGTGACTGAGCTGTTGATTATGAGGGATCCTCATTATGGTCGGATGTGTTTTAAAAAATCGTCGGGGTTATCCATGACTAGCTGTTCTCCATTCTTAGCCTCGACCTTCACAGCTAATAATGTATAACTTCTCGGGCTTTATCTTATATATATCGTCGAGCCATTTATTTAAAATTTCACCGCCTTGTCCCGCTACAGCGACCCACAACTTCAAGTGGGTGATCAGGTTTTGTATGTTTACTTGTCAGATCATTTCGAACTTTGTTGTTGTAAGAAAATCATCATTATTACATAACCTCCCTGAACATACAGAAGATACGTTAAACTAGCAGCTGTTTGGCGCAGTCGACAATGAGGACCATGAACATGACGATGGACGACGTACTAATGAATAATCAAATTTTGCATTTACTATTCCGTACGCCCAGTTTACGTTACAAGATGCAGAATATTTTTTTGTTTTCATTTGCATCATGGGACCAATTGCCCCGACAAATAACCAAAGGTAGACATTGGAAAAGTCAAATGCAGCTTGAAAACGTATTATTCCAATTAAATGATCTGAAAAAAATATTACTAAAGAAATAGCAATCACCATGTCCGATTCATGGTCATTTGGACGTTCGCTAGTGTAGTCTAGCAAATACCACTAAGCTGAAATTGTCAGAATAAGGCAATTATATACTGAGCAACGACATATTTATAATCCCAGGTTCTAATTTGTGTTAAAAATAACCGTTTTTTCCTAAGCAAAATTATCATGTTTATTAGTATGGTCAAAGAAGCAGGCGGGACAATGAAAACACATCTGCATATAGCTTTTTCAAGTTTATATGACTTTATTTCACTGGGAAACACCATAATCTATGGTGATGATGTGAGATATAGGTCAAATTGAGGTCAAATCCCAGTTGTTCCTCTTGTCGTCCGTAAATACAACTCTATGGCCATCATCCAGTGATACAGTTTGTACATCAAAATCTCTGATGGAGTGTTTTAGGATGGACTAAAATGCATTTACCAAGATCTACATTATCACTCTATGAACTAAACATTTTTTAACATTTTTATACCTTCTAACAATCGCCAGAGCAGAGGCCATTTCAGCGACAGCCCTGCAAGCAACTATCTTGTGTTTGACAATTGGAGCCTTCCATTCCCGGCTTAGAATATAGTGATCAGACAAAGAAAATAATATAGTTGTGTATTTTAAACAATTCTGGAAGACCAGTTTATTCGAAACTGTCTAAATGATGTAAATAATTTATCGAAAAGATTAATATTTTGCCGAAGTTTTAACGATTAATTCAAGTCAGGACCAAATTTAATGCAGTTGACCTACAACAATAGGTTATGTCTGCAAACATAAGACCTAGCATACATAGCGAGACATATGTATTTATTTATATATTCCAACCTATGTATCTGTGAATAGCAGAAAAACTTAGAATAATAAATGTGTGATAAGAAGTCCAAATGATATCGTGCCACGACATGAATCAATGTTGGTCCGACGTCGTAGACGAAGGGGCAAAATTGAAACAGCATTGGATCAAGTCTCGTGTTTGCTGATATCCCGCCTTCCCCCCGCATTCGGTTATTATTAATAACTATTTTGTCATATAATCTATTATCATGTAGTTCAACTTAGCTCATTTATCATAGTATGTTTAATTTCAAAATGTGTTCAGCTGATTTATTATCTGACACATATCTGACATGAGAACACCATGATAATTATATTCATATCATATTCGTTGAGAGATCTGATATTATCCCGATTATTCTAAGTATTAGTTAAATTCTACGTTTATGTTCAAGTTAACATTATTTATATATCATTATGTAATGATATATTTTTTCTAATATTTAGAATGTAAAATTGTCTTATCTATATAAATATGTCATATGTATTAGGATACTTACTCAAACAGTATTGACACGGAAAAAGTTGACAGTTATAATCCAATACATCGGAGCATAAATTATATTTAATCTCGAAACCATGATATACAACAGATCTCAATAATTTTATACCAAATCTATACCCATTCTGTTACAACATATCTCAACTCTGTTGAAACCGTTAAAGAATTTAATTTTTCACTCGCTTGAAGCTGTGGGTAAGTCATATTTGTTTAACTTAAGACATGATATTTGTAAATCTTGATGAGTAAAGACATATTTCGTTCCCAATTGTGTTACCACAGATCAAAATCTGTAGAAACATATCTACAGATGTATAACCATTCTGCTACAACATATCTCAATTTGTTATAGCATATCTGTATTTATTCTGTTACAACAGACCACAATCTGTAAAAACATATCTATACCCATTCTGTTACAACAGATCACAATCTGCTATAACATATCTATACCCATTCTGTTACAACATATTGCAATCTGTTATAGCATGTCTATACCCATTATGTTACAACATATCACAATCTGTTATAACATATCTCGACCCATTCTGTTACAACATATCATAATCTGTTATAACATATTGTAGTAACTAGCGAATGCCAGCCACTACTGGTGTGTTTCCAGGGAAAAGCTACAAAAAGCAGAGACGAAGACACGTCTGCTTCTGCTCGAGGTTCCTGGTGATCTGCAACGAATTGTATTAATCACGCCTCACAAACATGTCCTGGCGATGGTAAACGTCTACTTCCTGAGTAACACACTCCTCCTCGTTAACAAACGCAGATGTCCAAGGTGCATACCAGAGAAACATAGAATACAATATTAAAAAAACAGCACAAGTTTCTATAATTTCTAATACAGTTAGCTATATTACAATCCTGTGATATAGACAGTACGATTTTCCAATGCTATATTAATAGAAAAGACAAGAAGAGATGCGTATATGAAACTCAATAATAACTAGAAAGAGTTGTTCGGGAAAGGAACATGAAAGCAGCCCTCCGTTATCGCTCGACCACTATTTAAAAATTGTGGTATATGATGGCTATGTGAAGTATGAGGAAGCAGAAATTAATAGATCAGCTATCATGCAAGATTTCCGAGATAAAAAAAAAAATGGCCGACTGGCAGCCATTTTGGATTTTTTAGTGTAAAATTTGTCATGGGTTATCCTTGTGTGAGACATTACATTTTGTTTTATATTCATGGTCCAGTCATTTTGCATTTCTTATGTTAGGTAAATATTACAAAATTCAAAATGGCCGCTAAACCGCCATTTTGAAATTGTTTGATCTCAAACGTTAATCAGGTCATTGGCTAACATAGCTAAACATATTCGCCAAATTAAAAGAAGATCTGATGTCAACATTTTCCTGAAACGCGCTAACGAGCATTTCTCCGTTAGTGGCCATGGTAATTAAAGGGTTGATGATATGGGGATCACAATGTCACCAAAACAATTCCCCAGTGGTATGTGATGGCTATGTGGAGTATGAGGAAGCAGAAGTTGATAGATTAGTAACTATCTTGAAAACAAATAACTGCAGCGGCGGCGGCGGCGGACCGTGTGGAATACAGTAAGCAGCTCGCCTCGGCGAAGTCTGCTTAACTGACCCACTGCTTAACTGACCCACTGACCCAACGATGTCATCTGAAAAAAGATCATTTGGTCTCCCAATTTGACTAAACTTAGGTCTTAATTTAGGTCTTGACGGTCAATACGTTCACACAGGTGCTGATATGTTCTAATATCATGACTATGTGCTAACAAGATTGTCACCCTTGGTTCGCACCTTCATTATAACCCAATGGTATTAGTACTAGATAAAAACCTATAATAACTGTTGTAAATTTTGTAACTATATACATCTATAGGCCTATTCATGTATGTACAATGTTTTTCGACTTGATATTTTTTGTGTTAACCCCTTCACCACCATACATGACGGAAATTTCCGTCGTCATTCGTCAAGTTACGTAACCATAGAGGACGGAAATTTCCGTCAGATTTACTATAATTACACCAGGATCCCTGGATCCTGGCATGCACTCCGGCCTGGAAGTGGAGTGGTAAATTGAAAAGCATTTGAGGTAAACTTGTTTGGATCAAATATTGTACTGTACAAATTGATTTATTGTTAGTTGATTAATCGGGAGGAATACATGTACATGATAGGTTTGTAATACACACTGTCTCTAAAATTTGTCTCTTAAGGCAGCTCCTTGGGATGACATCAATTTTCGTTTTTATTTTTGTAATGAAGTACTGTATCTTGCAGAATATCATTTTATTTTTTCCAGCGTTTTTAAATATTTTTTATCAACATTTTTATATATCCGCTTAAAATCCAAACAAACTTCTTGTATACCTGAACACTAGCTAAATGACGGGTTGAATGTTCCTATAGCATTGGGCCACATGTTTATGCCGTCGGCCCAGCGTTGGGCAGACAATCAATGCTGCAGGTGTATCCCCCATGTCCTGCCTAGAAGACACCAATCCCCCATGTCGTGACTATAAGACACTCATTAGCGGCGATTGCTTGGATCTCACCGTGCAAGACGTAGGAATACGTGGTGTAAAGTGCTGTATATTGCTGACTTAAATTTTTCATGATAAATGAGGGATTAAATGTTTTTGATGTTATCTGAACACAAAATCTCTATCGCAATGGCCCTGTACCTAGGTTTGAAATTGTCGGGTCAATGCAGGATTCTAGTGCCAGATAATCATATCTGCGGCGGCTGAAGTTTTATTGTGTTTTATTATATGTCAGACAGACCCTTACAGAGTTCTTTTAAGAAGGTACTGGTATTCTCAATAATAAAATCACACCGATTTTTCTTGTAAAATACGTATATATCACTGCTAGAACGTGGCTCGTTATCCTACCATAAATTAGTCAAATATGTTGAGAGGGTATGGTGATTTAAAATACTTTCCACCACTCGCATCTCTTAAGACGTTTTTGAGGTTTGAGAAAACGTATTTGTAAGTATTACACAACAGTCATAAATTATGTTACAATTTGTGTGAGGTTTGGTTATTATTTGAAACACTGCGACCATCCTAAAAGATGAACTAGAGAGTTGGTCAGAGGTCAGATGGTAGGGTCAAGCATTTTAAAATACTGTCCATCACTCGAATCAAAGACTTTTTTGGTTAAAGAACACATACTATTCAATAAGAAAACACTGTCGGACATTATGTTGCAATTTGTGTGAGGTTATGCCATTTTTTGGCTCAACGAGACCGTACTAAATGTGTCAACTTGGTCTTGTGTTGGGCAGATATTATGCTGATATGTGCTCCTCTCCACGAGAACAACAATGTGCTAAGTCGATTTTTTAAATCTGAATTTGGAATAAATTCAAACATTATGAATGATATAGCTGGTTGTTTTTGTAAAGGCCAAAAATGTCACTTAGCACACTATTGTTTTAACCAATCGTATGTTACAACATATCTCATCAATCTGTTAAAACATATATATACCCATTCTGTTGAAACCGCACCTCGCATACATTATTATGGTCTAAGGGTTAATATGGTCCTTCCCATCAAACACGAGACATTCACCCAACGTTGATTCAATGCTGGCACACCGTCTGAAACACTGAACCAACATTGAATCAACATTGGGTGAACGTCTCGTGTTGGCTGGGTTTTGTGATACCTGTGGTCTTGGAGATTTCCCGGAGCCGTATCCCAGCAAACACGAGGACGATGAAAAAAAGTTGTTTTAATGTTGGGCCAGCGTCGCAGATAGTGAGCCAACCTTAAACAGCATTGTGTCATGGTCTTGTGTTTGCTGGAATACGTGTATTGCCATGTAAAGTCAAAGGGCAGTAACTAATAAGTTATTAAGTAAGCCGATTCCACCGTTTTACTCTGCACGGCGGTATAGAGGTGCAGTCCTTCATTATCTGACCAGGCAGTCTGTAATCAGGTAATAATGTCTAATTAGCACCCTCACCTTCAGCGACTCTCCATTTTATTTCCTGTTTTGCTCGTGCTCTTATGATGCAACAGATGTTGTGGTCATGTTGCTGATTCACTTAAAGCCGGGGTTGCTAATATGGTAACAATCAGTTGCCGAATGGAAGCTTGTTCTACGGATCAAACCTGTTAACTATTAACAGAGGAGAAACACCGACTGCAGTGGATTGGTGACGCATTCGAAGTTCTCATAATTCATGATACACGATAATAATAATATTTAACGTTATATTCAATGTTCGACCTAAGAAACAGTGAAAAGTGATTCCCACGCTACATTACAATTACGTGAATCCAGCTCGACGAATATGCAATCTCTACTTCCTACAATTAGCTGCATGTGACTACATTTAACGGGATAGCTATATTATCTTTGTTCACTTGCATCAAAATGACTACTGTTATCAATCAAATGGACTTCGTCGTCTCCACAGAGGTATTCACTTTTACTGAACACGCCCAGACAACTCCGGAAGGCCCATTTCAAGATACACTAACGGGTCATTTCAAGGAATTCTTGGTCGCTTCCGGCGTGATCATCAATCTGTTTGGGGTTTTAAGTAGCGCACTGATTTTGGTGATTATTTATAAAGACAGGTCATTGAGGAAGCCTTACAATGCATTGATCGGGAGTATGGCTGTCACTGACATGGTCGGATGTGGAGTAGTGAACCTCACGCAGGCTGCTGGTATACACTACGAGAAGTTCCCAATCACATGGCCATCAGCAGATGTTATGGCAAAAGTACACCTCATTCTAAGTATTCAGCTGAACTTTGCTGTCATCTTGCATGCCATGGCCATTTCCATCATTCGGTACAGGCTAGTTATACATCCAGTTACCAGTGCTCGCATCATCAACAAGTTCACTGTGGGCATCCTAATACTCATTCTACACGTTGTGTCATGTATCTTGGTGGGTAGCAAGTTCACCAGTCAGCTGACATTCGTCAAGGTAATGGGAATATCTGTGGATGTAATTGATGATAACATCTCTAGAATTGTCATGGCAACCGTTCTGGTGTTGGCGGCAGTGGTAATATTATACTGTTACATCAGAATCCATCGCACGGTGTACTTGGCAAAAAATAAAATACAAACAGTTATCATGGAGAGAAATCAACGCAACCAAGCGAAACGTAATCTCAAGAGGAATTCTTCTCACAAGTATATATTACTGTGCATGGTGACAATTTGTGTGCTCCTAATAATCGGACATGTTCCAGTCTTTGTTGCTTTTTGGAAGATGAAGAGTGGTGCATCCATGTCAGTGTACATACTGCCAATGACCAATATGATTATATGGATCTCAAATGCTGTGCACAGTCTAGTTTACGGGGTGTTAGATACCAACTTCAGAAAGAGTTTTAAAGTACTGATATCAAATAGGGCAACGGTTAGCCCTGATAATACCACCTTGACCATCAAAGACTGAGCTGAATCCGAATAATAATGACTCATGCATGTGACTGCATGATGTGGTACAATCAAACACATTCATCTGCAATATAAACAGTGTGTGAGGCACAGTAGGGTCCACATTCTACATACATTTTTACTGTGTTAGAAGTAGCAGTACATTTGATTTCTAAGTTACAGAAGAAAACACACAGAATATGTGTACGTTTTGTTATTATTATTAATATCCTGGATGTCAAACTTATTCCGAAAACAGGTATTGTTCACCAGTGCTGATGTGCTCGGCGATTTATTGAGAGTGTATACTTGTTGGCACTAACACGGTTGATCACGTGCTGGCAAACCGATGCAGTGCAGTGCAGTGCAGTGCAGTGCAGTGCAGTGCAGTGCAGTGCAGTGCAGTGCAGTGCAGTGCAGTGCAGTGCAGTGCAGTACAGTGTAGTGCAGTGCAGTGCAGTGCAGTGCAGTGCAGTGCAGTTCAGTTCAGTTCAGTTTAGCTCAGCTCAGCTCAGCTCAGCTCAGCTCAGCTCAGTTCAGTTCAGTTCAGTTAATGAAATGGAGAGTCGCTGAAGGTGAGGGTGCTAATTAGACATTATTGCCATGACTACAGACTGCCTGGTCAGATAATGAATCACTGCACCTGTATACCGCCGTGCAGAGTAAAACGGTGGAATCGGCTTACTTAATAACTCAGTTTAGTTTAGTTTAGTTTAGTTTAGTTTAGTTTAGTTTAGTTTAGTTTAGCTTAGTTTAGTTTAGTTTAGTTTAGTTTAGTTTAGTTTAGTTTAGTTTAGTTTAGTTTAGTTTAGTTTAGTTTAGTGCTATTATGGTAATGATAAATTAAAAAGGTACACATATAAAGTTACGGCATTTATGGACAAACTAAATATCTAGTGATAAAACTACTTTGGTACTATTTTTTTCAAAATGCATGATCTTGATTACTGCCAATCAGCTAAGGAAACCTATGTTGTCTATCTTATCAAAGTGATCCGCAACTAGATAACCATGATAATATATTTCAGCTTCTACAACTACCAGAAAATAAACAAAATAAATATCACCATATGCATGATATGATAAAGCATTAATCAGAAATGTATTGTGAACACATTGACTAGTTTATTATGTTGTGCTGCTGTCATGGGGAATTTCCGGACTTTGGTGGTCATGAAAAGTACTTTAAACAATTTTCTTTTAATATCATTGAAACGTCATTTTATTTTCTGTAGCCAATGAAATGTTTATATTTTTTAATATATATTCGTAAGTCTAGTCACACCGGGTTGGGCGGTTCCCGCAACCAGCGGTATACAAAATGCCACAAACATTCTAATCAGTTATTAATCAGCCCTCGCCGAGGCGGGCTGCTTACTGTATTCCACACGGTCTGCCGCCGCCTCCACCGCCGCCGCCGCAGTTATTTGTTTTCAAGATAGCTACTAATCTATCAACTTCTGCTTCCTCATACTTCACATAGCCATCACATACCACTGGGGAATTGTTTTGATGACATGTTGATCTCCATATCATCAACCCATTAATTACTATGGCCACTAACGAAGAAATGTTCGTTAGCACATTTCAGGAAAAAAGTTGCTATCAGATCTTCTTTTAATTTGGAAAATATGTTCAGCTATGTCAGCTAATGACCTGATTAACTTTTGGGATCAAACAATTTCAAAATGACCGTTTAGCGGCCATTTTGAATTTTGTAATATTTACTTAACTCAAAATGACTGGACCATGAATATAAAAAATGTAATGTTTCTCACAAGGATAAGCCATTTATTTTATTATTTTATATTTTCTTCACTATCTCGGAAATCTTGCATGATAGCTGATCTATGAATTTCTGCTTCCTGCAAACCGTTTTAAAATAGTGGTCGAGCGATAACGGAGGGCTACTTTCGTGTTCGTTTCCGAACAACTCTTTATAGTTATAATAGGTCATGACATTCTGTGAGTGTGTCACATGTCATTTCATCTTTCTGGAGAATGAGCGAAATATTTAAAGCCTTTTTCGCCTTGGTCGCAATTATGTAATTGTATAATATGCAGTGTACTCCATTTACAATATAACTATCTTGATTATAGGAATATTTATAGACAAATTCATGATATTGTATTCATTCTATCATGTTGTTAGCCTGAAACACAAGCTTAGTTGTTACTTTTTGTTGCTAACTTGGTCATTTTTGTTGTATCGTGCTGACAGAAAAAAAGTACTTGTGAAAATGTATAATGTCATTGTTGTGCATTATATATTCAGAAGATCCTATGTTCAAAAGGTCCCACGTCTAGAAGGTCCTATGTTCTGAAGGTCATATGTTCAGAAGGTCCTATGATCAGAAGGTCTTTGTTCTGAAGATTTTATGTTCAGTAGCTTCTATATTCAGAAGGTCTCATGTTCAGAGCCTCTTATATTCAGAAGCTCATATTTTCAGAATGTCCTTTATTAAAAAAGAGAAACCACACAAACAGCCCCAAAAAAAGAGACACAAGGCGCGGAACGATGAACAAAAAGCAAACAGCAGCTGCACAAGAAAAGGCGAGTGCAAGAGGAGTAGGGGCCTACGTAAATCAAGACGCAGCGCAAGACGCTCCCTAGGACACAGATAAATAAGCGGCACAAGACACGGCACAAAGACGCAGTGCAAGAAGGGACGAGGCGCTAATCACAGAGCATGGCACAGCGCAATTATAACACAAGACGCAGCACAATAATTGTATTGCAAAAGTGTGGTCAGGTGGTCAGTCAATTACAAAAAAGACGCAGCGCAAAGAGCATATGCATGACGACGGAGCTTTTGAACATCGGAACTTGAGTTCGTTCGGATTTTCAAGCTGGGGAACTTCGAAATTTGAAGTTTTGAGACCGTCGGATTTTCGGAAGTCAATAGCGTGTATCCCAAGAAGAAGTGAATAATAAAATTATGAAGAAAATGAAAAAGAAACGTAAAATGAACTGAGATAAAAAATGTTTTTATACCTGAAAATGAAAGATGGGAATGTGTTCCAACATAAGCCCTTCTGAACAAAGATCTTCTGAATACAGGACCTTCTGAATATAGGACTTTCCAAACATAGGACCTTCTGAATAAAAGAGTCTCTGAACAAATATTTTCTGAACATAGGACCTTCTGAACATAGGACCTTCTGAACATAGGACCTTCTAGATATAGGGCAATCATAAATGAATACGACGTGCCCTGATGCACTATTTTTCGAATTCAGATTGACACTGGAGGCAGTAAATTGTCCTAAAAGACAAATGCACATTTGCTCACATTAATTTCATAAGTATGATTAAGTCATTATCAATTTGCTAATAGCTTCATCCGTCTACTATACCACTGGTCTATATTCACAATATAAATGGTTCTTGAAGGTTCTTTGCTTGATGTCAAATTTATAGAGACGGGTTCCAGATGCATACATGTATACATTTTGGAACCCCTTTTTCCCAATAAAATGTGCTATTAAGTAGTCCGGATTCGCAGGAGTCTGCAAATGTATTTAATTATGACATAATAATGTAAGACAAAACGTAATCCGAATAATCACAACAAACATATATTGTGTTGCTTTATGTTATTTAATACTGTATCTACCAAATATATTTGATTCGTGTAGGGCCTACTTCATCTTCCTGGAACGCCATAAAATTTATCAGGTTAAACCCATGTCTGACTCATCTTGTGGTCAGACGTACAATATATATCGGGATATAGTATCAGTTACACGCTTTATCCCTGGATAAAACATTTGCCCCACCTCCTGAGTAGGGGCGAGAATTTTCGAAAATATCCCGTGTTATCTCAATTAACCCGAATCTGCCCTGCTTACCATGTGAACGATCCCGTGGTAAACCCGGGATATATTATTTACCCCGGGATTCAATCTGCGTTAAAGTGCTCGTGTGACTGGGGTAAAGTGTTATTGTTTACACGCGATGTCCGTGGACAACCGCTTACTATATCCATGGACTGTCAATCTACGAGAATACATCTCTATAATCATTTCCGCGGATACTTTCCAGGATAGGCCTATTATCCACGGGGAGCGCATCACTATAATCATATCCGTGGCTGATATCCACGGAGAGTACATCTCTATAATTATATCCGCGGATAATTATCCATGGAGAGTACCACTCACAAATCATATCCGTGGATAATTATCTAGGGATAAAAAAATCGTTAAACTCTATCCGTGGACAGAAATAACCACGGATAGGGGCTTTGAGATTTTTTTTATCCGTGAATTTTGCAAATTTCCGTTCATACCGTAAAATTATAATCCATTGATAAGTCACTAATATACACGGATATCGCGATTTTAATCTGCATTTAAACAGCTTTATCTATAAAAAACATGTAAAAATGAGGTATTGCACTAGACTATGTGTCGAATACCTCAACTGGTTAGGTTTTATTATAACACTTGGATTTTAGGCCGCAATTGGTTTAAAATGGCCGCCAAAAATGACAAGATGATTTTTTCACTTCCTGACACAATGTGCAGCTAGAAAAAACATATTGACAATAATTACACAAAAAATCCCACGAAAATACATAAGGACATAAATTATAACTGAGATCGTACATATTTATATTAACAAATCCGAGATGGCCGCCATTCCAAAACAGATATTTCAATCACTAAAAATCACAAAATTTCAATTTTAAAAATCAGTAAAATTTTGTATCTCAATTGTTCTAAATCTGACGCCTATTTCAAAGTAAACGTAACTTAGACCGCATACTAGAAAAACCAAGATGGCCGCCACCCAAAAGCAATTTTTTTCCATAGTCATTAAATCATACAAGCATCATATACAAACAGACAGATATTTTATCGACAGAAAGAAAGTCAATCCAGACTTATTTGTCATAGAAATAGAGATGTGTACATGTATATACAACATTGTTAATTTGTTAAAATCATATGACAATATACATAGTATGACATACATGACTAAAATCATGTCAACTGGAATTGCCATAAGAAACACTGGGTAGTCTATATACTTAAAATAAGATTGAAAGGCATTGCCAGGGTAACATAAGGTCTACCATTTTGTTTCCCGCACCAAAACTAGAGATAAAATAGCTACTATGTATGACATGCTAATTACATATATAGTAGCAAAAAAGACACTCTGGAAAGCGTAGAAACCTAGAATATATACAAGTGCATAATTATGCTACAGTAATTTGAGAATGTATTAAGACAATGTTAAAAATTACACGATATTTTTAAAAATCAAATATTATATCATGCAAGTACAATCAATGTGACAATCTGCGACACAGGTAGCTCCGAGCTATGTGACCATGCAAGCACAGTCGCTATGAACAGCGATTCCCTGATATCGACTAGTGATGCAAATTTAACAACGTAATAACAGTAATACCACCGAAACACAATATATACATACTAATAAAAGTCGGACATGGTGTCGGACATGGTGTCGTCGACTGCCAACAAAGTATAGCATCAGAACCATCCATATTATCGAGTGTTGAAGACTTAGTGATGTTTTAAGAAAAAAAATTACGGATAATAATTATGCGTGCCATTCACGCAGGACATGGCACTCACACAATAGCAATAAAGTTTGTTTAATTAACTAGTGATTTATTATCTATATGGCCCTCGCACAAAAACGTTACAGCTTATTTTAATTCACTATATTGTTTAGTTCATACCATTTCACTCACGACCTAGTTAGTACCACATACTTAGGAGTTACAATCGAAGAAAAACATTCCCGACCTCATAGAGAAAATCAGTTGACTTAGCAACTCTGAAATCCTCCATAAGGCCCCACCTCGTCTGATAACAAAGGCGACGGGAACGTCCCTAACCGGCCCTAAAAAGCCAAATAATAAGATCCGAGAGCAACAGCCCTCCTGATATGTGGTAATACCCAAGTCAGATCATGAAGGCATGATAATATGGATAATATAGCAACAGGTGACTTGTGATTGTTCTACATAGAAATGTAACGTTAAAACGATAATAATGACACATAATCATGATCATGATGATAATAATTAATCATGCTAGTCACGACACACATACAAAATATTTCAGCTTGAATATGAATTTATATTTATCATACTCAATATTTTTAACCCTTAATTTGTTTAAAACAACCATGGATAAATTTTGCTAGCGACTTCACCACTGTTATGTCTCTAGATGTCATAATTCGTAGAAAAATATCATTTGTTGGTTGCATATTGATAATTCCGGCTATAGAATTAAGCAAGATTTCGCGTTCATTGTTCATGGCATTACAGTGGAGAAGAAGGTGTATTTCGTCGTCAATTTTGTTTGATTCACACCGCATATTCGTTGGTTTATTGGAGTTATTGGATTATTGAATCGTCCTCTCTCTATTTTTAAATCATGTGAGCTCATTCTATATCACGCCATTGCTGTTATGAGGTGGTTCCCCATTATGTTTAAGATGTATGGTTCCACACACAAATATTTTTTCACTAATGAATATGTGCGCAGCTTACTTGAACTCTCGATATCTTGTTTCCACCGCTGTGTAAATATTCTAACAATTGAATCTTTAAAGGAAAGCATGAATTTATTTGTATTGCCAATGTGCTGCGTCTCCCAAGCTTGGTCCAGCCCAGTTTGTTCAAGGACAGACCGAATACGCGAGCACCAGTTTGTGAATCCAGTGCCATCTAGCTCTGGTAGCATATTGTAGGCATTTCTGACAGGGTGGATCTGAGATAGGTCTAGAATTCTACACCAATATTTTACAGCTTTAATATGTTGCCTGATAATCAATGGAAACCGTCCTGTGTCACTATAAATTGCAGGAGTGGGTGTTTGCTTTTTAACACCCAGCGTTGATTTAATAAATTTTAGATGTATTTTTTCCAAATCATTAACACTATCACCGGTATACTATATATCACTTGCATACTCTAATATGGGCAGTATTTGACAATCAAAAACCTTGAATGCAATAACAGGTGACAATTTACCGACTACGGGACGAGATTGCTTATGTAGAGAAAAAACTGCTTTACCAGCTTGGGAAGCGAGATGGAGGAACGTTTCTTTCAATACATTCTTAGGATATTTAGTGCTATATACAACCCCAAGGTATTTATATTTTTCATTTTTTTCTATTATGTCATCACCATAGTAGAAGCTGTCACATTCTGACGTATGACGTTTGTTAATATGAAAACTTTTGTTTTAGGAATGCTGACTATTATATGCCACAGAAAAGCATACTTATACAGGGCAATCCATTTGCAGAATCTGAAAAAAGGACAAGGTCGTCTGCAAATAACAAGTATACAATTAATAAAGTGTCCACGGGGATACCATCACCTTGATCAAATGATTTGGATATATCCTGCAGAAATTCTGTAAATAATTTGGGGCTGAGCATACCACCTTGCAGGACACCAAATTCGCTTTTTAATATCTCGCTGATGCATGAATCCCATTTTACACGGCACTCAGCTTTAGAGAACATACTCTTTATTACATTTAAAAAATTGCCGTCTATTCCTCTGCTCAGTAATTTATAGTACAGTGCTGATCTGTCATTATAGTCAAATGCTTTTGTAAAATCAACAAAACATGTATACAGGGGCTTTGAAAGACACCTTTGCTTATCTATAATAGCACATAGTATAAATATATTATCAGTCGTCCGGGAGTTACTTCTAAAGCCGGCTTGAAAGGGATCATTATCATAGCATATATCATTTTTAAAAGACAGTCTATTATTAAGTACAGATTCAAATAATTTCCCAATGCATGGCATTACTGTAACTTTCCTGTAGTTATCGGACACGTTATGTGTAGCTTTTTTGTGAACAGGATGAATTATACCAGTGGCCCAACTTGATGGATATTCTCCATTGGCAATAATGTTATTAAACAGTAAAACTAGTGCTGGTAAGAGTTCATTACTACCATGCTTGTAACATATAACTACAACTATAATGTTTTTGACAATGTTCATTCTAAATTTGGTGCTTATGTCATTTTGTTACCAACCTTGCTGCGATTGGCATATTGCAAAATGTAATATGGCCGCTCGTGTCGGTGAAGGGCTTAGCGATGGCTACATTGGTTGATCAACACCAAGCGCATATTTTGACCAGGGTTGCATCTGTGCTTAGTGAGCTACATTTTATGCTTGCAGCTTTGTCAAGGAACAATTAGATATGAAAATGATAACTTTTAAAGAATTCGTACTTTTGAGTCTGTTTGCAGAATTCAGCTGGATATTAGCCAGGACAAAATATCCAATATCATGCAACATAACTGACCCATGGTAGTTTTTGTACTTGAAATGTGAAGATTTGGATATAGGGGATTTTTTATATGCTGAATCGAATGGTGCCCGGTAACAAAGCGAAAAATTATCAAAGATCATTCAAAATGGCCGCCAAATCCAAGATGGCCGCCAACATTTACGTCGTCATTTTTATTTTCAACTTTTGACATTATAGCCCTAGAATCTATTGTAATAACTCATTTTTGACTAATTTGGGTACACTGATTACGTTGAAATGGGTAATTGTACGTTTCAAGTTAATCTAGGGGTCAAAACAAAGATATCCACCAATGTCTGACGTGAAAATCATCTTTTTTTTTGAAGCGACTATTGTCAATTTGTATATTCTGAAATATTAGTTCTAAAATTTCATGTAATACCTAATTTTAAACTACGTTGAAGACATTGATTGCAATGGAAGTGTTATTTTACACATGAAATTCACCTAGCGGTCATAATATAGAGGTCAAAACCAAAATTGGTGGTCATCTTGAAAAAACTACTTTTGACATAATAGGCCTAAGATCCAATGTAATACATCATTTTTAAATCCAAGATGGCGGCCAAAATATGCTTTATCATCCGGATTTTTTAACATTTTTTTTTTACTTTTGACATATCAGCCCAAGAATCTAATGTAATAACTCATTTTCAAAAAAATTGGGTACACTGATCACGTTGAAATTGTTTTTTTTTTACGTTCAAGGTCATATAGAGGTTTAAACCACGATGTCTGCGAACGTCCAACATTACAATCAGTCATTTTTACAAGTGACTATCGTTTAAATGGTTAATTTGTATATTCTGAAATACAGGTCTATAATTTAGCTTAATACCTCATTTTAAAATAATTTGAAGAAGCTGATTGCAATCGAATAGTTATTACATTTTGCAAGGTCATCTAGAGATCCAAACCACAATCAGTGGCAAACTTGAAAATTACCTTTTGACGTAATAGGCATAGAATCGAATGTAATATCTCATTTTTTAGACAAATTTACGTACACTGATTACGTTGGACTAGTTATTTTACTTTCCAATGTCATCAAGCTGTCAAAACCAAAATGGCTGCCAATGCCAAACATGGAAATCAATAATTTTTACTAGCGACTATTGTCAATTTGTATATTCTAAAAAATAGGTCTAGAATTTATTTGAATACCTCGTTATAAACTGCATATACTTTTAAGACGTTGATTGCAATGGAATTGCGTTTAAATATGTTAATTTTCAAATATTTTTTCTAGTATGCCGAATTGAATGGTAAATTGTAAATTGTAGAAAACCGTATATTTAGAATGCTACTTTATTTAGTGGTATGACATAAGCTGCGAATTTTATTCTCGTCTAATGTTTTTTGCATTTAATCATATTTGTCTAAATTTCTCGCAACACTTATCACATAATTGTTTGCATTGCAATTATCTACGTCTCTTTATAGTTTCTTTATTTTATAAATGTTCGCATATCTGAATGATACGCAGCTTTCTTTGGTGCTGCACTAATGATAATGTAATGTACCAGTTCTTTCATTATATTTTGTGAATTTTGTGAGCTAAATACTAAACCAAACACAATTTGGCATTAGACTTTTATCTAATGTAATCCATTTTTTACTTTTATTGTACTTCAAATATAAAAAACTTTTTAAAAAAATCTTTTTTTAAAGGTAAAAGTGTGAAGTTGTATTTCTGGGTAGATTCTTAAATGAGACCACACACGTTTAAATAAATTATATCCAATATAGACTGGATGTTCAGGGGCACTTGAACGTTGTCGTTGATGGACACACACGAGTTGTTATGTAGTTCTAAATGCTCACGGTTCGCTCCTTGGTGTTGTTGTTTCCTGATAGACTGTGTGTTGAGGTGATTTGTATTTGTTCTGTTGTTGCTGGAGCAGGGCTTATTGTACTCATTATATTGTTTATTAATCGCGATGAACACTTTTTGCAACCGTTCAACCCTTTTAGCGCGGGCCCCGAGATATATCGGGTTAAAAAAATGTCCCGCTGTCGCAGGTCCCGAGATATCTCGGAGCAGAGTGTATTTTTTAGTATTTTTGTCTGTGAAGTCTATTTTTGTCTGCCAAAGTAGGTTATGCTCTGGTTGTGCTGGCTTGTATCAATGTCTG